>OZ025671.1:0-448703 GCA_964019335.1 Diplonema japonicum | reverse complement strand
GCTATCAGTCATCATCGGAGTAAGTTATCGTTCCCCCGTATAGAGACCGAAAGATTTTTTTAAAAAAAAAATTAAAAATGGCAAGCAGCGTGAAATACACGCAACTTAACATTTTTTTTTTCTTTGTGGGTGGCAGAGAGCATCATAAAGTAGGCACGCTGCAGAACGACTTAGTTTTTCCCCTATCATTGGTGATTTTCTTTTTTCTCTTTTCTTATCCCTGTCCTTTTCTTTTTCTATGTAAGAACACCTTCGTCGCTCGCACTTTTCATTTTACTGCAACTTCGAAGCAGCTTTGTTCAGCCTTTTTTTAAAATAAAAAAAAAAACCCCCCTCCTGCGGGGATAAACTCTTCTTAACATGTCGCCGCCCCCCCCCCCTCCCCCATTTCATCCGTAATTAGAAAAAAAGAAAAAAATCACTGCGTGTGGCAAACAGAAAAAAAAAAAAACAAAAAAAAAAAAAAAAAAAAAAAAAAAAAAAAAACCTCTCCACAATCATTTATTATTATTTCCCCAAATTCGGTTATAGTCTTTCTTTCCCCCTCCTTTTTTTTTTTTTTTTTTTTTTATATATGGCATCGTTTCAAAAACCCCCCCCCAAAAAATGAGGCCAATTGACACTTTCAATATTTCTCTAAGTACTTTTTCCCAAAGAAAAAAAATTCTACAACTTTCCCGGCCCAGGTTAGGAAAGAAAACACCCCAGAAAATGGGAAAGTGAGTGTTACTAGTACCCAGAAAATTCAGTCCTAGGGGCAAAAATGGGTTTTTTCACTTTGCACAAATTCAGTAAAAGAGGGAGTGACAAAAATGGATGCTTTTAAACTTGCTGTTGAGAAGCTAGGGGTAAAAAAAAAATGGTATTCGGACCGAGAAAGGGCAAATGGGAACACCACGGCGATCAGGACACTCGCCACAGAGGTTTTTGAGAAGCTCAGTGGCAACGACTGTGCTGCACTAGTTTGTGGCGTAGTGTGTAAAGGGGAACTTCTAGCGGCACTTCTGCTATCATTTTCTGGTTGATTTAGTAGCCAACAAGACACCACACGGCGCCAATTGGTCAGAGGCATGAGGCTTGACCACATCACACATGATGAAATAAGGGCAGCTGGCCTTACTGTTGGAAAAGTCTTGTTCCACAGTAGCATGGGCACAGAAAAAAATAAAGAAAAAAATGGAGTGGATACTCTGGACTGACGGTGGGCGTCACTTTCGTGCAAAGGAATTTTGCTACTTTGTTCTTTTTGGTCTTCGTTATGTATATCCCGATCGGACGTTTTCCCTGTGGTTTCTGGGGGAGAAACACGGCAAAAACAACAGGGACAGCCACTTTGGTGTGCTCTCTCGTGTTTGGTTTTGGGTGCCTCGTTCCACAACAATTAAAACTGTGGAACAAATAGCTAACATCACCAATACGATACGGTGCGCCGTGCATGTAGTTACTGATGTCTTTGGCCCGTACAAAAAGAAAATTCTTGAGTTTCCGGATTTTACAGGTGCATATGAGCTCAGGAGCACACCGGAGGGTGTACTTGCTACGTGTGCGTCCACGAGCTAGAAAGAACTAAAGTACATCATCAAAGAACTCGCTGCAGACAGGGCAGAGAAAAGGCCCCCAGTCTATGAATCTTGTGATGAGTATGAGGACGTTCCTGATAGCCTTCCCGGACTTGAAAAACGAGAAAGAATAGTAACCAAATTACAAAAATACTCGACACCCCATGACAAGCCCAAAGCACCAAGCACACCTACGAATCTCTTAAAACCCCCCAAAATGCGGTAGAAGGCCTAATAGTATGAAAAAGAAACGAGGTCGCCCACTCAGCAGCAGCACATCTCAGCCGCAGAAGACTAGGAAATGAAGGTTTCCACTTCCAACATCATTTCAGCCACCTTCTAGCAGTGAGTTCCGCTATTTCTTGCTATTGAAAGCATACTCTCTGACTTTACCAAAACCATTAAAACCCGATTTTTACCCTAAGACTGAATTTTTCATAGGTCAAAATAGCACCCTTGAGCGATTTCTGACCCGGGTTCTTTCCTAATATGGGCCGGGAAATATGGAGAATTTTTTTTAAAGGGGGCGGCATGCCCAAAGATGCAACGAAAGTGTCAATTGGCCTCATTTTGGGGGGGGGGTTTTGAAATCGACCCATATATATATATAAAAGGAAATATATGGAGACACGATTTTTCATCCCTTCCCTCCCCTTTTTTTTTCCTCTTCTTTCCTTTCTGTCTTCCCTCTCCCCTTCCCCTTGTTATTCCTTTTTTTTTTTTTACTTCATTTTATTTTATTTTTTTCATTGTCAAAAAAAAAAAAGAAAAAAAAGTCTTCTTTTTTTATTATTATTATCTTTTTATTCTAATGTGTTTCTTTCTTCCTCCCTCTGTTCCCCGCAAAAAAAAAAAAAAAAAAAGAGGGTGGTTATATCCTTGTACACAACATACACAAAAAAAAAAAAATGACAGCCTTTGTGCCTCTTACTGATGCTGCAAACGGAACTGCATGGTGCACTGAAGATACCAATGCCCAATGGGCGGCAGAGAGCTTTGGCATGTGGTGGGTTTTGTTGCTAGTATATGCCTGTGAATCCTTTGGGGTTGGTATCCAGGGCGCTCGTTTCTTCAGAGTATGTCTAGCAGCCGCCATGGGCTACTCTTTGATCACTGAAGTAGACCCTACTTTCAACTTAGTCAGCCTATCTCTCTTGTTGCGCGGGCTCGATCTTGGCCTCTTTGTAAAACACTCCTCTACGCCTTTCTACCACATTGCTGTGCCTCTGGTGCTTCATTTCACCTGCCTTGAAAACCCGCTTGCTCTAGCTCTTATGAATTGGCTTTCTATTGCCGTTGTTTCCCTTTTATAGGTTTTTTTTTTTTTTTTTTTTTTTTTTTTTTTTTTTTTTTTTTTTTTTTTTTTTTTTTTTTTTTGTCTGGGCTCGTACTTTTTCTTGCAGGGAAAAAAAAAGCAGCAATTCAGACGAAAACAAAAAAAAAAGAAAATCTCGAACCGAAGTTTTGTTTTTTTTTCTTTTTTTTTTTTCTCTTTTTTTTTTTCTTCTGTCGACAGGAAGGGGAGGGGCAAGAAAAAGCTTACTGTGTGCAAACTCCTCTCCCTTTCTCTCTTTTTGTTCCTTTCCTTTTTTTTTTTCTCCTCCTTCTCCTCCACTTAGTAACGTCATCTAACACCTCTTCCACAGACCAGCAGACATGGCAGCGGGTATCCGCCGTGACGGGAACGGCCTTGCAGATCTTGCGCACAACCTGTCTATGTATTCCCAACAAGGGCAGAGCGGGATGTGCTTGCACTTCAACGACCCACCTGTTTCCAAGACAGAGCTTCCGGAGCTCGTGTCACCTAGCTTTTACGACAAAAAACCAGGGTTTGAAGACATCATGCTTCGACGAAGCAGCGACAGCATGAAGGCACGCCCTTCACAGTTCAACACGGAAGAGCTCAGCTTCTTCAGCAAAGTTCAAGTCGTGTGGCTCAGCGAACGCGTCATGGCAGGTATGAAGGGCAGGGTCAGCAGGCGGTGGTGGAAACGTTTCTTCGAAGACCCCAAGGCCATGCGGGCAGTGGAAGACTTCATCGAAGGCCGCAGTTCGACGCTTGTCTTCTACATCACCAGAGACGAATCCTTCAAAGTCATGAGCAAAGTCCCCACAACACCGTCCTGCCAGAAATGCATGGTGTTCTGGAGACGTTCCAAAAAGTACTTCCCCCTCAACACCACGGAGGCCATGATGGCGGATGTCGTTGGCACCCATTTTCGCCCCGAGTCGCTCAATATCTTCCGTCTTGAGCTGGAATCCATTTTCATCCCGTATATTCTAGGCGCGAAGTCAGGCATGAACTGGCCCAAGGTCGTTCAGCACGATGTGATCCGCCACACGCAGAAGTTCTCAGGTATTCTGCAACATTTCGAAGGGCAGATTAGAGGGATTGTGATCCTCCCTTTGCCGCCGGAGGTGCCCGCTGTCAAGGCTGAGATCTCATCGAACATGAACGACAAGAAGCGGAGAGCGATCCATATCTACGAGACAGCCATTGTGGAATGGTCACGGCACATCCGTGCCATCCTCAATAAGAAATCGCTGACGAAACTGGACCAGCTGGAGGCCTGCGGAACATTCCCAGGAGCACTGCTTGAACTTCAGTTCTGGCAGCACCGCCACGGCAACCTCCGGGGTGTTGTGCAACAGCTATCCTCATCGAGAGTGCGGGGTGTGGTTGAGGTGCTCACCAAGGCGAACTCCGCTTACGTGACCGCCTTCGATATACTAATAACAGAGCTGGACCAAGCGCTTGTGGAGGCACGAGACATTCACATACATCTCCTGACTCTTAAAAAGCCGCTTGAAAAGCTTGAAAGTTCTGCTTTTCGCGACATCCCTGGTTACCTACCACAGATCTTCCACCTCATTTCCCTTGTCTGGCACACTTCGTCGCACTACGACATGAGCTGCCTCATGGTGTTGTTCAGGATGCTGAGCAACACAATCGTCACAAAAGCTACCATGTTCCTGACCGAGACCGACCTGTTCGGGGACAGCCCTGCTGCCGTGCTCGCAAAGCTAAAGGATGCCTTGCACGTGACGTCGCGTTTCAAGGAACTGTTCTTTGCGTACAGGACACAGGTCAACGCACAACAGGGCAGACCCTGGTGGCTTGAGGAGACGCCTGTCTTCTCTCGTGTGGACAAGATCTTGCAGCGGATACGCGACCTTGTTGAGGTGTTCGAGGTGCGGAATAGGTTCAGCAAGTTGGAGCACTTCGAGCCTGGGGGTGACAGGGGTGCCGATTTGGGAAAGATCATCAAACAGGTCTACAAAGAATTTCACAAAGAGACGCTGACATGGGGCAACATAGTGAACGGGATCATTGACCCTTCCAGTCCTGCCTTTGAAGAGGCTTATGTACGATTCACTGCGAAGGTGGCTGGTTTCGACGACCGCATCGCCCTCGTCGTCGCAAAAAGCTTCAGCGGCTCGCAGCCTCAACGAGCGACCAGCCTCTTTGACTCCATAGGACAGTTCCGCAACAGTGCCATCACCACAGAAAAGGAATCAAAACTCACTGAGCTCGTCACACGCCTCCGGACCGAAGTGGAGCATCTCTTCCATACGTTTGAGTCTCGAAAAGTATATTGGGAGGTGCTTGTCTCCGGTGCGGAGCCAGAGGGCCAGCCTCCTCAGTGTCCTGTGCCGTCGCATCTACCGAACATCACATCGATGCACTTGTGGGTCAATGCACTCCTCAACAGGGTAAGGACTCAATTGGATAGGTTGGTGCAGCTTTCTAGAAAGCAATTCAAAACACCCGAGGGGACCTCCGTACAAAACATGGTGCGGATCTTCGAAGAGACACTTGTCAAGTGGAAGGAGGCGAAGACGACAGCTTGGAAGACACACGTCACGACGCTATGCTTGGATAGACTGGACAACCCACTACTCAAGCGGTTGGGTGCTAGCGGCCTGCTAGTCGTCAGCTTTGACAGAGGCCTGGCACAAGCACTGGAAGATGTATCCGCGTTGCAATGTACCGGGGTGGACCTTGGGCACAAGGTAAAGTCCGTGTTTGCACAGAGGGGTGAGTTCCGTGTGTGGATCGCGAAACTTGAGATCATCGCCTCCCAGTACAACAGGATTGTAGAAACTGTGATCGAGGTCGAGAGGCCTCTGGTGCGCAAAGCACTAGACCAGATTCATAGCATACTCGACGAGGGGCTCATCGAACTGACGTGGAGGTCGCCACGGATTAACGACTTTGTTTCGAGAGCGTCGAAAGCCGTGTCTTGTCTGCACGGGAACATGATATACCTGAAGGGGAACATCAGCGTGGTGACGAAGATCCTCAAGAACTGGAAGACGATGCATAAGGTGATACACTTCTCCGAAGAAGAGTCTTGGGAGTCCAGGAAGAAGTCAATCCTTCACGAGCTGACAGAGATCTGGCAAGGAGAGGCATCTTCGGGCCTGACAGACCAAGAGAGAGTCGGACGGAAATGGCTGCGGAAATGGCGAGAAAAGGTGTCTTTGCGCATCCGGTCTCTTGACGACATCGTGAGGCAGTACAACAGGATACGGAGGCTCATCGACGGTTCACGGCAGGTCCTTGGGGTCGATGCACACTCTCCTGCATGGTGCACGTACCTGGACTATGTGAACAAACTGTTCGTGACGGGTTTCATTCTGGCTGTGAAGCGCAGCTTGGAATACCTTTTGAAGTTTCTTGAAGTAGTGAAAATCCTCGATGCGTACGGGAAACCGCCTGAGCACAAGCTAACCTTGCACACCAAGGAGTCGTCCCCTCTGATGCACATAAAACTCATACTCGCAAACGGTGAAGCCGCGTTCAGCCCTTCTATCCATAGGGACGATTTCGGGAGTGTGCAGTACCGTGTGTATGAGTGGTGCAATACTATCTTTGAAGTGGGAAGGCAGCTGCCGCGGCTGGACGACCCGTCGAACCACTACTACGTCTTGCTTTTCGACCACCCTGAACTGAATATCATCAAAGACGAGATTCTACGGCTGATGGTCAACACCGTGAACAAGCTAGAAGCAGTCAGGATGGACTTCCTGAAGTACTCGTACCTCTACCAGGACGACATCGACACTTACGTCGAGCGGTTCGCAACGAAGTCTCTTATGGGGGATGGGAACCACGAGAAGTTACCCGAGCCCTTCGAAGACCTCTCCAACGAGAACGACTCCGATGAGGACTCAGATGAGCTGCAGTTCACAGGCGAAGAAGAAGCAAAGCCTGATGGTGTGGGCTTGCTTGACTCACCAGCCAACGATCGGCCAACCATCGCAGAATTCGAAGCACAGATTATAAAATACGAGCGCCTCAGGATAGAGATAGAAGGCCTCCCATCTGAGGTGAGCTACGGATGGATCACACTAGACACTTCTATCATAAAGTCCGAACTTGTGAGACTAGCATGCGAGTGGCGCACGAGGTTCCTCAGCTTCCAACGCAACAAGCTGATCCAAAACCTGGCGCGCTTCAAGGAATTCGTGGCGAAGACACAAAATGGCATCGCCATCCATTCTCTGGACCATGTTAAGAACTACCAGGACCTCGTCTCGGTCATGCGGCACCTCGTGAAATTCCAAGCAAACACCGAGCAGTTCGACAGGATGTATGAACCGTCGAAATCTGTCGTTGTGCTGCTTAAGAAGCATGACATCCATCTACCGTCAACTGTCTTGTCAGATGTCGAGAACGCCCCGGTACTGTGGAGGGATCTAAAGAAGAGGTGTTTCTTCGTGAATGAGATGCTGGCCCCCAGACAGATCGAGGAGGTGACGAAGATACGAGCCATGGAACTCAGCTTCGAGAAGCGAACGATGTTGTTCTACACAAACACCTTCCAAAAGAAGGAACCCACGTCCCTGGACACACCTCCAAGGCTGGCCTATAAGATGATACAGGAACTGCACGTTATGGTGCTACACATTGAACACCAGTTACGCGAGCTGCGTCAGAAGCAAAGACTCTTCCAATTGATGCCCTCACCGGGTCGTGCTGTGAAGAATTGCAGAACGGATTTGATCCTTTTGAAATATCTATGGGATGCCGCGTCCCTAGCCTTGTACCAGATGGAGGCGTGGAACCACGTCCCCTGCAGCAACGTGAACCTCAACGAGATGGAGGAGAGGGTGCAGCGCCTCATATCGATGATCAACAGCTTGGACAAGCGTGTGAGACGGTGGGATGTGTACCGTGATATCGAAGCCAAGGCCAAAAACTTCTTGGTATCGCTACCATTGATTCAAAGCCTTCGAACGCCTGCCATGCGGCCCATACATTGGGAGGAATTGATGGCCAAGACTGGTGTGTTCTTTGATTTCAAGGAACTGACGATTGAGAACCTAATCTCGCTGAACCTCCACAAGCTCCCTGATGAGGTCGTGGCCATCGTCGGGAAGGCTGTCCGGCAGGCACAGATTGAAGAGCAGTTGACGGCACTGGACAAAGCATGGGATGAGCTACTGCTACAGTTCGACACACAGCAAGGTGTTGATTACCCTTCGTTCTCCGTGCCGGACATTGTACAGGTGACCATCGAAGAGCATCAACTGCTGCTTCAAGGGCTGTGCCAGAATAGATACGTGTCAGAGTACTTGAACGAGGTGCAGGCCTGGCAGAAGACCCTCGCCACTGTAGAGTCCGTGCTGACTATGTTCATCGAAGTTCAGAAAATGTGGCGCCACCTGCAAACCATCTTCATCGGCTCCGACGATATTAAATCCCAGCTACCTCGGCACACCCAGTTGTTTTTGGAATTGGACGGACAAGTTAAGCTGCTACTACGCGAGGCTGCACGCACGCCTTATATAGTACCCCTGTGCTGCAATGAGGGACGGGAGACTGCGCTTCTCGCTTTGCAGGGGCAGCTGACGAACTGCGAACGGGCGTTGGAAGGATACATGAACCAGAAGAGAAAAACCTTCCCTCGGTTCTACTTTGTGTCAACACCGCACTTGTTGGAAATACTGAGCAAAGCTAGCAAAGACCCTGCGCAAATAATGATGCACATACCACGTGTGATGCAGGACATAGCCACTTTTACACTCGATGGGTACATGGCCGTTGGTGTCCTGGGGTGTGGGGGCGAGACATTTTCGCTGTCGAACACTGTGATATGCAGCAGCAGGGTAGAACACTGGTTGCAGAACTGCGTTGAAAGTGTGGCGACAACGATCTTTACGCTGATCGAACAGGCGATTCTGTCGTCTAGTGGGAAGTCGAAGAGCCAGTGGATGAAGCAGTACATCACGCAGGTGGTATTGGTAGCCTCGCACATACACTGGACGGTGGATGTCTCGTCCACGTTCCATGCAATGGAAGAGGGCAACGAGACTGCTTTAAAGGAACAGCACAGAAGATGTCAAGAGCAGCTCAACGAGCTCATAGAACTGGTGCCGAACAGTTCGCTGACGAGCATTATGCGGCGGCGTGTGATGAACCTTGTGATTCAAGCTGTACACCAGACCGACGTTCTTCTGGATCTTGTCGACAAGAAAGCTGAGTCAAAGAATGCTTTCGCATGGCAGCGTCAGCTCCGGCACAGGCTGAATGAGAAAACACGCGGTGTCATTGCCGAGATATGTGACTGCTCCTTCAACTACGGCGGGGAGTACAATGGAGACAATGTGCGGCTCATCGTGACTCCCCTCACAGAGAGGATCTACATCACTTTGACACAGTCAATGCGGCTCAAAATGGGCGGCGCACCGTCAGGCCCGGCAGGAACAGGCAAAACCGAAACAGTAAAGGATCTTGCCAAACAACTCGGTCGTGCCTGCTACGTCTTTAACTGCTCCGAGCAGATGACTTTCAGCACTCTTAGCTCTGTCTTCAAAGGACTTGCCTCCGGGGGTGTGTGGGGGTGCTTCGACGAGTTCAACAGAATACGTCTCTCCGTGTTGTCTGTTGTCGCTCTGCAGTTCAAGCACATTTTTGATGCACAACGCCAGAACAAAAAAGAGTTCTTTGTAGGCAAAGAAGAAGCCAATCTCCATATGAATTGCAACATCTTCATTACGATGAACCCTGGATACTTGGGGAGAACTGAGCTGCCAGACAGCCTAAAAGCTCTCTTCCGACCAGTCACAGTGGTTGCCCCTGACAACGCCATGATCTGCGAGAACCTCCTCCTTGCCGAAGGATTCTCCGATGCAAGGAACCTCGCGAAAAAGTTCATCGCGCTGTTCGAGCTTAGTGAAAAGCTGCTCAGCAAGCAAAGCCACTATGACTGGGGCCTCCGTAGCATTAAGTCGCTTCTCGTGGCTGCGGGAGAGTTGAAGCGCTGCAAACGGAACACTGACGAGCAGCTCATCCTGATGCAGGCCCTGCGTGATTTTAATCTCCCAAAGGTCGTGGCGGTGGACATCGACATCTTCTGCGGGATTATCAACGATTTATTCCCTGGGGTGTCTTTGACTGTGAACAGGCGTGCTGAAAAGTTCGACAAATGTATAAAACAGGTCTGCAGCACACTAGGCATGCAGCCAGAGGAGGGCCTTCTGACGAAATGTCACCAGCTTCACGAGTTACGGGAAATACGGCACTGCGTGATGGTGGTAGGGAAACCGGCAACTGGAAAAACAACCACAAGAAAGATCCTCCTGGAATCATACAGGCTGCAGGGGTACAAGTACGTCGATAAGGTGATCAACCCTAAGGCTGTGACGACAAGCGAGCTGTTTGGGTACGTGGACCGCAAAAACGAATGGAAGGACGGGTTGGCTTCGAGCATCATCAGAAACTGCACAACGCTTTCGAGCAAAGAGCACAGCTGGGTGATCTTTGACGGGGACATCGACACGGAATGGATCGAGAGCATGAACTCGGCAATGGATGACAATAAAGTACTAACACTGGCGTCCAACGACAGGATCCAACTAACGCCCAACATAGTGCTCATGTTCGAGGTCGGGAATCTGCAGTACACAACACCGGCTACCGTATCGCGTGCCGGCATCTTGTACATCTCCTCCACTGACATCGGGTGGCTGCCATACCTACAAAGCTGGTTTGACAAAAAACAGATGGGATCCACAATCACCCCACTCATCGACAAGTACGTCCAGAAGTGTTTAGACTTTGTGTGCATCGATGTGAAGACCACCCTGCCGCAGTCTGAGTTCTCACTAGTGCGGCAACTGTGTGCATATGTTGACCTGTTGCTGCGCAAGGAAGAATCGGCCGAGATACACAATGAAAGAGAGGCCGAACACTGGTTTATCTTTGCCTGCATATGGGCCTTTGGAGGTGCCCTCAACGAGACAGTGCACAGGGCTAGGTTCGACCGATGGTGGCGTGCTGAATGGAAATGTCTGAAGTTCCCTGAAGCGGGGACCGTCTTCGACTACTGCCTTTCGTCGGAGTCAAAAAAGCTTGAGAAGTGGTCAGAGACCGCGAAGAAGATGCATAACCCCGAGCCCTTGCTGTGCTCTCCGTTGTCAACGCAGTTCGTGACGACGCCGTCCTTGTGCGTTGTGAAGTTTTTTTTTGACAGACTTATAGAGAAGAAGCAGCCTATTCTGCTTGTAGGGGGTGATGCTTGTGGCAAGACGCTTCTCGTGCAAGACAGAATGAAAATTCTACCTGAATCCACTGCGCATCAAAATGTCTGCTTCAACTACTACACAACAGCCACGAGCCTTCAGGGCCAGCTGCAGTTGAAGCTGGAACGGAAGATGGGCCGCAGGTGGGGTCCCATCGGGCACTCAAACCTCATATGGATACTTGATGATATCAACACACCAATGGTCGAGAAGTACGGCACGCAAACACCCTTAGCTCTCCTCCGACAGCTACTGGACTACAAAATGTGGTACGAGAAGGCGCGATGGCAGGCACTGGAGATAAATGACGTGCAGCTTGTGTCCATCATGAACCCCACACAAGGGTCGTACACCATCAACCAAAGGTTCCAGAGGCACTTCGTGTGTCTGCAGGTCCCCACGCTAGCGAGGGAAACAGTATCGTGCATCCTGAACAAGCTCATCACAAACAACATTTCGTGCGAGAAGGGCTTGAAGACCCTCGAGAGGCTCATTGAAACCACACTTGACATCCATGACGGACTACGTAAAGAGCTGCAAAAAACAGCCGTTAAGTTCTACTACGCACTCAGCATGCGGCAGCTGACGCAAGTCTTTGAAGGCATTGTGTTGGGGTGCGACGGCGTGCTCCTTCCATTGGTGCCCTTGCTGAAACTCTGGGTGCACGAGGTTCACAGGACGTACTCCGACCGGCTGTACGATATTCACGACGTGGGGCTGTTCAGAATAGTGGTCAAGAGGATTGCCGAGCAGGCCTTCTCATACGAGCCGATGATAGATGACATCCTGTGCTCAAAGCTGCTGTACGGGACGTTCCACAATGACGACAGCAAGTACTCGCAGCTGCCATCCGTCGAAAAGCTAATAGATTGTGTGAACAGCTGCAGAACTGCAAAGAAGAAGTTGCCAACGCTTGTAATCTTCGAACAAGCCGCGCTCCACGTGCAGAGGGTATGCCGTGTTCTGGACAGGCAGCAAGGGCACATGTGTCTCATAGGTGTCAGTGGGAGTGGGAAACAAAGCATCGTACGGCTTGCAGCATATCTCTCACAAATATCAGTCATGACGCCCTCCAGTGAAAACAACATGCCCAACTTCAGAGACGAACTGAAGAGCGCGTACTTGAAGTCGGGAGTAAAGGGGGAGAAAACGTTGTTCCTTCTTACCGAATCGCAGATTCTGAAAGAGGAGATGCTCACGGATATTAGCTCGCTGCTGTCGACGAATGATATGACAGAGATATTCAACATCGACGAACGAGAGGAGGTTATCAGGAAGGTGCGTCTCGTTGTGCGGAACGCGTTGATCGTCGACACGGCAGAGAACTGCTGGCAGTACTTCATCGAACAGGTTCAGGAAAAGCTACACTGCATTCTGTGCTTCCATCCAGGCGAGGCTATGAGGGTACGCGCCAGACGGTTCCCGGCCCTGATGTCTCACACATTGCAAGACTTCTTCCACCCATGGGACGAGCAAGCTCTGGTCGCCGTGGGAGAGCAAAAGCTGGTCACCCGCGACATCTCAATCCCACCGCCCCTTGACAGTAGGTTAGTACGTGTCATGGCAAAGATGCACATCACTGCTGAAGAGGTGGCTGCAGACTTCTCAAAACTCGTAAAGTACGAAGTGGCAGTAACTTGCAAAGCCTTCATGACATTCCTCGACATCTATGGGCACATCTTAGTCGAGAAGCTCGCCCTTGCTGACTCCAACAAGATAAGGCTTGAAGCGGGCCTTGCAAAGCTAAAAACTGCCACAACGGACACCTACACCCTCCAAGAGGTCCTCGCCAAAAAGCAACAACAGGTGGTCGACAAAAAAGCACAAGTCGATGAGTTGCTCCACAGACTAGGTCAGGAAAAGCAGGTCGTTACCATCGAGAACTCGAAATCGACAGCAGAAGAGAGTCGTGCCACGGAAATGCAAAAGCTTGTCTCGGAGAAATCCGCTGAGATGCAAACCGACCTCGCAAGGGCAGAACCCCTTATCGAAGGCGCACAGCGTGCCCTGGACACTATCAACAAGGCGAACATGATAGAACTGAAGTCTTTCAAGTCACCTCCTATGGAGGTGCAGAATGTGCTTGCTTGTGTAATCATTCTGCTCACCCCACCCCCTGGTGCGCGGGACAAGTCGTGGCAAGCTGCGCACAAGCTCATGCAGCGTGTCGATGTGTTCCTCGCGTCACTACGCAACTACAAAAAGGAGAGCATCCCCGATTCGTCCATCGCACAGCTGCGCCCCTACCTGTCCAACCCTGACTTCACAGGAGAAGTAGTGGGCACAAAGAGCCAAGCAGCTGCAGGGCTGTGTGAATGGGTCAGAAACATCGTGAAGTACTACGAGGTGTACTGCTTCGTGCAACCCAAGCGCCAGCAGGTCATGGATGGGAAGCTTCGTTTGGAGGAGGCCAACAGCAGGGTGTCGAAGATCAAAGCACATGTGGAGAAGCTGCATTCTAAATTCGGGGAGCTGGAAACAGCAGTGGAAGAGGCACGAGCGGACAGAGACACCGTCATCCAACAAGCGCAGGAAATGGGTGCCAGACTGGAGCTGTCACAGCGCTTAGTAGGCGCGTTGGGAAGCGAACAAGACAGATGGCTGGAAGGGGTCACAGGGCTTGAAGAGAAGAGGACGTCTATGATAGGTAACGTCCTGCTTGCAGCCGCGCTGACGTGCTACGCAGGACCCTTCGACGTGAACGCTAGGAAGAAGCTACTTGATAGCTGGTGCTCCCAGATCGTGTCAGCTGAAATCCCCCACACTGAGGAGGGCATGGACCCTGTGAATACCCTCTCCACTCCTGCTCAGCTCGCAGAATGGTTTAACCAAAGCCTCCCTAGAGACTCTGTTTCTATTCAAAACGCTTGCATCTGCCACTGGTCCATCAGGCCGTGCCTTCTTCTCGACCCACAGTACCAAGGCCTTGCTTGGGTGCACTCCTGGAACAACCCCGATTCCAGGAAAGAAAGCAAACCGGAAATAGAAGAAGCCGACAAAACGAAGAAGAAAAGAGTTCAACTGTCTGAACCTACTTCTAAGGTTAAGAAGCCTGCTGTCTTCACACGGCAGAACAGCCGAGAACTGCAGGACCAGCTGGAGGCGGCCGCTTCAAACGGTACGACCATCATAGTAGAGAAGATCTTTAGCGAAGTACACCCGCTGCTGAAATTGCTCCTGAGAGCCACAACGGGACAAGAAGTGAAGTTTAAGAACAACGTTCTGAGAATACATAGCAACTTCAGGCTTATTTTGCACAGCAAGCAGAAGAATCCCGTCGCGAGAGCGTTGCTGCAGTCGGACGTCTGCGCAGTGAATTTCGCAGTAACGGAAGAAGGTTTGGAAGAGCAACTTTTAGCACTAGTGGTGAACAAAGAAAAACCAGGGTTGGAGGCAAAGAAGCAAGACATCTTGTTCTGCATGAACCGCTACAAAATCAATATCATGGAACTAGAAGATGGGCTCATTCAGAAAATAAGCCAGGCAGGGAACACGCTTATAGACAGCTCGTTGGTGAGCAGCTTGGAGGAGATGAAGTCTACCGTCGTTGAGCTAAATGAGAAGGTACAGCTAGCAAAGACGACGGATACACAACTGAACGAAGCTCGCGACAAATACCGCCCTGTGGCCAGGAGGGGGTCGATGATCTACTTCCTTCTCCTGAGCATTGAGAAGCTGGAATGGTTGTACCAATACTCACTACACTCATTTGCCCTGTTGTTCTTGAAAGCCATTGAGGTCAATACCATGGAGCACTACGACGCCTTCCAAACGGAGGAGTCGTACGAGGCAAGAATATCGAATCTCGTGGACAACGTAACCCTCGCCATTGGGAAGTTCGTCAAGCGCGGCATACTGGTCAAGCACCGGATGGTATTCGAATTACTGCTGTGTTTCAACATCCTCAGCGACAGCAATCTCCTCCCCACCGACCAGCTCAGCTTTTTGCTATCTTGGGAAAAACCTCGTGCAAAGCACGCTCAGCCAACAACGTCTTGGCTCACACAAGACCAGTGGGACAATCTTTGCTATCTGTCCACTGTCACAGGGTTCAATGGTCTTGCGAGCGACGTCGAAAAAAGGTTGAAGAGATGGAAGGATTGGGCCAACTCGGAGCAGCCTGAGGAAGAACGGCTCCCAGGAGAAGCCAGGCACCTTGGAACACTTGAACAGATGCTTATCATAAAGGTGTTACGGCCAGACAGGTTAGAGGCGGCGGCCTCAAAATTCGTGCAGCGGGTCCTCGGCGTGACCTTCACGCGCCCCCCGTCGCTGTCTGTGAATGAAGCGCTTCGCGAAACGAGCCCTGTCACACCCCTGCTCTTCATTCTGTTCCCTGGCTCTGATCCCTTGAAGGAAATCGAAGCCATAGCCCACAAGCTGGCAATTTCTGAATCATCGGGAAACTTCAGAACAGTTGCGATGGGCGATGGGCAAGAAGAGGAGGCCAAGGAGGCTTTGGAGGAATGCTCGAAGAATGGTGGATGGGTTGTGCTCACTAACATACACCTCATGGGCAGCTGGCTGTCGGAGTTCGAAATGGTTTTCGAGGAGGCGTTGCGCAAACCAAACAAAGACCTGAGGATCTTCTTAACAGCAGAGCCTTCTGATGACCCACGGATGCAGCTTCCTCAGGGTGTGGTGCAGCAGTCGATCAAGCTGCTGTCCAACGAACCGTCGTTTAGTTTACATGCGAGTATGCAGCGGTCATGGGTGTGCTTTGCGAACGAGTCCGCAGAAAACCCGCTGAAGAAGAATGAGCATAAAAGGCTTCTCTTTGCACTGGCGTACTTCCACTCTGTGGTGGTGTGCCGCAAGCGTTTCGGGGAGCACGGCTGGAGCAAGCTGTACGCCTTCTCCACGTCTGACCTCCTCATCTCGTCGCAGATCCTGTCCAACCACTTGGGGTCGAACGGAGCCGTGCCTTGGGACGACATACGCTACATCCTCGGTGAGGTGATGTACGGGGGACACATCACAGACCAGTGGGACAGACGCACGCTTAGCGTGCTGCTCCAGACATTGCTGAATGATGCTTACCTACAGAACGGACGTCTTGCACAAGACCTGGTGTGCCCGGCAGGCGGGACATTCCAGCATTACGGGCAGTTTATAGAGCACAATTTCCCCTCCGAGTCACCGGCGCTACTCCACATGCACCCCAATGCAGAGATGTGGTACCTTACACAGCAGGCGCGGTCGATGGTTTCGAACTTAAGCCTACTGTGCTCACCCGAGCAGATGGTTGAAGGGGATACTGTAAAGAGAGATCAAAAATTGAAGGAGACGATAGAGGATATGTACGCAAGGCTGCCGGAGAACTTCAACATGAATGATATGCAAGTGGCTGCACTGACGCCTGTGGCCGTGTTCGTGATGCAGGAGATCGACAGTATGAACAGGCTTTTAACACCGATGAGGATCGGGTTGTGGGACTGCCTGCAGGGGCTGAAGGGGACGATCACCGTCTCCGAACAAATGGACGGAATGCTGCAGGAGATTTCACGAGGCCATGTGCCGACCATGTGGATGGAGTGGGCGTACCCGTCTGTCTCGTCGCTGACGTCGTGGTACAACAATCTCCAAGCGAGGCACCAGCACCTTGACGCATGGATGCAGCACATGACGTTGCCGGTCTGCGTGTGGATCTCAGGGCTCTTCCATCCAGAGGCTTTCTTGACCTTGGTGTTACAGATGACCGCAAGAAAGACAAACATGCCTCTTGACTCCCTCGTCGTGACTACCGACGTCGTCAAGAATAAGACAAAAGAAGACCTCACCCACATCCCTCGTGAGGGTGCCTATATATATGGTCTATACTTGGAAGGAGCAGGGTGGAACGCAGTTAATGTATGTTCTTTCTAAAAAAAAAAAAAAAGAAAAAAAAAATGCCACAGGGAACTCTTGAAGATCCTGCTTTAAAGGTTCACCACCCACCCCTCCCTGTCATCCATGTTCGGGCGGTTCCAGACCACCATGTCTTTGGGAAGAATGAGTATATGTGTCCGGCTTATAGGACTACTTCTCGGGGTGACACTTATGTGTTCACTGCGAACCTCAGAACGCCAGGTGTGTGTGTGTTTTTTTTTTTTTTTTTTTTTTTTTGTTCTGTTTTTAAACCTTCATCTCTTAGATAATAACACGAATCTCTGGATCCTCCGCGGGACTTGCATTGTGATGAACCCTGATCAATGAGATCTTTTGGAATAACTTTCTCCCCCCCCCCCCCTTTTTTTGTTTAAGTCGTTGCTAAACACTTTATACTGGAATTGATTTCAATCCGTAAATTCCTTGATTTTTTTTAAACTCTGAACCATTTACACCGTCCCTTCTAATTTTGTTTTTTTTAAGTTAGATTATTTACCAATCCGCAAAATGTATTTTTGCTCCCCGGCCCTTTATTCCAGGGTGGTCCTCAAGTGGGAATTGCCCCCCCCCCCCTTTTTTTATATTTCCTTATATTTCCAGTTCTTCTGTCTTTCTTCAGTAGTTTACCTGTCCCTACGGATTGTTTTTTTTCCCCCGTATCATAAACCGCTTCTTCATTTCTCTGCCCCTTTAGGTGCAAGATGGAGGACCCTGAGAAATGGGAGGTGAACGCCTTACGGGTCTTAGCGGCGAAGCAGCAGGGGGAGCTGAAGGTAATGAAAGCGGCGATGCGAAAAGCGGAAAAAGCAAAGGCCCAGGGGTTGAAAAGGCAGCTTCGAGGGGAAGACGCAAGAATGGCTGTGGAGCAGAAGGTCGTGATCGGGGCAACACGAACAGAAAGATCGGTTGCTTTGAAGTGCATGCGGTCTGAAGCAATGGAACAGAGCAAGGAAGACACAAAAAAAATCACCAACGAGCAGGTGTTCCAACATAGGATCATCAGAAGCAAGGAAAAGGAGGACCAGCAACGACGTCTCGCAGCAGCTCGTGCGCGCCTCCTCCAGCTAGAGCACGGTACCTCTCCCTCAACTCGCCCGAAGACGATAGACAAGAAAGCCTACACCTCACTTACAGGATATCATCTCGACCCCGTCCTTGAAGCAGCTACACCACCTGTCCCCCACACGTCCCCAAAACGGACAGCGAAATGGAGATAATATTTTCTTTTTTGTAATTGTATCTTTTTAAATTATTTCTGTTTTTGCGTGAAAATGAGTGGGGGGGAAATCAGCACACATACACACACACACACCACAGCTTTTGTTCATCAGTCAAATCTTAACAAAATGACCTGCGTCAACAGCGGCTCGCGCGTCCTCCGTGCTGAGGAGAACGACATCCAGAAGCTCCTTGCATGCAAGGCCCAGATGGGGACGAAGAACTTGACGGCCTCGATGGAGAGGTACGTGAGCGCGAGGAGGAAGGACGGGATCCACATCATCAACCTCCACATGACCTGGGAGAAGCTCGTGCTGGCTGCCCGTATGATCGTGACGGTCGAGAACCCCGCCGACGTGGTGGTGATCTCCGCCAGGCCCTTCGGTCAGAGGGCTGTCCTGAAGTACGCCCAGAACACCGGCGCCACCTCGATGGCTGGTAGGTTCTGCCCCGGGTCCTTCACCAACCAGAAGCAGGAGAAGTTCGCCCAGCCCAGGCTGATCATCGTGACCGACCCCCGTACCGACCACCAGGCCATCAGGGAGTCCGCCTACGTGAACGTCCCCATCATCGCCTTCTGCGACACCGACTCCCCCCTCACCCACGTCGACCTCGCGATCCCCTGCAACAACCGTGGTAAGCTCTCCATCGGTATGCTTTACTGGATGCTCTCCAGGGAGGTCCTCAGGATGAGGTCCACCATCCTCAGGACCGTCCCTTGGGAGGTGAAGGTCGACCTCTTCTTCTACCGCGACCCCGAGGATGTCCTCAAGAAGGAGGCCGAGGAGGAGAAGGCCATCGAGGACAAGAAGGTCGTCACCACCGCCACCGAGGACGCTGGTGTGGAGAACTGGGGTGACGATGCCGCCGGTGACTGGGGTAACTAAGCCTGCAGTTTGCTGCTCGTACGACAAAACAAAAGCAATTTGAATTTCTTTTAGGGTTTTTCTTTTTCTCTTTTTTTTTTTTTTTTTTTTTTTCGTTCATTTCAAATTTTCCTTTTGCCGCTTTTATTCTCACTGCACTTTCGAAAACTGTCATACCCCTGCAGAAACCATGAAGCGCATCAGCAACTGCATCACAGGCCTCGTTCTCGATGGAGACGAGACCAAAGAAGAAGCGGTTGTGAAGGAACTGATGGCTTACATTTACCTGTTCTGCATCGTCAGCTCGATGTTGACATTGGTAGGCGCCTTGGTGACGAACTCGAGTCTGTTATTTACTTTTGGGATGTTGGTCATCTTGCTGTCCTCGCTGGGGTGGATGCTGCTCCTTGTCGCCACGAAGCAAAGCACGCCAAGGACAATCGAGGCATACTGCTACGTCGTGATGCTGGGCATCATGCTGATGGATCTATCCTCTGCCGCATCACCCGGACTGGAACGTGCGTGGCCGTGTTTTATTGTAGTTTTAGACATACTGCTCATCACGGGAAACAGTTGCAAGACGGCGAGGAATGCAATGTTTGCCATGCTTGCATGGCTGCTCTTCGTGACGACAGATACATCAAGCAGATGGGGGCTGCTTGATATGCCTGGAACCCCTTCGGAAGCGGACAGAGGCGATTTTTGTGATTGTACGAAACCGCCTTGTGCCATCAAGGCCGTTGGGGTGTTGCATGTGGTGCTGTATGCCGTTATCTTTGTTGTCAACTTCGGGTTTGTGATGGGGTTTGCCATACAGGTACGTGACGGGAATACCCGGATGTCAAAATCTGTGGAGCTGGCCGAGGACATTGCACACTGCTTGGTCAAGTTCGACCTGGAAGGCGCCGAGAGGCTCCTCAGCACGACGAGAACCACCGACCTCTCTGTTGTCCTGTCGAAGCTTCTCTTCAATCTCAAACAGTACCGCCCGTACTTACCCGACGCGCTCTTCGTCGATGAGTCCGACGTGCTTGCCTCGTCACTCCTCCAACAAGAGGTCATTTCCCTCACCAACGCCGCCATAGTTTGCACCGAAATACACGACGAAGCCTCTCTCTGGGAGACATGTTTTGCTGGGATGAAGGACGCGTCGACCATGCACCAGGAAATCATGCGCAAGACCATCTCGCACTTCGGTGGGTACGAGATCAACACCATCGGTGAGTCGTTTTTGATCGTTTTCACGAATCTACAAAGTGCGTTGAAGTTCTGCTTCAAGGTACAGTGCGACCTCTCGTACTCCGAGTGGCCAGAGAATCTCATCGCCGCATGTAATTTCCAAGACGGGCTACGCGTGAAAATGGCTGCCTACTACGGCCCCGTCAAAGTGGAAGAGAATATCATAACAGGCAGGCTCGAAGTCGTCGGCCTTGCCGTCAACTATGCCACATCAATGCTTGGGGTTTCCCTTCCGGGGGGTATCAGCGTGGATTCTTCTTCGCTGGATGGCATCCGGGACACTACCGGCGGCCTGTCACAACTCGACAGCCCTATTGTGTACCCGCTTACTTTCTTACAGCCGCTAGCATCCCCGAGGCTTCCTCCCGCAATTTATACCCTTGTGCCTTCCGTTTTGGAAAGAAGAAGGTCTGATGTCTTCAGGCCTCCTTCAGAGGACGACGATACTAGCATGAAGTCCCGCAGCTTCGGAAACGGGAGTATCCGGTCCAACTCCCATTCGATCGCTTCTTCACTGAAGCAAGCAATCTTGCACTCAAAGCTGCACGACGTGGCGTCCATGAGCGCAGCACACGTCGCAATTGACTACTCGTTCCTAAACGACTGCGAGTACCCTCTTAGCAACACAAGCGACTTGCTAGACGTCGTTATGGGTGCGGTGGATAGGTCACGCGGGACGATGAACAATGTGACTTCCATGTCGATGATAGCCTCGTGGAACACGTCAAAGAAGAACGCTGCGCACCAGCAGCACGTTGTGCGGTTTGTAGGAATGCTTCACAGCGGGTTCCAGCGAATCGGCTCTGAGTGGTTCCAGCGCGCCACAGTGGGGACAGCAACAGGCGCGTGTCTGTACGGAAACATCGGGAACGAGAAGAAACGGTACCATATGACCATAGGAATGGCCTTCAATATAGCGCACCAACTTGCTGTAGCTGCCAGGGAGCTTGATGTATTTGCTTTGAACACTTCTATCGGGGAGCAGGCGTTGCTGTCAGACGACAAGACACTCCATGGCGTGATTCGTCCTGTGGACATATGGGAGGCGGAAGGTATCCCGCCCATGACCATCTTCCAACTAAGAGCAGAATCCCTTCTCAACATGGTAATGAACGACGAAGACTACACCCGAGAGTGGACGGAGGAGTACGCGAAGAGATTCGTTGACTGCACGCTCGGCCAAATGAACTCTGCGGACCCTGTAATTTCCCTTGTCATCGAGATGCAGAAGCAACAGCGCCACCTTGCCTGTCCTAAGATGGGGTACCACAAGAAGTATCGTACGGAGAAGCCCAACCCGAGCAAGAAGTCGAAAGCGTCGTTCCAAAACCCCGCTGAGGTCACCCTCGTGACATTCCACTCAGAAGACTAGCAAGGAAGCGGATGCGTCTTTTGCCAAACTGCAAAGATAGAGGTATTCGTTCAGGAGCATGCTCGCAAATGCCACCTTTTCTTTTCTTTCCTCCCCCCCATTTACACGCCTTTTTAACGCACGATCTTGCCCTGCAAGAATCGAACGGGGGGGGGGGGGGGGTAGGGGGGGTCACATGGTCCTAAAAAACGTGGTTAAACGTGAAAAAAAAAAGTTTTTAAAGAATTTTCCCCTAAGGTAAAAAAACCGCCCAATATCCTCCAAATTAACCAAAAAAACAAAATTCGCCGGATTAGAGCATTTCTGAGCACTTGTTAATACTTTATCTGTATTTTTGAAAACAGTGACCACGGTTTGGTACCTGAAATAGTTGCAAAAACAAACTACATCCTAACCTCGGGAAAATGATATATATTCACGTTCCGTTTCCGTTTCCCTTTCCCTTTTTTTCAAAAAATGCATAGCCCTAGGGGGGGGGGGGGGGGGGGGTATCACGCACTCGAAGCGATTTATTTTCAACAAGAAAGAAAATAATGATTATAAAATAATAAGCTCCCAAGAAGGGCAGTTGAAGCGCAGCACTGGGCACGGTTCTGGGCTTTCCCTAAGGGATTATGCCGCATACAGACTGTAGCTGTGAGATGGCCTCGATTGCTTAAACCAATGGAAAACTAGCGAGATTTATTTTTTTAAATCCATGGGGGGGGGGGGGGGGGGGGCGTGGTCGATTAAGTCACTTTCGAAGAATGTGTCGAACAGCCAATAAATACTTTTAATACCTGTCGAACAGCCTATAAAAGGTGAAAGACGGGATTCTGGGTAGTAAAGAAAACATCGGATTGGGTGGTTTCTGGTGTTTGGCACTTTATTTGCCTTTAAACGACGAAATCGAAAAAAAAAAGATTTTTTTTGCCCGCATGTGGTTCCGGCTTAGTACAAGAAAAAGGCTCCTGGAATATGGGACGATTCACCTAATTTTCCTTGCAGCTGATCTCTTCTTACCCGACGGAGTGGTTGGGGGTCAAAACCATAGGATAGGGGCAAAAGTAAGCCAACCCGAAACCACATGCGGACAATTTTTTAAAGATTGCTTTTCTGGCCACAATAAAGTGCCAAAAAGTGGTCAAAACCACGCGAAAACTTTTTTTTGGGGGCCTATGAACCCGACGTTTCCCTCTGAGAATGAAACGCGTTTCCTTAAGTATCTGAAAAATAAAGAAACGGACACAGAAACGGAATGCACTGCGCTGCGGTCTGGAGTCCTTTTAAGGTTCCTTCACGACACCAGTGAATTCTGGTTTGAAGCAGGAACAAACCACACCGGTCCTTTTGCGCCCCATATCTCTAGAGCCTGTATTGCAGTCTTTGTTTTGAAAAAAAAAAAAAAAAAAAAAAAAAATAGCAAATTTTCTGTGTCGTCCTAACGGAAGGGTTAGAGATATGGGGCGTTATAAAACGGTTTTTCTTTTTCTTTTTTCCCACTTTTTTGTTTTAAAAAAAGCTTCGTGAAGGGCGGTGGACAGCGTGACACAGGTAGCCTGGCAACCCCTTAGGGTTGCTTCATTGGCCGCCGTGAGGTGGCTGTCTTCTGTTTTTGAGATCGACATTAAGCGAGATATAAAAAAAAAAGAAAGATTTTTGAAGATTAAGTACGGAACAAAAAACAAACAACAACAACAACAACAACAACAACAACAACAGGGGAATCCCTTCTGTCCGCCTATGCCATATACTGCATGGCCCACTGAAATTCAAGTCTCATTCCTTTCCGCGTGTTGGTCTAAAAACTGGGTAAGAAAAAAAAAAATATTGAATCAACTTTTATCGGTGAATTATTTACCCCCCCTTTTTTTGTGGGTGGGGTTGTTCGCTGTTGACCTCTTCGTCGGTCATCACCGGTAGCGGGTAAGTATTAAGGACACGACGCGGAACGCAGAATAAGTTACAGAGCGGCCGGGAGGTGCGCCCCCTGTAATCAAGTAGACAGTTCGTGCTTCGTTGCACACTTAACGCCACTTAGTGTAGCAATCAAAGCCCCATTTTTTTTATTTTTTTTGAATTTCCTGAACAGTAAGTACCCCCATGCACACTGGAATTTTATCGAGTTTTTTTGAAATTACCGGAGAAACAAGGTTTCTTTGGATCCGGCCACCGCCCGAGATGAAGTCCCTTATGTTTCCTGTGTAACCCAAAGGACCCCCTTTGAGGATAGAGCCGGGACACTTTGCGGATCGGGAAGGGCCGCATCCTTATTACTTCACCGTGAAGTAATGAGCATGAGTGCAATAATAGCTATTTACTGCCAACAAGTAATGACTTTACTGAGAGGTCGGTAAAGCATTACTTGGCGGTAGGTAAGTGGTTTTATTTCACGACACTCTGAAATTACTTCACGAACGAGGGGTGACAAGGGTTACAACAAGAGAGGTGTGAAACGCAAGCTAAATCTGGGCTTGATTATTTATTTTCCACTTTCTTACTTCTCCCCCCTTACTTTTAGGTATTGGGTCAAAAATCATAAGGTCAAAGCCAGCTCAGGGCCTGAATGTCTCTAGCTCTAGAGATCACTTCTCCATAAAAAGAACACTTTGTTTGGTAATTGCTGCCATTTTTTTGAATTCTTTTGGGAAATTGACTTTTTCGGTTATTAGCCTGTGGGCTTAGTGGTTAAAAAAAAAGGGGGGGGCCTTTTTCAAGGCTTCTATACACTTTTTTTCTCCTTTTACCTTTCCACTCTCTAGCCTTTTCCCTTTTGTTGGTATGTGTCATTTCTGAAATATTCATTAATAGGTAGTTAAGTCTTAACAACTAAAATGACCTGCGTCAACAGCGGCTCGCGCGTCCTCCGTGCTGAGGAGAACGACATCCAGAAGCTCCTTGCATGCAAGGCCCAGATGGGGACGAAGAACTTGACGGCCTCGATGGAGAGGTACGTGAGCGCGAGGAGGAAGGACGGGATCCACATCATCAACCTCCACATGACCTGGGAGAAGCTCGTGCTGGCTGCCCGTATGATCGTGACGGTCGAGAACCCCGCCGACGTGGTGGTGATCTCCGCCAGGCCCTTCGGTCAGAGGGCTGTCCTGAAGTACGCCCAGAACACCGGCGCCACCTCGATGGCTGGTAGGTTCTGCCCCGGGTCCTTCACCAACCAGAAGCAGGAGAAGTTCGCCCAGCCCAGGCTGATCATCGTGACCGACCCCCGTACCGACCACCAGGCCATCAGGGAGTCCGCCTACGTGAACGTCCCCATCATCGCCTTCTGCGACACCGACTCCCCCCTCACCCACGTCGACCTCGCGATCCCCTGCAACAACCGTGGTAAGCTCTCCATCGGTATGCTTTACTGGATGCTCTCCAGGGAGGTCCTCAGGATGAGGTCCACCATCCTCAGGACCGTCCCTTGGGAGGTGAAGGTCGACCTCTTCTTCTACCGCGACCCCGAGGATGTCCTCAAGAAGGAGGCCGAGGAGGAGAAGGCCATCGAGGACAAGAAGGTCGTCACCACCGCCACCGAGGACGCTGGTGTGGAGAACTGGGGTGACGATGCCGCCGGTGACTGGGGTAACTAAGCACTAAGCAACTGCCAATCGTTAAGATGTAGGTGAAGAAGAAAAAAAAAAAAAAAAAGCCAAAAAAATCATTTTCAAAAAAATTTAAAAAAAGAAGAAAAAAATCATTGACTCAGCCATTCTTCAAACGCAATGCATCGCAGGTCACCTTGAGAAACAAAATAGAAAGAGAAAAAAAAAAAAACAGACCACACATGACAAACGGAAAAGTTAAATGTTAACTCGGAGGCTAAGAATAAGGAACCTGAACAGGTTAGTGGAGAGCTATGACGAGCTCGTAGCAAGGGTGACGGGAGCAGAGACAGAGGACGATGTCCTCCTGCAACGGGTAGCTTTCAGAGCACAAGTCGGTACACAGCGCAGCAAGGGGGGTGGGATGACAGATACAGAAGTTGCAGAGTACGTAAAAGAGGTGCTCGATGTTGGGAGAGGGAAGAAATGGCGACAGCAGGAAGTAGGAACAAGAGTTTGGAATCTCCTCGAGGAGTTACAAGCGCAGCAAAAACACGTAATAGGGAAGACCACGTACAACACCCTTGCAGGGTTCATGAAACACAGCAGAAACGTGACAGCAGCGAGGAGCCTCTACAGGAGCATGCTCCACAAGGGGATTCCCCCTACCATGGAAACCTTTGTCAGCATTTTCAGTGTGGCTAGGAACGCAATCGACCTTTACGCAGCCAACGAGTTCCTTACCGAGCTAAACAATGAGGGGCTGAAGCCCAATGACGAGATCTTAGCGTCGCTGCTTGCCCTCAACGTGAAAGGTAGGAAAAAAGCAAAAGCTTGGAAAATCTACAACATCATGAAACGAGAAAAGGTTAGCATGACGGGTGCCGTCCATGACGGGCTGCTCAGCCTAGCAGAGTCGAAAGAGGAAGTGCGCAAAATATTGAGATTAAAAGAAGCCGACGGCGTAGGAGTGACCATGCACAGCTGTGTTGCTGTTGTGAGGAGGTTGGTTGACCTGCAGCAGTACAGAGACTGCCTTGACGTGTACACTGAACAGTTCGAAGGGCTGCCGGGGATTGGCGTCCCTGCCGAGCTTTTAATTGTTCATGCCAACCTTGGGAACAGGGATGAAGTCACCAAGCTATTTGCCCGCCTCAGCGACCCACCCTCTGTAGCTGTCTTCGCTGCTCAAATCCACGCGCTTGCTGTTCTCCAGCCGCCTGACTGGCGTCTCCTGACTAGGTCGTACTACAACACCGCACTTGCCTCTGGGATGACGTCCGGCCCTTCTCTGTATGCGGCCTACCTCCAAACCCTCGACCCCACTGTCGCTGACGAGGTTTTCTCCCAGATTCCCAACCGCCATATGAAGGCGAACATTACGATTCTCAAAGCCCTGCGCTCCGTGCACGACAGGGCGGGCAACACTTCGCGTTCGGAACAAGTGGCCGATGAGATCGACATGTTGCTGAAGCGCAGGGGTTGGGCGGAGTGAAGGGGAGGGTGTTTTCTTTTTGTGAAGGGGAGGGTGTTTTCTTTTTCTTTTTTTTTTTCGGCCCGGTGAGCGCAAAAACTTAGAAGAATAGTCTTTTTTTCTTTTTTCACTGCAATGAATTGGGGAATAAGAAAGTATCAAAAAAGAAAAAAAAAGAAAACAAACAGAAAAATGTCGCTCTTCACCTGCGAGCGTGCATACAGCGAAGGCACAGAAGAGACGCTGAGCACAGGCCCCCAGAGCTCTGTCGACTACGAGCAGGATGAGGCATGGCACTCGTACCTGAAGCCGGAAGTGGAGAAGTGGGAGAGGTATTCAGAGTGCGTGTGGGGCGGCTACAGCAACAGCCTTGGAGGTTCCGGGTACATCAGCAACAACAGCTTCGGCAGCACCACCATGTCGGGGGTGCCTGCCTCGACGAAGCCCAGCTCGCCAGAGACAGTGGTAGCAGTGGTGCACCCCTCTGGGCACAAGGTGTGGATGCCGTACATCGTGGGCCACTCCACTGTCGAGATGCTAAAGACAGAGGTCGCCACGCTGTACGGATGGAGCACGAGGGACTTCCAGGTTAGCTGCGCGAACTCGATGCTCCACAACAGCACCTTCATCGAGCAGGTATGCTCGCCGGGAGCTGCCGTCTACATTGTACCGAGGCTGCCCGCCATGCACCTGCACGCGCCCACTGTGCAGGAAGCATCCGAGTTCCACATGATCGCACCTGGCGTGGTGCTCTCGTATGAGATGCCGCAAAGGACAACCTGCCCGACATGCAAGTCGGTGGTGGCGGAGTACCCCGGGAGCCAGAGGGAGAATGTGAGTGCTTTGTACAATTCGATGGCCTTGGACGAGAAGATGGCGTATGCCGCGCAGAATCTAATGACGTTGGTGAACAACACGAAGCAGTGCACGGGGCTGCAGGGCGACATCGAGGCCTCCATCGCACAGGGGATCGACTGCGCGCCGGTGCTGACCGCTATCGAGACCAGCGTGACGGACCTTGTCCTGCACCCTGCAGGGAACTACTTGTTGTCGAAGTGTTTCGACGTCCGCCCTGCGCTCATCACCACCGCTGCAGAGATCATCTCAAAGAGCGTCAAGAAGTACGTCCTCCACAAGCATGGGTCGTACGTTGCAGAGGCGATCTTGGAGCATCAACAGACGCCTGCTTATGTGCTGGGCAACTTGATTGCAAACTTGTTGTCGCCTTCTGCGTGTGGGCTTATCGCAGCTCATGATTCTGGGAACTTTGTGTTGCAGAAAGCGATTTCGAACTGTCCTGACCACCTTCTCCCGGTGTTGACGGAAACGGTGAATGCGGCTCTCCCGCAGACGCCACACGCTGCAAAGATGTCTAAGAAGCTGTACCTTCGGACCTCGAAGAACAAGAGGAACAACAGGGAAAGGCACAGCCACCATCACCATGGGCACGGCCACAACCACGGCCACCACCACGGCCACCACAGCAACAATTCGTCGAACAACAGTTCGCCTACCAACGCGCAGCAGCAGGTCTCGTTCATCCCTCTCGAGGCTGCCAATGCTGATAGACTTATTTAAGTCAGAATGGGAATAATAATAAAAACAACAACAACAAAAAAAAGAATTATCGATACAAATAATTTAAAAAAAAAAAAAAGAAAGAAAGAAAAAAACGATTCCCAATTAACTTTGGGATTCGGGTGACACTTGCCCAACATAGTAGAGCGAGGGAAAAGTTTTTTTTCAAAAAAAAAAAAAAAGAATCGAAAAGCGAGAGAAAAAAAAAAGAAGGAAAAAAAAAAAACAACAACAACAACGAAAAAGTAGCCAAACACGCCTCCCTTTCTTCCCCCACCCCCTTTTTTTTTTTGCCCCCACCCTTTCCTAGTTATATCTGCTTGCGGACGAAAAGTTGCCCGCAGTAAAAAAAAAAAAAAAAAAAAAAAAAAAAAAAACTAATATTTTGCGAGGTAGCTAAAAAAAAGTCATTTTTTCGTTTTATTTCTTTTAATTTTATTTCCTTCTTCTTTCTTCTTTGTTTTCTACCTCAGTGAGCAAAAGAAGGAGAAAAAGAAAACCTAAGCTAATTTCCAAAACAAGGGTTTCCTTCCCCAGCCACGGTTGAATGGCTACGTTATTACAGATGTTAACTTAGAACTGCTTTCTTTCAGAATTAAAAACGTGTTTGGAATGTTGCTGTTTTTTTTATTTTATTTTTATTGAGTCCCCCCATCCCCTCCTTTTTGGTAGCACTTTTTTTTTTTACTTTAGATTTTTTTTGCCCCATCTTCCCTCCCTTTTTTGTGCTGTGCAGAGTGCAAACTACCACCTAAATGAAAAAAGTCCCCTCCCCAGTTCTATTTGCATTGAAGTTCGAGAGGAGCTATTTCCTTTTTTTTTTTTTTTCCCGCGCCCAATTTTTTTTGTTTTAAATGCACAAATTCTCTTGAATGCTACTTTCTTTGTTTACCCCCCCCCCCCCCCCGCGCTCAGGGAGAGATTGGTAGCTTTTTCTACAAGGCTGGTGAAACAAAAATACTTTTTTCTTTTTTTTTTTTTTAGTTTCTTTGGAGGGCAGCAGGACCGAAGTCCCCGTACAAGGTCTCAGGTGTGAAGACACCTCCCCTTTGGCCTCTTGTGAAGCCATTATTAACAGCACAATGGGTAACACGAAGGCGAGGGACGAGTGCCCAACCTCACAGTTTAAACTTTTTGTCTTGTAAAGCTTTGCCAGCCAAGTGAAGAGGTGCGACGGAGGGGCCTCTTACTTACATTTTATTTTATTTTATTTTATTTATTTCCGTTTTGTTTTTGTTTCCTTTGTCCCCACCTCCCCCTGCTTACCTCCTCCATTTCATTCAGTCGCAATTTTTTTTTTTATTTGTATTGATTTGAATTTTTTTTTTTTTTTTTTTTTTTTTTTTTTTTACAAAACCAATTCTCGGTTCCGGAAAAAAAAAAAAAAAGAAAAAAAGAAAACGAAAACGCTAAAAGCAGGAAGGGGTGGAAACAGTTGAACTTGGAAAAAAAAAAAGAAAGAAGAAAAAAAAAGAAATATCACTTAGCTTCTCAGAGGGAAAAAAAAGGAAGTGAAAAGGGGGGGGGTTGAGCGAAATCACCCTTATCCCCCCTCTCCTTTTTTCTTGTTTTTTTCTTGAATGGAAGTTTTTTTTTTTTTTTAAAGTTCAGCAAAAAAAAAATGGGGGAAAAAAGGAGAGAATTCTGTGTCTCTTCTATTTTTCCTTGTATTTCCCCCCTTCTTTTATCTCTTTTTATTTTTTTTTTTTTTTTTTTATAAAAATGAATTTCTAAAAAAAAAAAGTTATAAAAGCAAAATTAAAAAAAAAGAAGAAACGAAAGATTGTGCCCAAGCTTTTAGTGAAGGGTTTTCTGCCCTTCATTGTATAGGGCCCCAACAAAACTTCCTTAAATTGAAGAAAAGGCCCACAACATCTTTTTTATTCTTTACAACCTAAAGTCCTCGTCACCATTAGTCCAAAACTGGAATTTATACCTTGGTGCATACGCGGTGTTTCCTCAATTCTATTTTTTTTTTTTTTTTTTTTTTTTTGCACTCAGTGCGTGAACCTCTACTTGCCGGTGGTGAGTTTTTTTTTTTTTTAAAGGGTGCCCTGCTATTTAAGTCCTACTGTATTTTCAAACAAAAAAGAATGGTAAAAATATCAAGAAATTCCAAAAAGAATTTTCAAAAAAGTTTTTTCGTTTTTTTTTTTTTTTTTTTTTTTTTTTTTTTTTTTTTTTTTTTCCCTTCCTTTTACCATGAGATGATGATTATGGAAAACAAAAAAGAAAAGCCGTTCCAACAAAAAAAAAAAAAGCCGTTCCTACAACCTCCCCCTTTTGGTAGGGGGTGAGACATTATGTTTTTTTTTTTCAATAGATACACTGGGCGAAGAAAGAGATAGAGAGGGGAAGGGGGAAAAAAAAAAGAGGAAAAAAAAACGAGTTTTCAAATTAGGAAGAAAAGAAAGAAAGACAACCTCCCCCTTTAAGTAGGGGGCGAAGACAAGGAATAAGGCAGTGTGCAGAAAAACTTTTTTTCGCCACTTTTCCTTTTAAAAAAAAATTTTTTTTTCTGTTCTTTCCTCTCCTCTCCCAGCTTGGAGAGCCGGCATCTCCTTTTTATTTTTTTTATTTATTTTTTTTTCCCCTCACTTCACACATTCCCACCTCCCAAGTGCTACCCCCCCTTTTATTCATTATTTCTCTCCACCTCCTTCCTCCTCCCACTTTCCTTTTCTCTCTCTTTATTTATTTTTTTTTTTTTTTGCAAATCAACGATAGAGCGAAGCCCTACCCGTCTGCGCATTATTGCAGGAAAGCTCTTGCCCCCCCCCCCCTTTTTTTCGACAGTGCAATTGTGTTATATATAAACCTAGTCGACGGGAAAGGGAACCACCCATGAAAATAAAACAAGAGCCAAAAAAAAAAATTCTGGGCAGAGGGTGAATAGGGGAGATATTGGTTTGCATATTTCTTCCCCCCCCCCTCTTTTTATTTACTTCACATGTTTTTCCGCACCCCTCCCACCCCCATTTTCCCTGCTTGTGTTAAGAATCTTTTTTTTTTTCCTGCGGTTTTCTTTTTCTTTTTCTTTTATTTTCTTTTCTTGTATCGAGAAGTTGTGAAACATTTTTTTTTTTTGAAAAAAAGGAAAAAAAAAAAAAAAAAAAAAAATGCCGGGAAGAAAAAAAAAAAGCGAGAGTGAGAAGCCTTCAAATAAAAAAGATAAGGATAAAAAGGATAAAAAGAAGCCCAAGCCAAAAACTAAGGAAGCTCCCAAGCGGAAAAAAAAGGAGGAAGTCGAACCGAAAACGCCGGCTAAAAAGCGGAAACGAAGCCCGGTCAAAAAACCCGAGTCCACACCGGCGAAGAAGGCGAAAAAAGTACCAAGTGATGAAGAAGAAGCGTGGGGTCAGGTCAATAGGCAAACACCGAAACAAAGTGACGTAATGACGGGACTAAGGGAGGTGAAAGTGGTAACAAAACCAGAAGTTAATTCAAGCACTCTCCAAGAAGAGATGACAGCTTGTATCTCTACTGACGATGAGTGGAACATACGGAAGGAAAAGAGCGCGAAGAAAAAAGACAAAAAAGAAAAAAAGAAAAAAAAAGAACCGCGCAGCGCGATAGTGGCCATCCCTAACAGGAGGACCCCCAGACACAAAACCGGAATCATCACCAAGGTCCCCGAGAGCAGCACATTCCTTCAAGAAGTCGTGCAAGACAAAAAAACTGAGTTAAACCAAACCAACAGGAACGGCTTTGTCCACTTGCCGGTTTGCAAAGTCTGTGGATACGCCACATCTTCCTGCACTGAATTCACCAAACACGAGCAGCTTTGCACCCCATACCGCCCCGCTGCCTTCAACTCCATGGAATGCCCTTACTGCCTCGAACGTTTCACTCTCAGAACGGTTCTTGAAGCTCATGTGGCCACACACACGGCTTGAAAAAAGAAAAAAAATCTTTTTTTCTTTACCCCTATTTTCTTTCTTTTTTTTAATGAAAAGAGATAACTATGCATCCACAAGGAAGGGGGAAAGAGGGAAGAATGGCGCATGTTTTGCCGTACAACGACCTCCTAGAAAACGCCACCAAATGGAGTTCCCCGTGGCGTGACAGGAGCACCCCGTACGTGTCGCCGTCCCCTGCGAGGGAGCTGTACTCTCCAGCAAGGGTGCGCGACCCTGCTTGGCAGGGCGGGCAGTATACCGCAGTGGACACCCGTGCTGTACGGATAGGCGGGATCATCGATGGGCTGCTGTTGTCTCCTGACAAACCTGCACACTTGACGGAAGAGCAGATCGGGAAGCCGACAGAGCTGCCCGAGAAAAGCGAAGCGTCAAAAAAACTGGAGAAAAGTATCAAGATCCTTCAGGAAAAAACTGACATGGAGACCAGTGTCATAGAGACAGCTGTGGCCCACAACGCTGCTGAGAACAGAATGGGACGGGCCTTGGAAGTGGCGAAAAGATTGGGGCTAGCGTTGCCTCCGGGCTTTGGTGGCGGTGGTGCACCACCCGCTGCACCTCTCGTTGCACACATCGCGGAAGCGGAAGCGGAAATAGCTCCACCCACCCCACCTCAGGAAGACATCGGCCCTTCCATATCACAGGTCCCTTCGAGGGTGGCTTCACGTCGTGTTAGTGTAGTTTCGCAGCACACAACGAGCAGCAAGCTTACGAAGTCTTCCCTCTCACAACACACTTCTCAGCCACCGACCTCTGTGCACACAGCTGCTCGTTCTGCCACTGCATCCATTGTGCCTTCAGTTCCTGCCACTGCCAGCCCGTCAGCAGTTTCTGCCACACGATCGGCAGCTCTTTCTGACCATCCCTCTGCTGTATCCGTCCCGTCAGCACGAACACACCACACAGCACACACTGCTGCATCTGTAAAATAGTTAAGACTTGTTGTTGTAGTTGCAGACAGATAGTTTACATCATGTCAAAGTCCACAGGATCCAATATGCCGCAGGGCAGCCGGAGGGTCTCCTCCGCTCAGGAGCTGCATGAGGTTCTGCAGAAGTTGGACCATGAGATCGTCCTAGCAGTAGAGGTATGCTCACAGGCTTGTACAACAATGCACAGGGAACGAAGGTGGTGCAGGTGATGAATGCCGAGCGGCACACGTTGTGCGAGGACGAGGACTTGGAGATACGGCAGTACAGCCAGAGCAACCTGGCCTCTTCGGTGCAGGAGCAACTTGAGCCTGCCATCGAGCAGACGCCCAGTGTGTACATCATGCTGTGCGGGTCGACGGTGGTGAGCTTGAGCAGGAAAACGATCGTTCTCAAGAACGGCCCGCGGTTGTTCGTGGCGGTTGTGTGCGGAAAGTTCCTCGAGTTCCACCTCTCAGCAGACGAGGACACTGTTGAAGACGAGGAGGTGGAGCTCCTTGAGTCCATGCTGAAGGACAACGCAGAGCTGCGCGTGAAGGGGGTCAAGCCTCCTAAAGGGCGTGTACCCGTGCACCTCACAGAAGGCGGGAAGCTGTTGGAGGACGGTGTCGGGGATATGATCGGGAAGGAGGTGCGCAGCGGGGCGCATTTCCTGGCGAAGCGTGTGACGGAGAAGCGTGTCGACGTGCTGAACGGTGTGAGGGGGCTGAGCAAGGCTGGGAAGTCGGTGTTGCGGGAATGCCCGCCGGGGTCGGAGTTAAGAATAAAACAAGGAACGCTGGACAACCTAAGACGGGCGGGGCTTGTTGTGAATAACGCAGCTGGGAGCATTTCCGAGGGAGGAAAAGGCATGCTTAGAGGTGTGTCGAAACAGGTAGGGTGCGCGGTGGGTGATGAAGTACATGAATCGCCGTTAGGGCAGCAGATGGTGAAGCACCGTGGGCTGCGCGAGGCGCGCAGGATTGTGCTAGCGACGGTTGATGCTTCAGATGAGCTCTTTACCTCTGCCGCAGGGGTCCCTCACCAGCTCCTTAAAGCAGTGGCAGACGCTATTATAGATGTGGTGGGCCACGTGTGGGGCGACCAGGCAGCAGAGGGTGCCACATACTCCTTCAGCATCCTCGTCGACTTTCTTGCTACAAAGTGGGCCATCGAATGGGCCTTCCCTTCTTCCCTTGCTCTGCATGGGCTCAAGTCAGTCCTCCGCGCGGCTTGCGACAACCCTTCCAACAAGGCACTCGAGCACATGGAGAACAAACGCCAGCGTTACAAAATGGAAGACGAGACCCGTGCTATGGTCCTCGAGCGAATGGGGAAAGAACAATAGATTCTTTTTTTTTCTTGCGGCAGGGAGGAGGGAAAAAAAAAAAAAAAAAAAAAAAGGAAGTATGGTTATAAAAGTGTTTTTTTTTTCTGTATACTTTATTCGATTATTTTCCCTCTTTTCCCTCCCTCTTTCCCTTTTTTTGTGCCCCTATGTAAAGTTTCATAGAGCGCCCTCAAGTTTTTTATTATGTTTTCTTCTTCTTTTTTCCCCCATGTCACAAAAAGGGTAAAAGAAAGATGTTGCGTGGTTTTGCGAGGGCGGCCTCCAGGGCACCCCTGTTCCAGAGAGCACCCTACTCTGTGTTGAAGGTGGCAAGCCCAGTGAACTCCATTAAGATCGGTGGGCAGACGATTAGCGCGGAAGGTCTCAGCGTGTCCATGGTCCTGGCTGAGACCGATATGGCCAGCCCTGAGGTGTGAAAACAAAAGGGGAGGATATAACCTTTAACAGATGCTGACCTGTTCGGCAGGATTTGTCCAGCCAGTATGGATATCTGTATTAGAGGATGGATAATGAGATTTAACTAGAGAAAAGAGGCGAGGAACCCCCCCCCCCCCCCCCCCCCCCCCCCCACAGTGTGTTTAAAATACGGGTGTCGTGACTGATAAGGCACGGCACTTCCGATCCATTTTTTTGCCCCCTTTTCGACCCCGCCCTCAACCCAAAAAGAAGGAAGAGAGGGGGAAAAAGTGAAGAAAAAGAAAACGAACCCTCTCCTTGGTCTGATGACCGAGCCCTCTCACTCCCCTGTTGCTACGAATTGTGTCATCATTAACCTGTTTGCGACAAGCGTTTACTGGGTTACAAAACCCATAACAGGTGGGAACAAAGGAAAAAGAAAAAAGGAAAAAGATGAAAAGATAATGTGTGATTCTCCATTCCCGTATCCCCCCGCTTGGGACGACGATGAGTTGGAGAGGGAGAGGCGGTTGGAACCACCACTGCCCACTGGCAGATTGGAATGCGAGAGTAGGGAAACACAGACAAGCTGCTGGGAAACAAAGGGTTTGTACACGCACGAGTTGCAAAGAGTAGGGAGCCTTTCAGGTTCGTCAGGTGTCTCGGGGGACAGTGTTGCATCGGATGCGCCAATAGACAAAGTAACTCAAACAAATAGGTGGGAAACAAAGAGAGCCTGCAGCTTCCACCCTCCACGGGTTCCTAGCCAGTCCGGTGCCTCTTTGTGCGATTCGCTCCCTCCCAGGTCTGAGCCGTCTTTGGAGCCACGCTCTGCATCGATGTCCAACACTGTAGTCCCCCCGCAAGCCCTGTCCGCAGTCTCGATCAACCGCAATATTATATACTCGAGATATCGCGGCTGTTTGTAGAATTGTTTTTATAATTATTTCTCCCCCCTTGCTTTCTTCCATCACCACAGGTTGGGGCGGGTTGGCGCCATGAACAGGAACCTCCGCGTCCTCAAAAGGAACTTCTCCAAGCAAGCATGGAAGTACCAGGCAGTCGGAGCACAATGGAGTGATCAGTTCTCACAGGAGGGCCCAACAGGGGAAGCAGTCGACTCCGGGGCGGCGTTCAAACGGGCACCAAGAAGGGTGATGCGGATCAAACGGCCAAAGGCAGCAAAGATACCCTCTGTGAAGCTTATGGAGATGAACAGGGAAGAACTGGAGCAAATAGAGGTGCATGAGCCTCCTGTAGACAACATGAAAGAGGAAGCGAATGCCATAGTGCCCGCTTCGGGGACTGAGATGACCCCTGTGGAAAACACGGAGCTGGCAACGCGGCCATTCGACGAGACGGACCCTCACCGCCCGCAGCGCCGTGTCTTCAGGACGTACCAGAACTTCGACAAACTGCACTACCCTGCAGCGTCCCAATCTGATATAACCCCATCACACGTGTACGACCATTACAAGGACCATCAGCTGGCTCCTTATGAAAATCAGATTGCCCTCCCACGCATGGACTTTGCGAGTGATGGGAAAAGACACGCGCAAATATTGTTTTCCTGGCACAACAGGGGGCTTTCTATGAAGTTCCGCTCGTCACCTTCTATGAACGTCGGGGCGGGGTTCTGGGCGCGTAAAGCACGCGATCGCTACAACTGGGCAGGGGACCCCCTCGCTACCACCTTCGACATGGTGCTTGATGAGCCCACGAACCCGCTCTTGGCAGCACCCCACTCGCAGTGGGAATCGCTGCCGCTTGCTGATGAAACCCTTCCTCCCGACCAGCTGCGCGAGGAGACAGGCACAACGACTGTCGATGTTGACGGGGTGGAGATGAAGGTGACGCCGAACACAGAAGTTGATGTGTTCCCTGTGGCCGTGCATCCCACACCGGGGAAGTATTCAAAGCAGTACGGGATGCCGATCCAGAAGACCATCGGGCCCATCCAGTGGGCCGAAGAGGAGTGGGTCACGGAGAAGCTCCACAGAGCAGAGAAACACCTCCACCTCAAACACGACCCGTCAAAACCAGGGCAGCAGATGAAGATTCTCTGCATCGGGGACACGCTGACCTTGGGCATGGCGTATGGGTCGGACGCGGGAAATGCGTACAGAGGGAAGAACCCTTTACATGAAGAAAACGAGGATCTGGAGGTGCGAGAGCACCCGTATGCAATGAGGCTGCATGAGCTGATGAACGCTGACATCGAAGTGATGGGTGTGTACAGAGACACGGTACATGAGATGAGGGACAGGTTGTGGCGAAAACTGACTGAGAAGCACGAAGCAGGCGACCAGTATGATCTGGTGATCATCTGGGGAGGGGTGTACGACCTGTTCTCACCTGCGGTGGAAGCGAGTGAAGTAGCACAGAACCTAAAGAGAATGCACCATATTGCACACATGCATGGGTGCAAAACAGTTGGGCTAACCATCTCGCAGTTCGGCAAGCAGTACAAGCACATCCTCGGGCCAGGTGTGTTGACTGTCAACGGCGAACTGGAAGGGTTCGCTCGTAGTAAGAGAAAGGACATGCTTGTCGTCGATCTCTTTAAGATGATCCCGTTCAGGAGCAACCCCAATACTTCTACTGGCCAAGCCACATGGCTTGGCAAACTCGGCCCGGGCTATTTCTCAGGTTCACTGGAAATGACCCCCTTTGGCTACGACCGTGTTGGGGAGCTCATCTTCAAGGAGCTTAAGCACCGACCTGGCTTTCTCCAGCGGTCCATTTCTTCTCGTTTCTACGACCACCCTATCTCTACTCCTAACCCAGACGACTGGAATGCGCTGGCAGAGTTGAATGGACACTATTCAAAACACGCTTCTCTTCGTGCTACATTAGCTACTCCTGATTTGTACGGGAGTACTTATGCTACTAGACAGTATGCAGACGAGATTAAAAAAGAAACGTTTTTATTTTATTTAAAAATTTTTTCGCGCAGCTCCTTCTTGAAAGAACCCACCGACACCTATGCCGACATACCTCTCAATGAAGATTACGAAAAACGCGTTGAGGTGTGGAAAAGAAAAAAAAAGGGGGGGGGAAAGGAACATAAAATTTAATCAGGATGCCATAGACCGTTCGATTCAAAGTTGCCTACCGACTTGGAAACAGAAGAAACACAGGAAACATCTGGAACTAGAGAACAGACAAAGCATGCTATCTAGGAGATAGAAAGGGGGGGAGGAGGATCACCAGTATTGTTATGGATATTTATAGCGATCAGATTGCTCTTTTTTTCTGCTTCATCTTGAAAGCTACACAAAACAAGAAGCAAAAAAAAAGGGAAATGTCGGAAAAGACACACCAATCCTCCATAACATCAGAGATGATGTATCAGTGGGACTCGGGGAAATACGGAATAACGATGAATGTACCGTTGCAATGGGGTATCGAAAGCCGCGGGGAGGTGTTGGGGTGCACGGAGTGTATCGCGTATAACGATAAATGGGGCGTGCTGATAGGCCCGCGAGAGGACCCCTCAGCAGAAATCAGAGACGTCGTCCCCAGAACGGTCTCCGTGCTTCTTGTTGATGAGTTCGGTGATCTTCCCGATGTTTGCAGAAAGCTTCTACGAAAGGTACTTGAAGTGCCCAATGTCCTGGAGATCAACGGGGAGACTGATATGTGGAACATCACAGTGGGCGACAAGCTGAACACTGGGCTTATACTTGCAGGAAAACCCGCCTTCGCTTTCTCCTACTCTGTCGGTGGCGACACATGGAACGGGCATTATGTCATCGGGGTACCTGACTCCACCCGAAACCTCACTGTCGTGCTCCACACAACCTGCCCCTCTCAAGACACTTATGACACGCTTCCTGATTACGCTAAAACCGTTCTCAATCACTTCAGCAACCCTGTAAACTTGCATCTTTACCCACCTGCTCAAAAGGAGGAGCCCACTCCCGACGAGTCGTATTTCACAGCCCCTGCTGGTGTCGATGCAAAATGGGATTATGGCGTGCTGTCGTACCGCAACACGCATTATGCCATTGCGTTCAAGGTCCCCGCCTACCCAATGACACTCAAACCCCGTACGTCCCTCATCTTGGCTAATACACGGGTTGATCTGTTCAACCTCACCATGGTGTTGAGGGTGTCGCCGCCAGAAATGGCAGTCGACGACAAAGAGTGCGATGTGCAGCAGCAGCCTGTGGAGGTGTCTCTCGGTATCGATGTGGAGGACATCATTCGCGCCCGGCACCCCACCATCCTATCCGCCGCCGAGTACGGCACCATCAAGATGCGTTCTGTCATGTCGGAGTTCGTCAACACGAAGCCCTCTGGTACGCCGCTCACGAACTTCATTGGGAACCGCAGCGGTGTTTCGTACCTGTGGACAGGATCTGTGTCGTCGGACCTGCACTCAAAGTTCTGCAAAGCAATGTGCTGCGTGACGCTCAACAACAACATGGGCGTTGTCGTCTCGTATTTCACACGAACGGGGCAGGGCCTCTTCGACATGAACCTGCACATCATGCAAGGCTTGTTGAAAGGTGTCTACTTCATCCCTGAACGGGAAGCCGACGGTGCTTTCCAGCGATCGGAAGCCACTGCCATCCGCCTTATAACGGAGGACGATTTCACCGAAGCGTTCGAGGATAAAAAGCAGCAAGTGCAGAGATACGCGTTCCTTGCGAGCTGCAGCACAGGGGGCGTTGTGAAAGGTTTCCACGGTGTACCCATCGTGCCCTTCCCGAATGAGATGAAAGAGGACGAGGAGACCTCCAGACGAAAGAAGAAGACAAGGTACTTTGAAAGAGGAATCAGTGTAGCGACTGAGGAGCTCCCCGTTGACGTGTCCGACATCCCTCACTTGCAAAAGACTTCCTTTCTCATGTCAGCAGATGACGAAAGTGCTGCTTCGGCATCCATCAATGAGTCTGTACACATTGACAACAACAGCAGCCCTCGAAAGTCCGAGGCGGTGTCATGCAATTCAAGCCCCATGGGGGTTGCCTCGCCGTTATGTCTTTCAGAGAAAGAGGAGATACAAGAGGACTTCGAAGTGGAAGAGTCATCAGAAATCGAAGAGGAGCCGGGTATCAAAGTGATGTACAGAGAAGCATGCGCGAAAAAGGGTGTCAAGCCTAACTCGCAGTTCTTGTCGAGGTTGCCCAGTGAGCCCGCGCATGCAGCAAACATCGAGGAGTTAGACATGTCGCTAAACTATTTTGGGAGGGGTTTCGACTGTGTCGTGTATCTCTTCCAGTTCCTCCCAAAGCTGCACACGCTACGGTTCAACGACATGTCGCTTGGGAACGACGAGGTGAGGGTGCTGTGCAAGGCGTGCGAGTCCCTTCCGGGCCTCCGACAACTTACGCTACGCAGGAACCCAAACATTTCCCTCGCGTCCTCAAAGCCGCTGCTGCACTTCATCAAGAGCTGCCCCACGTTGACAGTGCTGGAGCTCAACGGGACCTCCCTCGGTCCCGAGGTGATGAATCTGCTTGCTGCCGAGGTCGCTTCGAATAGCAAACAAAGTGAGGACTAAAAGTGCCTGAGTAATAGAGTCTATTATCTTATACTTTTTGTAAAACAAAACAGTCTTGAACGCCTATCTCACACCACAGGAGGTACCATGCGGTGCGGAGATGCCTGAACGAGTAAGAAGGTCCTCCCTGCGGCCGCCTGGTGCGTGTCATGCTATTGTAGTGAGCAGTAGCTCGTTTCGCTCGGCGAAATGCGCTGCCGACCCTTATCTCGGGAAAGATGGGGCGAGGTTGACCGCGATGCTGTACGCTGCTGGATACACAGTGCACTTCCTGCAGAACGAAGCTGCGACATCTACACAACTGAACAACGTGATGGAGAGTCTATCTAGGAACATGCAGGCTGCCGACCGCTGCGTTCTTGCGATATACGCTCCTTGCCGTATGATCGGCACCGATCCGTACCTCCTTTTTCATGACGCTGCTCTGCGCGAGAGCAACACGTGGGTCCCTCTTTGCTCCCTTGCCACGTCTTTCTCTCGCTTCCGGTCAAAAAACAAATTTGGTTTTATTTTCGGCATCCCTGTCACCTCCGACCTGCTCCTCGTATCTAGAACCGCACAGCGAGGCAAAGCCCCTTCAGTAGAGCCCAAAGGAAAAGCGGGTGGGCTTCTTCACTTCCTCCTTCCTTCTGGTGAGTTTCGAAGTCATGTCTGGCCCTCATGCACACTGCACCCATGTGTTGTGTCCCATAAGCTGCTCCTGGCCCTCCTTGGAAGAGGCACAGTCACACCAACGACAGTAAAAGCTAGTCATGTGTTGAAAGCTATGCAGAGCAGCAAGAATATACCGGAATGCGACTTGTCAATCATGCCGAATGCGATGATGTTAGAGAAGCCCACCGGCAACAGTTTGGTGCTGACCACTGCAACGTTTGTAATGCACTTTGTGTTGTGCAGCGGCATGGGTGAGTCAAATGCCGAGATGAACGGCCAGGGGGCTAACTTTGCGATGGCAGCATGCGCACAGCTTGCTGACGTCGTGCCCCATGAAGTGTCGCTGGTGCCTTTTATCCCAGGTGGTGTCGATGAGGGCGAGCACTGGTTGATAACATGCAAGCTTGAAGAAGCGTGTGCGGTCGCTTTGAAGACACTCAGCAAAGAAAAATCCATAAAACTGCTGAGGTGCTGGGAAGCAGGAGGGCGTAGTCACCTCTGGTTCAGCTCAGATGTCAACGTGCAGAAATCCATCAACTTTCCCAATATTAGCGGGCCCTTCTTCATCGGCTCGGTTAAGATCGAACTCCCGGCAGAATCTTATTATTCGCTGGAGTCGACTGTACGGGTGATGTGGCCTGCGGGAATCCCTGAACACCCCGATGCCAGCAAGGTGGTCATCCTTTCAGTGTCGCGGTACGATATATCAGCAAAAGACTTCACGGCCTCGCCCCCTGCTGTGAGAATTCCCGAGAAAGCACCTGTGCTCCCTGCGCTCAGTGTCTCAATGCACACATCATCTGCCCAGCGCAGAATGCAAATTACGGAGCTTGGCGACAACATCCTAAAGGCCAGCTGGAAAGGCGAAGAAGACGGTGTGTCCTCTTCCGAAGAAGAGGAAAAGCCAGCGTTGATGCAAACGACTACTACCAACGCGCACTCCCCATACCTCACTCCGGGGTACCCGATGACGCGGGAGGACACGATGCTGCTGGCGTCACTGTCCGGCGGACTGTTCCCTGAAAAACAAAAGGAAGACGCTGCATTTCAACCCAAACAAATCTCTCCATTCTACGGCGAACGGCAGCCTAAGCTGGATTTCCTCAAGGTCGGGGACAAAATCAGTTTGCTGTCGTCAGAAGGGCTGTTGTGTGCATGCTGGTACGGAGATAGGTGCTTCCCAGTAACGGAGTCGGTATTCGGGGGGTATAAGATTCCTAGGGAGTTTGAGAAGACCGTCTTCCAGATCGAGCGGGTGACAGGGGTGGAAGAAGGTCCCTTGGAGATCGGTGAGATAAAGGAAGTGGCAGCGACGCTCGCCATTGCTTACGGACAGCCGATAAAGCTTGTGAACGTTCTTTCTAGCAGGTACTTGTGCGCGGTGTCGAACGATGCGGTAGAATCACCGCACTTCTTGTCGCTCCTTAATGAAGGAGAAATAGCAGGTGAGCTTGCCGGCGATATTTGCCTGAACTTCAAGATCATGCCTTCCAGCCTCCTGCGCAGCGACGGCGAGAAGGTCCGCATAGGCGACAACGTGGAGATCGTGTCGTTGGCCTGCAATGGGTGCGTCATGCCCAAGAAGTACACCGAGAATGCGACTGTTCCGATAGATACACCGAAGAACCTAGCAGGGCTGCTGCCTGTGAGGAAGCAAGAAACATTTGAGCGGGGTAGGTTCATGCAGAACGAGGATAAATCACGCTGGACAATCAACTCTTATTTCTTACGACCTTTTGAAGAAAGCAGCGATGACTGCATGCACACAGGACAAGCCGTGCTGCTGTTCCATAAAGAACTCGAGGGCTTTCTAACTGCGGACTACGAGCTAGACCAGAAGCACAAACCGTTCGTCGCACGTGACGTCAGGTCGTGCCCGCGTCCTGGGAAGGCAGTGTCAGAGGCCTTCTTAAATGACACTGGTGGTGTACACAAACTGTACTACGACACAAATGCCTCACCTCGGGAGTCGTCCACGTCATACGTTGTAGCTGACTTCCCGCACTCCTCTAACGCCTTGTGGCTCATCGAGTACATCGACCCCTCCCGCGGGGGACCTGTAGGATGGCTTCAAAACAGGAAGGCTTACCGCATCCGGCACATCGCATCTTCCGGGTATCTCACAGTCGATGCAAGGGACAACGCACATAAGCTCACCATCTCGTCGGACCCGACGAACCCCCACACGGTTGTGGTGTTCCACCCTGTTAACACCATCCAGAATTCCGCAGAGGAGGCAGGCATGCTCATCACCTCCAGCTACTGCAGGATACAATTCGTTCACTCGCGGAAATGGCTTCACCTCGACACGGAAAACCAAGACAGTATCCTAGGCTTCTCTTCCACCACAAAGGTACAGCCAAAGCTTGCGGACGAAGTCGCCTACGAAGCAGTTTTCGCCGTGCGGCAGGCGTCGAAGATAGAGTTCGAGAGACTCATCACCATCTGCACCATGCGGGCGTCTCTCGGGAAGACCATCCACAGCTGGGTGACTTCATCCGAAAAGCCTAATGAAGGCGCTACGTTAGGCAGCCCGTTGATTGGACTTCCGAGCCCTGAATCACTCCCGATTGGGAAGAAGAAGCAATGCAGAGTTCCTGTCGAGCCACCAAGCCATGACAACACTATCGTCAGCAATGCCATTGAATGTTTGAAGTCTCTGATCAGATTCTGCACCGAGTCCAGCAAAAACACGTTCGGTGCGAAGGCTGCAATGAATCATGACAAGCAGTGCATTCTGTTCTCTCAGAACATACATCTGTGGGTACTGAAGATCCTTCAAGTGCCGATCCAGATGGACTGCAACCTGGAGAACAGGTTGTACACGAGGCTCTTTCAGCTGTCCTACCAGCTGCTGAAGAACATGATCCAAGACGACGTGTCGCTCGCAGTGAAACTCGCACCGTACATCCCCTTCATTGAGTCTCAGCTTCCATGCGAATACGATGCAGTGAAGACACTCGTGGGCATCTACAGGAATAACTATGCACTGCTGTATAAACTGAAAGAGCAGCAGCTTATAACATATATCTCGCCCACACCTTACTTGGAGCTCCTGTCGTGCGCATGCATATGCACTGTGGCACCGGGAGGCGAGGAGGTAGGCATGCAGCAGAATCAAAACATCATCATGGAAAAGTTGGAAAACACAGAGGGCGTTGTGTTCCCCACACGGGTGCACAAGGGACAGTTATGGATAAAGCCCAGCACTAATTGGGATAAGTCCCCCTCTCGCTTGCTCACACGGAAGCCTACTGCCGACATGAGCTTCTCAGTTCACATGGACTTGGAAGACATACCTCACACGTCGACATTCGTGAAGCGCGACGGATTTACAGATAACGAAGAAGAAGAAGAGGAAGAAGAGAACAGTGACGAGGATGCGTGGTCACACGACGATGGCGACCTGTCGTATCTGCGGCAGGACATTAGAGAGGAAGACGTCGCAAGCACACCTGTGTCGACACCGGTACTAACAGACAACAGAGACACTGAAGGGAAGAGAAAGAAGGGGTGGATGCCCGTAAAGGAGTTCATCGTTTCGCAAGACGACAACCAGCCGTACGTGAAGCACTTCGAAGGCATGTTGATACTGTGGTCGATGTTGTGCGTGGACGGTGACAGCAACACACGCTCAAAGGTCAGCAAGATGATCAGCTTCCAAGAAGCCTTGACCGGCATACACATGGACTTTGGAACACCTGAGTGTGATAATATCCGAACAGCTTATGCCACCATCACACGCTACCTATACGTAGCAGCTGCGAGCGATGACTCGATTAAGAGGTCAGTGTCCATCAACACAGACGAGGGCGTGCAATTCCCACGGAAGGGCAATGAGAGGTACGTCCTGTGCTTGAAGAAAGTGCTGCTGCATATCATCAAAGACAACTATGTCATGGTAACGGAGTGCCTTGCGAGAAACGTGTTTCTTACAGAGGTCTTGAAACTCGTGCAGGAAATGCTGAAGATGTCCATGTACGAAGCCTTCGAAATGAAGGAAATGCTGACCTGGCTGCTACGGCTGCTGGACCCTTCCAGCGATGTTCTCGATGCGATCAACACGACGCGCGCGCCTTACGTCGATGAAAATATGTGCAACGGAGCCTCGCAGTCCATGTGGCTGAATAAGATCTTGAAGCGTAGGAGTAACACCGACCCTGGGCATCGGCAGTCGTTCTTCGGCAGGAAGCGACAAGGCGTTGCTCGCCCGAAGGCGAAGATGACCGTCTTTACTCACAACGAGGTGTCGATGGTGGTGATGAACACGAAGGTTGAGGTCTGCAAGCTGATCATGAAAATCATGGACAAGGAAGGCGAGGCTGGCTACGACTTCCGGGCATGGATATCCGAGATCCGTTTTGGCAACAAGCAGGGACACGACCTGCTTGTCAACATACTGCTCGAGACCACGCTCTACGAAGGGAACTCTGTGCTCTACAGACGCTCCCTTGAAACGCTGTACCGCGCGTTCTCGGAATCTCTTGGCTGCGACACATCAGACACACTTGCTGACATCGACGACTCGAGCATCACTGCGATGGCCAACTACGTAATGTCGCACCTCATGGACCCGAAGGGTCCGCCTGATCGCAAGTATAGTTATGTGATAAATTTGTTCCGCCACTTGAAGGAAGTGCCGAAAGGGGATGACCTGTGTGTGGTGCTTCTGCGTACTTTCACCACCGTACTGAACATGGCTGCAGAAGGGAATCTTATGCGGGGCAACGGTATCCCTTTCACGCTGACGGATTGCCAGAACCTCCTCGACGACTTGGGCCTAACAGCTGACATCGCTGTCTTGATCGAATCAAGAAACTCAGACGTCATCAAAAACGGTCTCGAGTGCGGTATTGCATTGCTGGAGGGCGGAAACTACCAAGTACAGCGATCCCTCGCTCTCTATTTCCTTTCTCGCGATGACGAGGTTCTGTTCAAGTCCTTAATGGACAGAATCAGAGACGCCATCTCCTTCATGCAAAGCGTGGAGTCAGGCTCTTACCTCCGTGGCAGGCGGGTGAGTCTTAAGAAAGCTGTCGCCTTATCCCCGTACACTAAACCTTCCCGCCTGCAAAACACTCCGCCGTTCCTCGAGCACACTAGGAGCACCGTCGACTACACAAAGACGGCTCTCTACAAAACGAAGAACCTGTTCCACACGAAGGAGGTGATGCGATACCTGCAGCTGTTCTGCGAAGGGCACAACACCGAGCTGCAGAACTACCTGCGCGAGCAGGGCGACAACGTGCACTCCTTCAACTTGGTGAACGAGTCGCTGTGCTTCCTGACGGCAGTGCTGCAGGTCGCACATATCGATGAGTTCATGGCAGAGATCGCACTGCAGACGTACAATACACTAACAGAGTACTGTCAGGGGCCTGTCATCGAAAACCAGTTATGCGTCGTCCATGGGGGGATGTGCTTGGCAGTGAACGCTGTATTCCAATCACCGGGTGACGGAGGTGGGGTCGACTTTTTTTTAGTTCAAAGTACGCGACCTGAGCTTGTGGACCAGATCCGGACCGCCGCTGTGGCCACAGTACTGTCTCTCTTGGAGGGCGGCACCGACCAGTCGATCGTCGCCATGATGACGGGCAACCAGGGCCTTGACCTTGAGGTGTTCCGCGACACGCTGTACGAGGTGTGGGACATGAAGGTGCTTGCCGACGCTCAGGGCGACAATGACAAGGCAGAGTACGCACTTGAGCTGGGCTTCTCGATCTTCATATTGTTCAAGACATTGCAGACGTACCAACCATCGTTGGACTACCTGATCGACACGGATGGCACTAGGTACTTCAAAGAGCGCACAGGGCGTATCGAGATATGCAGGGGTGCCGACGTGGAGAGGGTGTACTTCAGGATACCGGAACTGTGCGTGGCACCAGGCCTTAGTGAGCGGACCAAGTACGAGCTGTTGTGGACTGTGCGGCGCAACACATCGACAGAGCGTATCATAGACTTCTTCGACAAAGGCGACCTTTTGATCTACGAAGTGGAGTACACCGATAAGTGGTTCACCCGAGACAGCACCGCCACCATGTTGTCGCACATCGTGCGCGGGAAGGACCTTGCAAAATGTCTGCGCACGCTGTACAGGCTGTACGGAGAGAGCTGCGAGATGTTGATGCTTTACGTTGCTATTTTCGTCAACGTCTTGATCGTGGTGGAGGACTGGGTTGAGGGTAATGACACTGGCCTGTCTGGGTACATTCAATTATGTGCTGTACTGCAGTTACTCTTGCTGTGGGTGTGCATTGGGTGTTTTCTCACATCAGAGGCACCGATGCTTGCGTACAAGAGGTTCAAACAAGCTTCCGCAAAGGTGTCAAAGGCAGACGGGGAGCTACATAAATCCCCGAGGAGGAACATAGGGTGCGATGCGGACACCGCGTCGGCACCGCAAACACCGAACGATTCGCCGAAGTCGAATGCGACGACCGCGACAAGCAGCACAGAGAGGAGCGCAGAGGTGGCAGAAGTACGGCAGAAGAGTGATAAGAAAGCATCCGCTCTGCTAACACCATTCGATCCTGTTGTGCAACACACCGCAGCGGTGCTGCAGACATGTCTTGTAACACCCTCGTTTTACTATTATTTGACGATGATAGCGCTGGCTGTGCTGGGGTACTACCGCCCGTTGTTCTTGTCGGTGCATCTGGTGAGCATCGCACGAGCTTCCGACGTACTACACAACGTGATCAGAGCAGTGACCCAGAATGGGAAGGCACTGCTGTTGACCTGCGTGCTAGGGATGGTGGTCGTGTACCTGTTCTCTGTGGTTGCCTATATTTTTTTCCGCGATGCGTTGAAGTCTGAGAACGGTGACCCTGTCTGCAGCACTCTGATACGGTGCTTCTCGTACGCACTGACCCATGGCGTTCGGTCGGATGGGGGCCTGGGGGACCACATGACAGACCCTGGGTGGTCCGAACACATGTACGGCATGCAGATGGCCTTTGAGGTCCTGTTCTTCCTTCTTGTCATCGTCATTCTTCTGAACATCATCTTTGGTATGTTAACGAGGGGAAAAAAAAAGAGAAGAAAAAAAAAGGTATCATCATTGACACTTTTGCGGAACTGCGATCTCAACGACAAGCTGTCGAAGAGGACATCCGCACAAAGTGCTTTATATGCGGGATTGAAGCCTCGGAGTTTGACAGGTATAAGAAGAAATAAATCCTTTTTAAAAGAAATCTGTACAGGCACGCAGACGGGTTCCGAAACCACATTAAGGAAGACCACAACATGTGGCTCTACGTGTTCTTCTTGCACCACCTTCGGCTGAAGGAAGTCAGTGAATTTAACGGACAAGAGTCGTATGTCTATGAGAAAGTAAAGACGATGGACCTATCGTTCTTTCCTTTGAACAAGGCGCTGGCGGTGGATCACAAAAAGCAAGAGACTGAAGGTGCGGGGTTTCAAAAATTAAAAAAAAAAAAAAAAAAAAAAAAGCAGAGAGCAGTGAACAGTTGCATGGGCAAGACATGGTCAGAACCTTGGAAGATATGGATACTCGAGTATGTGATAAAGGGAATTTGGGTTTTTACTTGTTTAACAGATTACGGAGGGGATGACCTTAACCTCTAAAGATGTTCAAGAGATCAGGAATCAACTCGGGGAGCTTTCTCGAGCCGTTCGCGATATCAATCAGTCAGTTGGTAAACAAGCAAGCACCCGTAAACACCCTTCAAGTGTTGCACCTCTGAACCAGCTTAGCTTTGCCTACTCCGCTAGAGGGAACTCTTCTCATGCACTTAGCGGGTCTGGTGGCTTTGGTGGTAGTTTTGCGCTAAGTTAAGGAATCCACCCTCCCCCTTCTCCCTAATAGATAAAAAAAGATTTTTCCCTGTGTCCACCCATTGTCCAAAAATTGTAACATCTCATGTCTATTCATCCATATTTTTTTATTTTTTAGCTTTTCGTTTTATATCCCCCCTTTAATGCGGTTGAAGAAAAAAACAAAGAAAAAAATTGGAGGTAAAAAAGAAAAGAGGGATCGAAGGAGAGAGAATAGAAAGACAGCCACGGTTGCTATTGTATATTGTCGCTATCGCTTTGAATTGGTTTTTAATATTTCATTTCAGCCCCCCCGCTGGACCCCCCCCCCCCCCCCCCCCAAGAAGAAAAGGGGTAGAAGAATAAAAAAAGGAGGAAAAAAAAAGAAGGAAAAAATGCAATGTTCAAAAGAACAGAATGCATAGCAAAATGTGCGAGGTCGCTGTTTGGGCTCAGCAAGGATGCCACCGAAACTGAAGTGCGGAAGAAGTACATCGAGCTGGCGAAGGAGCACCACCCTGACAGAGGAGGGAGGGATGGTTCCATGAAAGAGATTAACGACACCTATCAAATGCTAAAAAGAGAAGCAAGAATCCAAAAGAGAAGTAAGAAGCAGGGGACCGTGCATGGCGGACGAACAAGCAACACATCAGCTGTTTTTGATGAAGACGACGAACTAAAAGATGCATATCACCGTGCTGACCCTGAGAGGAACAAAGACATTTTGAGCTGGCTTGAAGAAGAGCGGAGGCGAAGGGAGGACGAACTTCTTCGGCAGCAGCAGGAAGAAGCTCTTCGAGAGGAAACCGACAAAGCCAACAAAGCCGCCTTCACCGCCGCCTTGATCGAATGGCGAGCGTTTCGTTGTGCCTATGAGTCAGTTGAACACAGCCCAAACCTCCAACCTGCTTACGAAGCTTGGCTCTCAGCATGGAAAGCCTTTAACATTGCTGTAGAACTATATGCCGTCTGGAAGGCAGACCCTTACAGACGCACGGGAAGGTGGACTGAAGAGGACAAGCACCGCAAGGGCCTGTGGGATTCCGATGCCCGCCAGTGGCGAGGCAAAGCCTGGGAAGCGCATCCCGTGTGGGAGGACCGCAGACGGAAGCGACTTGTTTCATGAGTTTCATGCAGCAGGTAAGAGGAAGCTGTCCGAGCCTTTGACTACAAACACCCCCACCCGTGTGCTTTATGGTACACTTGGTGCCGACTGTAGTGATGTCATACTGAGCACCGTTTTATTTGTGTCACCTTGATCGAATTTTTTGTTCTTTTTTTTTTGCGATACTTTTGTTTGGGGGGGGGGGGGGGGGGATATTATTACCTAGGACGGGGGAATCGCATGCATAATGTCGAAGATAAGGAACTATGCACCTGAGCCAGAGTTGGAGCCTTCCATGATGCCCCCCCCGCCGGATGCCAAGGCAGCCGGGCTGAACCAGATGGGTGTGTCCCCCGTGCGCGGCGGGGTGTGCATCCACGGTGTCCCAACGATGTCATGTGGCGACTGCTCCGCACGGCCCCCCTCCACCCTGGGGCCCTTTTCATCTGGACCGGCAAAGATGCACTCCCACGCTGACGCAGAGGCCGTCGCTAAGAAAATCCACCACATAGACCCCGACCTCCTCGCTGCGTGCCCTCCTGCCGAAGCGAAACGGAGAGCTGCAAAAATCTTGAAAGAACTTGCACCGCAGCCAGCAAAGGGGCATGAACAGCCACAGAGACATCAGTACGAAAGTGAGGAAGAGTCGAGCTACGAGGAAGAGGAAGAGGAAGAGGTATCGCTTAGGCCACCCATACACCCTAAGAGGTACTGGACGCCAAAGCCTTCACCCTACCAAACCCCACCTCCCCTGCACCCCGAGCCACGCCAGACGCAGCGGCACACGCTTACTCCTATGCAAGCACCTCAAATCCATGCTGCCACCCAAGCTACGCCAGTAGAGGACACGGGTGTACAAACCACCCCGATACCAACTCCGAAGCCCACTCCCAGACCCACGCCGAAGCCCTCTCCTAAGCCTACACCCAAGCCCTCCACTGTTCCTTCTGCAAAGACACCCACACCAGTTTCTTTGCCTGCCCCAATGCCCGTGGCTCCCATCAGCGACAGGTCCGTCTTCGGGAAGGGAAACACGGAAACGCCTTACGTCCCCATCACACTTCCCCATGCACCCGTGGCCGCCGCCATGCCGACACCACCAAGAAGATGCGGGCATGAGGAGAGGTCCAGACGGCGGGCAGAACAGCGGGCTGCTGCGGCCATCGCTGCTGCTGAACAGAAAGAAAAAGAAGCTGCGGCATACACTTTGAAGAAAGAGCAGGAAGCAGAGCGGCTGCTAGAGCAGGCAAAGCGTGAGAGGCTGTTGGCAGAACAGGCTGCTGTGCATGCAATTGCGCAACGTGAGGGTGTTGAGGCAGTGCTGCAGCAGGCCAGCCAGAAGAACAAGTTGTACTCGAGTGACATGGCACAGATTCTGCAGCACACGCAAGAGCAGAACCAGCAGGCCTTGCAAGCGGCGACAAGAGAAAGAATGGCAGCTCAGAACGCAGCGGCTCTTGCTGCACAGGAACGTCAAGCGCTGGATGCGACAATGGCAGGGCAGATGCATGCAGTAGCAGAGGGGAATAAGCATGCCATGGAACAAATAAATAGACAAATAAAGAAAGCACGCTCGGAGCAGAAGAAGGTCCAAGAGTCTGCAGCAGCTGTAGAAGATGACAGGTATGTGCTTTATGAGGTTTGAATTCCACGCAGAGTGCGAGCCGAGAACGCCGTGAAGCAGGCCGGCGACCTAGTAGACGCCGCCCTCAAGATCCTCAGTGCAGCACAGCCTGGAAAGGAAAGGCGGGACGTGTCACCAGGTAGGGGCGCACCCGTTGCGCCGCAGGTGCACGAAAGGTACAAGAAGGCCTCACCCCTTGTGGTCATGCCTCCTCCAAAGAGGGCCGAATCCACCAACGCGCCAGTTTTCTACCACGGCACACCGGTCAGCACAGCTGCACCGTCACCGTCGCCAGATGCACTGCGCACCCACCACAACGACGACGCAATCAGCGAGGTCTCGAAAGGCTTCACTGCCGACAGGAGTGTTGTCTCTGACGGCCCCTCGCCACCTGACGGTGCGACAGTCGAATCCACCGCGACTACTTCCATGCCATCTATCTATCAGGAAAGCCTTCCTGCAACCCAACAATCGCATCAGCTGCTTCATTCCCATTCACGACAGCAGTCCAACGTTGACAAGCCAGCAAGCACTTTGGGCGGTAAGCCCGCTTGCAGCGGAAATACGTTGGCAAGCAAAAATATGAGTGCAAACAGTTTCATCTGCAGTGCTCCACAGTCTTCGCAAGTTACCGACATAGGGCAGCAGGTCCTTGATGACCGCAGTGACACAGTCAGCGCCTTTCCGAGCGAGGACAGCATCAAGGTGCACCTGGGGCCCAACGGCACGTACATCGTGCCTGCTGTACAGAACCTCATGTCCGAGGTAGTGGGGCTTCGGCATCAGCAGTCGGAGCCCGTGGAAGTCGCCATCGCGTCCGCAACGCCCACAGATGAGCTGCTGGAACCTATGTCGCAGCTGTCGGCAGCAACTACATCACTACCGTCTGTGATAGCCGCGGATGAGAGGGAGGAGTCGCCGCCGCCTGTGCCGGAGAGCTCGTGCGACAGCCCACCGATTAGCCCGTCGGAGGTGCATGGGATGACACCTGAGACCTCGAAGCCGAGGAAAAAGGATTTCGAGAAAGCGAGCAAGATGAAAGCTGTTGAGGTATGCGTCACACTTCACATATTGCACATCACATCACATCACAGGCGGAAGTGAGCCAAGCGTTGCAGGACGCCATGAACATGGTACGAAGGGCAGAGACAGCGGAGGCAGTGGCTAACGCGAAGGCAGAAGCCATGTCGAAGAGGACGCAGGAGTTAGAGGCACGACTGCATTCAGCGATAGGACCGAGCTACACGGTTGGTGCCCTTGACCTGAGGAGTGAAGCGAGTGCTGCGGTAGTCCCTAAGATGCGAACCCCTATGGCCCATTCCATGAGGCACTATGCAGTCACACCTGGACGGGCACACCAAGCTCCAGCACAACAGACACCTCCTCAGGTTCAAAAACAAACACCGCAGGCCCAAAAACAAGGCTCCCATAGAAGAGATATAAGCCCTGCTAGAAAAGGTCAGAACCAGGGTCAAGGCCAAGCCCAAGGTCAGCCCAAGAAATACTGGAGGGAGTTCCTGAACCAATGGGAAAAGCAGCAGTGATTTCTTTCGTTCTTCTTCTTCTTTCTCTCTTCGTCCTCCTCACGTTTCATAGCTGTTAGCTTCATCTTCTTCCCCCTCCTAGGAAAAAAAAAAAAAAAACAAGTAAAGATGTTCAAATGCGAATTTTTGAAAATTAGAACTTGTCATTACTTGTGCCGGTTTTTTTTTTTCTTTTTTTTTCTTAAACCACTCGACAAGTTTTCAAAATTATTATTTTCAGGGCAGCACTAGCCCTTCGTGGCTTGGTTAGAAGGGGTGGCGTAGAGAGCTCTCTATTGTAAGTTTTACCACTGCTTGTTTATTTTCGTGTTTACTTTTCTCTGTTCTTTGAACAGCAAAAGAAACCTTGGTGTATATGTCTCTTCAATGATGACTGTTTATATAAAACACCCCCCCCCCCCCGTTATGACATCCCCATGTATAGTGTCTCCCCCCTTTTTTAGATTTTTTTTCTTCTTTCCGATACAAAAAAGATTTTTTTTCTTCTTTCACTTGTCTAAACGAAAGGGAGCGAGCTTGTTGCGGGTTAAAAACTTCTCCTGGTTTCTACTCCCCCCCGACACGTACAAACAACGGCCAGCTCCTCTTTTTTTTTTTTTTTTTTTTTTTTTTTTCTTTCCTTCTTCTTCTTTTTCTTCTCTTTTTTTACAACGAAAGGAAGAATAAAGTAATGTACGGTCGATATGTAAACTCTTCTTTTTTTTTATTAAATATTTGTTCTTTTTAATATCTCGGGCTCAATCCCCCCCCTTGCTTTGGATGAGGTAACTTATGAAGAAGCAATTGGAAAGAAAAAAGGGGGGTAACACGAAACAAATCTCCCCCCCCCCCCCCCCCCCCACATTCCCTCTCTTTGTATGACCATGTTATTCTTCTTTTCATAAAATCCTTCGTTGGGAAAAAAAAAGAAGAAAAAAATACTGTAAAGCGAAAATTCCGGAGAGAAAAATACCGGAGTGACAAACTCCCAATCTTGGGAGACCCTCCCAATCTTCACCTTGGCGTCCTTTGGGGCTGGAGGGCCGTTCTGGGGGCACCTTGGCTCGCTCGCTTTGTGCAAGGAAATCTCTTGCTGTCGGCCAATAGGCGCTTCACGAACCACTGGCTAAGGTTACTTTGCTGGGGAGGGGGTACAACATCGGCCCACGTGCTGTCCCGAGGGTGGCACGCCCCCCTGCAGACTGGAGCCTTACGGCCTCTCCACTGGGCAAATATGGATACCCTCAAGATCTGAGTACGTACCACTTTAAACCAGCAAAAAAAAAAAAAGAAAAAAAAATGCGAAAAGGTTCATGGGTGGAAGTGGAGGGTTTGAAGTTGGAACAATTCCTCCATTTGAACGGTTTGGTGGGCAAGATAATAGAAGAAGGCGATAGGTGCGTGGTAGATCTGGAGGTCGGGAAGATCCCGCTGCTGCAGAAGAATTTAAAAACCCATCCCGTAGACACCTGCTACAGAGAGCATTCGAATGTTGTAAAAATAGAACCATGCGGGGTGCAACGGGGAGTTCTGTGCCGTGTGTGCAGGCAACATGTCGAAGAAGGGAAAGAGGTTGGGAGATGCCCTGTGTGCGAGATATATCTCTGCGCTAACCATCGTCCAAGGGAGGAGGTGATACAAGGATTACGTGCTGTAAGCGAGAGCGACGCGCGGGAAAAGAACGAAGAGCTCCTTCGTCTTATAAGCAAAATGAAGAAGAAACTGGAACACCAGCACGTGGATGCCACCGGGCTCAAAACAGAAATACAAAATCTGAACCTGAAACTAAAAGAAAAAACAAAAGAAAACACCCGCCTCGAAGGCTTATACAACACCGCACAAACCGCTTTGAAAACCCTGCGGGATGATGAAAGCTACTACAACGATGCTCAAATCGACCTTTCTAGGGAAGAGTCCAATGGAATACTGGAAGAAAACCAAATGCTTAAGCAAAAAGTAAAGAACCTGACAGAAAGCATGAAGGGTAAGGAGTCAATACTGGAATCGTTAAAACGGCAATTATCTGGGTTTGAAAGAAAGAGTACGAGCAAGGGATCCCTCCCGGCTCCGAAGGCAAAGTCCATCCGAGGCCCCATCATCGAGCTTTGCGAAAAAGCACAAGAATTGCAGAGCGACCCATTATTCCACGATTTCGTGAAAAAAAATGGGAACGGTGCCAGGATGTATTCTGCTAAGGTAGATCTAGTCGTTTCGCTCTCCAAGGCGTTGGCTAGAGAGCTTGAGGGTGGTCACAAAGAGGTCTCAAGGCAGCCGCGTAGTGCGCTCGCCTCGAAGCGAACCCAACCCAGCGACTACAGTAGATCACCGTCTGTGAAAAGCAGGACCCCGTCTCCATCCACAGCTTCTTTAATCCCTCGCAATCGTTCCAGATCCCCTGGTGACACAGTGCTGCGGATGCGATCCTTTGACATCGACAGCAGCAACCACAACGGCATTGGCGTTCCGAAGAAATATCAGTCGGTGTGTTTGAGGGGATGAAAAAGATTTTTACAACAGAAAAAAGAAAAAAAAAAACAGATAAAAACCATCTATTCCGCCTACAACGCCTCTGGCCAGCAGCCAAGATCGCGCTTCCGAACTCCCCCAGCTCCTTTTAGGTGAACGAAGAAATTAATAGAATTAAGAAATAAAGAAAGAAGAGAGGAGAAAAAGAAAAAAAAGAAAAAAGAAAAGTGCCTCCGGTTTTTTTTTTTTTTTTTTTTTTTTTTTTTTTTTTTTTTTTTTTCAAAGGCCAGGGTGGTCTAGTTGGGAGGGCTTTGCCCTGCACCTAGGCGAAGCGGGTTCAAACCCCACTCCGGCGGATTTAGGTGGTGGAGATAACATGAAAATATAAGAAAACCATCAGATGTGTTGTTCGCTGTTGACCTCCTCGTCGGTCATCACCGGTAGCGCCCGAGTGGAAGAACGTAACGCAGATGCTCAGGGTGACGAACAGGCAGCAAACTGCGAGCGCAGAATCTTGGTACCGGGACGTCCCGGCTGGGGTTGAGCTGTACACCGCACGCATTAAGGACACGACGCGGAACGCAGAAGAAGCTACAACTCGGCCGCGGTGCGCCCCCTGTAATCAAGTAGACAGTTCTTGTGCAGGGCGCCGCCAACACCGGCCTCCTTTAACTCATATATATTTTTTTTTCTCTCTCCTGTCTCTGTTAAACCACCCCTCGCTGTCTCTCACCCCTTGCTAATAAATCCGTTTTTTTTTTCTTTTTATTCTGTATTTATGTTTTTCTTCCTTTATTTTTTTTTTTTTCCCTCTTGTTCATAAAGTCTTTTATTATTACTATAATTCCGCTTCCCTCCATCGGAAAAAAAAAAAAAAAAAATCCATCAAGCGGGGCGGGTCTGGTGTTGTCTATGTCTGTGAGGTACAAGCTCCAGACAGAGTTTTTTGAAGCATGCAGCGAGGGAGATGTAGTAGGTGTTGACAGCATGATGAGGGGAGAGGAGGCGCTGGCAAAGCTGAAGGATGGAAACGAACAGACAGGCCTCCACATGGCAGCTGCCAACGGCCACGATGTTGTTGTGAAACTACTGTGCAGAAACGGGATGAAGATAGGCGAGAGGGACGTGGAAGGGATGAAACCCCAACACCTTGCCTTCGACAACGGCTTCACCTCTCTCGCTGTTTTCCTAAGGGATCACGACGCCATGCAAACCCAAGACGAAGAGGAGGCCCTCTACGAAGAAGTCGCCTCCCGATCCGCAACTTCCTCCACCGCAACAGGCATCACACGCCTTTACCATGAAGTCCCTGACAACGAGCTTGACCTGGAACCGTCACCCACCAGATCTGACTATCAATCTGAATACTTCTATTTCCTTGTGAAGACACCTGGAAGGCCGCACCTGTCTATCCGTCTGCGTGGGAATGAGTCGTTTAGCATTATCAAGTCAGCGGTTGGGCTTAAATCCGGTGAACAACACACTCTCTACCACCAAGCAAGGGAACTCAACCCAGCAGCGACGGTGGGGTCCTTCGGGTTCCCTCTGTCGTCGCCTGCGACTCCGCTCACCATTGAGCAGCGGCCGGAGGTCGTTTATTGCAAAGTTATCGATCCTTCAAGCAATGCCCATCTCGTGAAGCTCGGGTACTTCAACCCGCTCAGCAGGCTCCTCAACGCTCCCGGCCTCTCTGAGTACCGCCACAAGCCTTGCACCTTTCTTTACGACTCCGAAGCACTCGATCCACGGCAGGTCCCAGGGATATACAACCTGCCCTGCAATATAGAAAACCCCCCCACCCTCAGGATGCGCTTGGAGAACTCGGCGACTTCGCCCTTGCGGTCTATCCTGAAATAAAAGTATAAAGTATTAAATAAAAGAAAGATGCAAGTGTGGACATCTTGGTTCCATTATTTTCCTCCTCTCTTCTTCTTTTTTTTTTCCTTGTTTGTTGTACACTGATTCCCAACCATACCGCCTGCATACACCATTACCACAAGGCACCATGGAGGACGTGAACGAAGATGTTGATGAGGCAATCATTGATCTCATGCGAAGCAAGGGCATGAAGGGAAAGAAGGGCAACAGTGAAGAGCACACAGGCAACCGAGGCGAATACGGAAAGGGGTCCAAAGGATACGGGGACGACACAGACGGAGGAAAGGGGAAGGGAAAAGAAGGGCGGAAAGGCTACTACCAAGATGAAGAAGCCTACAAAGGGAAAGGATCCAATGATGAGGACTACAAGGGCCACAAGGGGAAGGGATCCAATGATGAGGACTACAAAGGCCACAAGGGGAAGGGATCCAACTATGAGGACTACAAAGGCCACAAAGGGACAAAGGGCAAGGGTTACGACGATGACACAAAGGACTCAAGAGGGGACAAGAGGGATGTGAGTGATAGCGATTACGGAAAAGGCAAAGGGTATGGTGAAGAATCCTCAAAGGGCTCGAAAGGGAAAGGCTTCTACAACGACGACAGTGAAGGCAAAGGTTACAGCAGCCATAGCTGGGGTATGGTCTCAAAGGGCTACAAGGGATATCCTTATGACAATGAGGATGAATACAAAGGCAAAGGCTATGGTCATGATAAAGGCAAGGGTAAAGGTCACTTTGACGATGAAAACAGCTGGAACGAAAAGGGCAAAGGAAAAGGCGACAATAGCTACAAGGGGAAGGGACACAGTCGTGATGAAGACGGAGGGAAAGGTCACGAGGACAACAAAGGATCAAAGGACAAAGGGAAGGGGTATCACGACAAAGGCCACAAGGGGACAAAGGGCAAGGGATACGACGATGACGCCATGTCCATTTCAAGCGATCATAGCAAGGGTTCAAGAGGCGAGTTCAGTGGAAAGGGACACAAAGGGAATGCGAGTTACAATGACGATGACGATGAAGGAAAAGGCAAAGGATATGGACACATCAGCAAAGGAAAAGGACACGACGATGACGACATGATGTCGGTGGCCAGTGACTACAGCAAAGGGTCCAAGGGCAAAGGTCACGACTATGAGGAAGTCCAAAGGGGTTTGAAAGGAAAAGGACACCATGACGATGACGTGATGTCAGTGGCCAGTAACTACAGCAAAGGGTACAGGGGTAAAGGTCACGACTATGAAGAAGTCGCAAGGGGCTTGAAAGGTAGAGGACACCATGACGATGACGTGATGTCAGTGGCCAGTGACTACAGCAAAGGGTCCAAGGGCAAAGGTCACGACGAGCACCATGCTTTCGGTATCGAGCGTGAAGCCGATGAAGCTCCCTTCAACCGAAAAGGAATAAAGGGCAAGGGCGAAGGTGCAGGAAAAGGAAACAACCCAAACGAAGGCAAAGGATACAAAGGAAAGGGCGACAAGGGCAAAGGGCACGAAGATGGCGGTGAGAAGGGTCGCAAAGGGAACAACAACCCCGTCTTCGTACGGAGAGCCGAACCTGCTGAAGAAAACCGGGGGAAAAGTCAAGGCCGCGTCTTCCAACCGAGTTCTTACGACAACAAGAACAAGGAGGTTCTCCTGCGCAGTAACCCTGATGGTGACAGCAGTCTGCTGTGGTTGGTCCAACTTGACAACGTGAAGCTTTCATGGAAGGAGATCAACGACAACCTCTTCAAGGTGAAGTCTATTCTGAGGATGCAGACAGGGATCGACCGCGCTTGCGGGCTGTTGCAGGAAATGTACCACCATGCCCTGCAGGCAGGCGAGGAGTCTCTTCATGCTACAAGTTGCTTGAAAGCAGCTGGGATACGACAGTTTTCAAACTATTTGAAAGCAAAGCTCATCTCAAAAGATGCAGCTGCTGCCGATGTGCTGTGTGCGATATGCAAAGTGAATAAGTCCCAAATAACGCTGGAGGAGGGCAAGGCACATCTGGAGCGGTTCAAGGAGCATAAAAGGCTGGAGGAGTTTGTCGAAAATCTTGAAAAGGACGCAGCCTCCGATCAGAAGCACAAGCTAGACGACTACACCTTCCTCGACGTTGACGTGGACTCCTTTGACGATGTGTACGATGACGTTGCTGAACCTGATGCAGCTGTCGTAGACAGGGAGGTTCCTAGTCTGCAGTGGCATTTCAATACACAGTTCCACCTTCTCAGAGAGGACTTCTTCAGCCCGCTTCGTGCAGGAATGAACGCGCTCGGGAAGTCTGCCACCTCCGATATCTGGTTCAACAAAGGCGTCACTGTCACCGGCATGGGAACTAGCACCATGGGTGTTGTTTACAGGATTTGCATCCCGAAGTCCGATGGGCAGAGCTTCCCACGTAACAGGCTTAAAACTGGGTCGTTGTTGTGCTTCTCTGACGATGCGTTCAAGAAGCATTCGCTGTTGTGGGCGACGGTACAGGGCAACAAGACCACAGTCGAGGAAACTAGCACCTCGATGACCTTCGCCGCGCGCTTCCCTAAACACACGATGGAGGTCGGCACCATGTACGACATGATCGAGTCGACCGCATTCTTCGAAGCCTACTCCCACGTGCTGCGTGGCATTCAGAACACTGAACTGGACGAGCTCCCATTCCGCGACGTTTTACTTGCAAAGCCCGACGCGCTGACTACGTTCAACCCGCCGGCTTCGTTGGAAGACCACGACGAAATAGTCTTCGACTCCCTGTTACTTCCGGGACAGCCCCAGTTACTGTGGAAGAACGGCACGGACCCCCCTGAGCTAACCCCCGACATGAGCACCATCGACGAAGCGCAGTATAATAGCATCATGAATGCCCTGCGGCATGAAGTGGCTATTATACAAGGCCCTCCCGGTACGGGGAAGACTTTTGTCGGTCTCAAGATTATTCAGATTTTGTTGGACACGTTGTGGGGGACGGACAGGGACAAGACGTCCATAAGCGAGCAGCGTGAGGAATCTGATAGGATCCGTTGGGACATCGACGACGAGCACAAGCCGCCCATCCTCATCCTGTGTTACACGAACCATGCGCTTGACTCTGTTCTGGGAGATCTCCTCGAAGGCGGGATCGAAGACAGAATAGTGAGGATCGGTGGGTCCACGAAGGTCCCGCTCATCAAGATGCACAACATCATCGAGCTCATCTATGGCCTGCCGAACAACATAGCATACAAGAGGCTGAAGAGAGAACTTTGGTCACTGTCGAAGAATGTCAACCAAAGCTGCGCAGAGCTGACAGTCGAAAGGCTTTTGGACTCTACCGAGACAAAGATCCCACCCTCTGCCTATTCGTACTTCAATAGAAAGGAGGCTGGTTATAGGCAGGAACATAATGACATCGAGAGAGAAGTGGAAAGGCTTGAGAAATTATTGGAAAAACTCGAAAGCTTTTCACAAGAAGCAAGCGACACGCGTAAAGCGGTGAAACAGCTCACGAGAGAGCTTGTGCGGTTGACGAGGTGCAGCAACAATGTGGTCGAGGCGTGGCTGGATGGGGATGATTTCAAGGGTGCCAGGAACAGCGAAGAAAACGACAAGGGCGACGACGACCAAGAGGACGCCATCCAAGCTGGGAGGCTGGGTCAAGATTTCACGGACAACCTACCAGAGCTCACTACAGACGCAGAGTACTCGGCGCTTCCTGCAGCTGAACGTTACAAGTACTTTGATAACTGGACCCAGGGAGCACGTACCGCGAAGAAGGAGGAAATAAAAGCAACGTGTAGGATATTCGAAGACTGCTCCAGAGACAAGGAGACCGAAGAGATAAGACTGTCGCAGAGGATTCTGCAGACGTCCAGGATTGTGGGTGCTACGACAACAGGCTGCGCAAAGTACTCAAAGATGTTGGAAGAGCTGAAGCCTGAGATCGTCATCGTCGAAGAGGCAGCAGAGGTGCTCGAGTCCCATATCTTGTCTGTCCTTTCGCCTCACACGAAGCACTTGATCTTGATTGGAGACCACAAGCAGTTGCAACCCAAGGTGAATAACTTGGCAATGCAGAGGAAGAACCTCTGTGTCTCCATGATGGAGCGGCTTGTGCGGAGTGGCATGCAGCCGTCCATGTTGAGAACACAGCGTAGAATGACGAAGGAAATTTGTAGCCTCACGTCGCGGTTCTACCCAGAGGAGATCATGACGCACTCCAGCACCGAGGACCATCCCAAAAAGGTGAAGGGCGTCAGCAAACCGCTGTTGTTCCTCAGCCACCACTACCCCGAGACCCATGAAGCAGGTACGTCGCCTTCTAACGAGTTCGAAGCATACTTCGCTGTGGAGCTTGCATGCTACCTCCTCCAGCAGGGCTACGACGCCCACCAGGTCGTCATCCTAGTCCCGTACAATGGACAGCGCAGCAAGATCTCCGACATCATCAACGACCATGACAAAAGCGACAAGCTGAAGGAGTTAAAAGTAACGTGCGTGGACAACTTCCAGGGAGAAGAAAGCGACATCATCATCCTCACACTCGTGCGCACCCAAGGCCACGGCTTCTTGAAGAAGGAAAACCGCTTGATTGTTGCCCTCTCACGCGCGAGATGGGGCATGTACGTCATTGCAAATATGGACTTCATTAAGTCCGTCTCTCCGGAATGGCAGTCTGTGGTATGTTTGACTTCTCTTTTTACACACAAAACAGATAAACTACGTCTCGAAGGACTTGAACATACTGCAGTCATCACTGGTCGTGGAGTGCGAAGCACATGGCGAGCAAACGCATATTTATGATCCACGTGAATTCATGCAAAAGTGCCCACTTGGCGGGTGCCGAAAGGAGTGTGCCGTCCGTATGGATTGTGGTCACGCCTGTAGAAAGCCATGCCACGCAGCAGTACATGGGCACTCCGACTGCGACGAAGTCTGTCGCAGATCAGGCGAGGCGTGCACCCCTCCAAGGTCTTGTGAGCATCAATGCAAAAAGAGATGCTACGAAGACTGTGGGCCTTGCATGATTAAGGTCCGCGCAATCCTGAAATGCGGCCACCAGCAGGAAATTCTGTGTTCTCAGGATCCGGAAACTGTACAGTGCAAAACGCCTTGTATGAAGATGCTTCCCTGCCGCCATAGGTGCAATCAATATTGCGGCGAACCTTGCACGGAGAAGTGTAAAACGTATGTTGACAAAAAGCTGAAATGCGGCCATGTGCAGCAAGGCTACTGCTACTTGGACGCAGAAAGGATACGATGCAAAACAAAGTGCGCCGCAACGCTTCTTTGTGACCATGGGTGCAGCAAGCTATGCGGTGAGTGTGACAAAGGCTTGTTCACACTGCACAGCAAGTGCATGAACGACTGCGAGAGAACGTTGCTGTGCGGACACTCTTGCAACTCCACCTGCTCAAAGATGTGCCCACCATGCAAGAGAGACTGCATCATGGCGTGCGAGCACAGCCGCTGCGGGAAAGCATGCGGGACACCTTGCGTGAAGTGCGTCGAGAAATGCGGCTGGTCGTGTGAACATCACAAATGCAAGAAAACGTGTTGGGAAGTGTGCGACAGACCAAAGTGCGACGAAAGATGCAAGAAGCTTCTCCCATGCGGGCATCAATGCAGGGGGTACTGCGGTGACGCATGTCCAACCTACTGCGACCAAGGAGACTGCAATGTGGGGACGTTCGAGGACATCATGATGGTGGGCATCGAGGACGACACTCTCTTGGTGCAGCTGGCATGCGGTCACATATTTGACGGGGAGGTCTTCGATGCTTACGTGCAAAGCAGACGTAACGAAACTAAAATACAGTGGCTGGCGTGCCCAACATGCCGCCGCCCCATCACACCGCACGACACGGGAAGGTATCGTAAAGAGGTGAACCAGTCTATCATCGACGTTAACATGGCACGCAAGAAGATCGTAGAATGCGAGCAGGAGTTCAACAACGAGAAGGCGTCCCTGATTGCAAGGCTGAGGGAGCACAACACTCACGCGGCAGCCCTGATGCTACAGGAAGAAGCTGAAATGAAATACCTGCAGCAGAGGCTCGAGCAGAGCAAGATGGAAGACCTGTTGGCACTCAGGCATCAGGTGGACATTTTCTTATCGACGGATCTGAGGGAGAAGCTGCCACAATACGGGAAGCCGGGGAACGAGGCAGAAGATGTGCTGCACTACCTGCTTACAAACATAGTGAAGGAAGAAGACGCCGTAAAGCTCGTGTTACAAGTAAGGAGACTCGTCATGGCAGGGAGGTTATACTTCGTCGATAAATCAACAGACAACAAGGAAGAGAAGGCAATGGTCGCAGCCGAACAAAGTGCCTTTGAAGCATGTGCAAAGGAGGCAAGTGACATGGATGCGTGGGAAGAGCGTATTACAAAGATAGAAGCAGAGGTGCTTGGCCACGCAGCCACTGTCCGAAACATGAAAATGGCAGCCAAAGCTCTCGGAATGGGTGCAGGCCACTGGTTCAAATGCTCTTGTGGCCACTTGTACATCATTGGTGAATGCGGTGGTGCAATGGTGGAATCCAAGTGTCCCGAGTGTTCTTCAACCATAGGCGGTGGCAACCACGCTTTAAACGCTTCAAACACCTACGCAGGCGACATGCTCGATGCTCATGCAAGGCCTGCTTGGCCAACAATGGGACAGATGCTTTAATTTCCTTTTGTTTTAAATCTCTCAGGTGTTCAACACTAAATCTTTTTTTTTTCTTCAAATTTGGGGTGGTTCTGTTTTTTTTCTCCCCCCCTCCATGGATCTCTTTTATCTTTTGCGTCCTCTGGCTAGCTGATGCATATAGTCGGAAATAAGACTCTCCCCCCTCCGGGTGCGACACGTGGGATTTTTTTTTAACTTTGACTCTTTTATTTGTTTGACAAAAAAAAAAAAAAAAAAAAAAAAGCGATCTTGCCCTCCAACCGGTCATCCCCACCTTCTTACCCACTCTTTTTTTTCATATTTTTAATTTGTTTAACCTTCTGTTGCGGGATGTACTCAGCAGGGATCTGGAAGACTGGAACTATTCTAGAGGAGGACACCATCGCATCTGAGGCTGCTTTTACATCTTCCGCTTCTGCATACTCTCCACACAAGACGTGCAAACCCTTCGTCTCATGTAAACCACCTATGGCCTATTCAGTTTTTTTTCTTTTCGGGAAAAAAAAAAAAAAAAAAAAAAAAAAAAAAATGTCGGTCCTCGAAATTCCTGTTGACAATGACCAAAAGCCGAAAAGAAAGACGATTCCAAAAGGGTTGGAAGAGAGGTTGGGGAAGAAGAAGCAACAGCAAGGGAAGAACATAACAGAGCGTCTGGCCGCCGCGGAGGAGAGACGGAAGGACAGGCTCGCGGACGTAAAACAGAAGGCGATCGAAACCAGAGCGGTCCTGATGCAGTCGCTGTCTCAGGCCAACAACAATAGTGAGAAGACGACAAACATGTCACCGACCCCTACAACTCAAAACCCGACCCAACTACGAGAAGGCGACACCACATTCGTCTCATCTGCAACACCAGAATTTTGGAACATGACTCACGCAGTGGCAATCCACCAATGGACGGAACAGCTACGAAAACACTCAATGGAGTCAGTTTTGATTCCTTTAAACAAAACCGCAACGACTGTCCTCTCAGGAGGTGACAGTGACACAACATCAAGTGATGCAAAGTCACATCTCTCCAAATTGGAAGCCGATCTCGACGATGCCATCAAAAGCTTCGGCAATGAAGCGTTCGTGAAGCTGTCGTCTCGTTCTGGAAAGGACGATGCGATCCTGCAGTGCTCACCGCAGTCTGCAGAGTACCTCAAAACGCTTTTAGACAACGCGGACATCGCTTCGATCTCATCGTCTGATCTCATTGCAAACCAAGAAGCTGTTGCAGTCATGAAAACAGTGTCCCACAGTCTTGTCATGAAGAGTGGGAAACAAGTTCTGACCCATTTTTCAGGCTCGTCGCGTATTGCAACGGATCTTCGGAAATCCCTGTTGTACCCGACAAACAACATGCATGTTATCGTAAGGCGGTTTTCGCAGGATATTAAGCCTTCGAATGAGTGGAGGTGCTTTATCCGTGATGGGAGGCTGACCGCGGTTTCACAGTACCACCACCATTGTTTTTTCGAGGAGCATCCTGTGAACGTGAAGTCGTTCATAGAAGAGTTCGTTGGTAAGATCATCCCGCTGCTCCCTGTCGTTAGCTGTGTTGCGGATGTGTGCTGTGACGTGTCTGAAGGGACCGCTCAGCTTATCGAGATCAACCCTTTTCATTATACCACAGAGGGGTGTCTTTATGATTGGGTGGATCCTGGGGATTTGTCCATCCTCACGGCTTCTTCTGGTGTCGTTTCCTTTAGGCGAAGGACCGTTCCTTCACACGCTGCAGCGTCTAAGCATGTGAGCAGGTCGTACCAAACTGTTATAGATGCTTGGCGGTATGAGAGGAGTTTGGAGTTGATACCTTCGCCCCCACGTGGGGGGTCTTGATTAGTAGAGCTGTTGTGGTTGGGCAGCGGGTTATGCGTTACAAAAAAAAAAAAAAAAAAAAAAAAAAAAAAGAATAATAGTAATAATCTCTTTATTGAAAGAATATATATTTTTTTTAAAAAAAAAAAAAAAAAAAAGAAACTTTTTTTGTAACCGTTTGCGCGCAAACAAAAAGAATAGCTCGCCTTTTCTTTATTTTTTTTTTATTTGTTACAAATACTTATCTTACAAAAAAAAAAAAAAAAGAGAAATAAAAAAGAGAAATAAAAGTTTTATTACCTTATGCAACTTGTGCCGACATTGCTCGTGCGAACAAAGACATAGGTTATAAAGTCTTTTTTTTTTTTCTTCTCCAATGTGCCATATACAAATATACGGAGGGCCATAGGAAAAGCCCGGTTCCATTTCCCCCTTTGCTTTTTGAACCAAAAAAAAAAAAAGAAAGGAAAAAAGAAAAAAAAAAAGAGGGAAGAGGGGTTAAGGTCCTGTATGTAGGCCGATCTGCATTCACCCTTTCCCTGCCTTGCCCCTTCTGTTCTGTAGAATGTGTCTTCCCCTTCCCCTTGTTTATTCGCTTTCTCGCTTTAAAAAAAAGGAGGGGAAACCATACTTTTTATTATTATTATTTTTTTCTGCCGTTCCTGTCACGCGATACAGCTTTTTTTTAGCGGTTTTTTTTTTTCATTTTTTTTTTGCCCCGTTATGAGCGATCCCCCTACATAGAAAGGTTTCCCCCCCCTTTTTTTTAAGAAGTTGTTCGTACGCCAGGCGGTTTATGAAGCAACCAAAGTCATTCTTCTTTTTTTTTTTTTTTTTGGTTTTACTTCCTTTACTCTTTCTTCTTCCCCTTTGAATGCTCCCCACTTTTCTTTCCCCCTCCCCCCCTAACCTTGGAAGAAAAGAAAGAGAGAAAGAAGAAGAAAATAAAAAGGGAAAGAAAAAAGCACCCCCCCCCCCGCTGCCCCCGGTTTTTTTTTCTTTTCCCTCTCTGGTGTAATTAACAATTCTTCTTTTCCACAGGTTTTCTTAACTTTTAAAAAATTAAAATAAAAAAATGGCTAAGCTATTCCTGGCAATGACAGTATTGGTGTCAATTGTGATGGGGCAGCCGCAGTACTACAAAGTTGAATTAGTGGGAAGTGACCACGTGTGCTTGGGAAGCAAGTTCTTGGTGAAGCAGGAAAAGTATGAAAACAAAAAAAAAAAAAAAAAAAAAAAAAAAAAAAAAAAAAAAAAAACAGCGCCCCTCGCAAGTGCTCTGTCCTGACTCTAACTAAGAGCGGACAAACCAAGCGGTACTCCTCACGGTACTATCACATTAGAGTAGGGCAGCCCAAGGCATGCTCCATGCTGCCGCAGTGCCATGCGACTTCAACAGAGTGCACCTACGTCGACCAACTTGCACCTGATGCAACTTATGTACAGTTCTATGCCGACCCTGCCAGGTTCAGCCCAGGGTGGCATCATGTCAGGATGTACGACACAACAAGCAACTACCTAGCCTACAAGGCTGTGAAGCTCATTAGGTGTACTGACGCACCGGACACCCCTGCCCCTATGACAGATATCCCTACCTCCGTGCCTGTTTCGTATGAATGTGTTGAGGCCGACCCGCCTATCATTTACAGTAAGGTGGACACCACGGAGCTCATGGATGGGTGGTCAGATTGTAGTTTCAACCTGAAGCACATTCCCGGTGAATGGTTTGCAGGGTTCACCTGCAGAGGGACCGCTGATGTCCCGACGGGTACCACTTACACCTTTAAGTGTCCTGCCTACTCGGAGTACCCTTGCGACTGGTTCGTCACTCACTACCACTGCCCGCCGTGCAGTTCTGCTGAAAATGGTGGGTGGCCTGGTATCCTTACCACGGAGGGCTGGGAGAGCGGGTCATGCGGGCCTCGTATTGTCAACCCCTTTCACTATGAGACCGTGACATACAGGAGGCAGCTTGCCATTGGTGAAACAATGACGATCGGGCCCTCTGTGAAGCCAACGAAGTACCTCACCTTCCATATGGTTCCTGGTGTGGAATGTTCGTCTCTCTCTGTTCTTGAATGTGATACTACAAAATTCTGCTCCGTTGACGGAGGGAGGTGTATTGCCAACTGGTGTCCTCGTCGTCTCATCCCGCAGCCTGCCAGGCCTCCTTGCACAAACTGCATTGAACAATGCATCCTTTAAGGAGGATAGAAGAAAGATAACACTATATTGGCCTCTTCGCCTTCTCCTATTTCTATTTTTTTTTCTTTTTTTTTTTTTTTCTAAAATAACTCCATGATGCGTTACAAAACCCGAAGAAAAAAAAAAAAAATCGCGTTAGCGCGAAGCCTCGTTCTTAAATTGAGTTATTCAGCCCCAAGGCTGACCTCATCGGAGTTATTAAATTCAGTTTTTTATTTATTTTTTTTTTTTTTAAATAAGCGCCCATCCCCGTGCCCATCTGTGTCTATACAAAAGCATGGACAGGCAAAGAGAAATGAAGAAACTGGGGAAGGAGAGAAACAAGAAAAAAAAAAGAGTGTATTCTTGTCTTTCAGACTTGAATTTTCTTTTTTTTTTTTTTTTTTATATGCTCCTGGCTTTTCGCATTTCAACAGTCTTTCATCAATTCTCTACTTACCACTTTTTTTTTTCCCCCTCCCTATTCTTTTCTTTTCTCTGCAGTTTTCCTGCTTTTCTGAAGGTTTCCTTCCCTTCCCCTTCCCTTTTAAACCTCTTTAAAATAAGAAGGTTGTGATAAGGGGGGGGCTGAGGGGAAGAAACAACGGAAGAGGGGAGGGAGGGTGGGGGAAAAGAAGAACGGGAAAAAAAAAAAAAAAAAAAAAAAAAAAAAAAACCTCCCAAGAGGTGATCATCAAACCCAACTATTTTCTGTTATTTCTTCTTCGGTCATGTCGGCTTTTATTGGCTCTTCCAGCGTGCCTTCGGGGAAAAATAATTGGAAACAAAAAAAAAAAAAAAAAAAAAAAAGAAAAAAAAATAAGAAACCAAGTTTTAACAAATTAACGAACGAAAAAAAAAAAATGAAATATGAAATATGAAAAAATGAACAAGAAAAAACCAGTACTTTCTTCTTGTTCTTATCCCTAACTATGAGAGAAAAAAAAAAAAAAAAAAAAAAGAAAGAAAGAAGAAAACATACCCAATTTACAACTCTTTTCTTTTGTTGTATTTTTTTTTTTTTTTTTTTTTTTTTTTTTTTTTTTTTTTGCAAGAGAAGAAAAAAGAGGAAAAAGGCCGTCCTAGCTGGCGAGCCCTTTAAAAGAAAGGTTACATCCATTGCATGCTATATTTATTGGAGAGAGTATGGAGGGAAGATTACTACAACCGAGTAACCGGGCTATTTTTTTTGGTTTTTTTTTTTTTTTCCATTCCTCTCTCCTCTCCTCTCCTCTTCACTACCTTAAAAAAAAAATGGGGGAAAATTAGCTACGACAATACGCCAAAAACGTGCGAAAGAAAGGGTTTTTGTAACATTAAAAAAAAAATTTTTTTTTTAATTCCCCCATACAAGCCCTCTTTCGAGTTACACATGCGCCTTCGGTCGTGTCGTTAGCAAAATGAAGTAAACAGCAATTCTTCACCCCCTTTTTCTCTTTTTTTTTTTTTTTTCCCTTTATTTTTTTTCTTTCTTTATTATTATTTTTTTTTTATAATCCCTCCTCCTCTCGCACAATGTATCAAAGGCGAAGATTTAAACACGAAAAAAAAAAAAGAAAAAAAAAAAAAAAATGAAGTCCGCGTTCACACTCCTTTTGACGCTTTTAGCAGGCGCTGCCGATGCGACGTTCTGCAAGAAAGCAGGAGACCCTCTCGGCATTACCAGCACGGTGTGCAAGGGGGAGGATTTGTACATTGAATTCAGCGGGTATGCATGAAAGAAGGGTTTTAATGAAAAAGAAAAAAAAATGAATCCCACAGGGCACCACGTTACTGCACAGTGCTTGCCTTTGTCCCTAAGAATACGGAAACGTACTTCTCGTACAGCTGGTACTACGTTAGGGTCGGCAAGCCGTGGGCGTGCAGGTATCAGTCCAACTGCTGGGCGACCTCCAGCTCGTGCGACGATGTTGACGACCAGTTTGCGGAGAAGGCGAAATTCTACATGAACCCCGCCAAGTACCCCATTGGCGAGTACGAGGTCAGGATGTACAACAAGCGAAGCTACTACGAGTACTCCACTCGTATCAAAGTCATCGACTGCAACACTGATGCTCCTGACACCAATGCACCAGACACAAATGCTCCCGACACCAACGCACCTGACACAGATGCACCTGCTACAAGTGCACCTGACACTGAGGCACCTGTTGTTCATGAATGTGTTGAGGCTAGCCCGGCATTGACTTACGCAAAGGTGGACACCACGGAGCTCATGGATGGGTGGTCGGACAGTAGTTTCAACCTGAAGCACATTCCCGGTGAATGGTTTGCAGGGTTCACGTGCAGAGGGACCTTTAACGTCCCGACGGGTACCACTTACACCTTGAAGTGTCCTGCTGACTCGGAGTACCCTTGCGACTGGTTCGTCACTCACTACCACTGCCCGCCGTGCAGTTCTGCTGAAAATGGTGGGTGGCCTGGTATCCTTACCACGGAGGGCTGGGAGAGCGGGTCATGCGGGCCTCGTATTGTCAACCCCTTCCACCATGAGACCGCGATATACAGGAGGCAGCTTGCCATTGGTGAGACAGTCACGATCGGGCCCTCTGTGAAGCCAACGAAGTACCTCACCTTCCATATGGTTCCTGGTGCGGACTGTTCGTCTCTCTCTGTTCTTGAATGTGATTCAACAAAATTCTGCTCCGTTGACGGAGGGAGGTGTATTGCCAACTGGTGTCCTCGTCGTCTCATCCCGCAGCCTGCCAGGCCTCCTTGCACAAACTGCCTCGGGGCGTAAGAAAAAAAAAAAAAGAGAAAAAAAGAAAAAAAAAAAACTATAGAAAGAAACTTTAAGTGGAAAAAAAAAAGAAGAAGAAAAAAGTATTTTATTTATTTGCCCCCTTCTTTTTCCCCTTTCTTTGCTAAGGCACGGCACGTGAGCGGCAGCGCTACTCAAAGGTTTTTCTTTCTTCCTCCCCCCCCCCCCTTTTTCTTCTTATGCAGTGTGTTCAGCCAGCACTTTTCCCAATTCCCTCTTCCCATCCACCTAAGTAAGAAAGAAACATCTATTAAGGATGGGGAAGGGACTAAAATGAAGGGGGGAAAGAGAGAGAAAGCGCGGAATGGCCAAAGATGAACACCATTGGTGCGAAAGTACACTTTCGTAATGTCCCTTCACCTTAGACCCTTCACTTTTTATATATAAAAAGTAAAGTCGCGTATTCCCAATTTACTGGTCCTTGGGCCTATCTTGGTTGTAGCTACGCGCGTCCCTCTCGAATGTATTTTTTTTTTCCTGGTCTTTTTTCTTCTTCTTGGGGGGGGGGGGGGGGGGGGTATTGCGAACAGTTCCCCTTCTCAAATGTAGTAGATTTTTTTTTTCTTGGGGCACCCAAGAAAAAAAAAAAAAAAAAAACCACATACCTAGTTTGGCCTTTGCTTGAAACTTAAAACAGCTTTTATTGTCCTTTTTCAAAAAAAAAAAAAAAAAAAAAAAGACATATAGGGGGAGAATGATGACTTACCCATCAGGTCAGCTTCGGTAGCAATACCGGCGCACTGGTTTCCTTATGGAAACCAAGTTTTGAAGCCTCAAGAAGCTCCTGGTGGAGACCGGGCATGTTGTTTACTGTCTTTCCAAGGTTCTTATGAAGAAAAAAAAAACCCCCACCCCCCTTAAGAGTTATGCTTTGCGAGCGAAAAAGAAAAACGAGAAAAAATTTTTATGGAAGTGATGCCTGCCACACACGGCCCCATCGTCCCGTTTTTTTTTGTTTTGTTTTTAGCTTCAAAAAGATTTCTGCAGGCACCTGCCCCACAAAAGAAGGTTTACAACAGGCTTTTCTTTTTTTTTTCTTTCTCACCCAGCCTTACCCCCTTCTTCTCCCCCCTTTTTTTTGCTGCTATTGTGCTTGTACTCTTCACACACACACACCTTTTTATTTGCTATGTATTCTAAAGTGACTATTTGTGTGGCAAGTAATAAAAAAAAAAAAGTTATTATTTGCGTCTCATGGGGGTTTTTCAAAAAATAGGACCACTCGTAGGGGTGATCCTCAAGTGGGATTTGCCCTTAAACACGAAAAAGGCAACTCCGAGCGATAAAAAACACCTTTTTTTTTCCTTTTAAGTTTTTCACACAAAAATGGTCAAACGGATTTTTTTTTTTTTTTAGAACCGAAATGAAAATATTATCCGTTTTTTAAGTACCTCCGGTTTCAAGAGGCACATCCCCTCCCCTTAATTTTTAAAATAAGAATGACGAATAGACAGGGCAACTGTCAATTCTTTTAAAGCCCCCCCCCCCCCGGAATTTCTTTTTTGTCCCCCCCCCATCATCCTGCCCGAGCACATATGGCAACTTCCTTGGAGCCTTTTGATTGCCAGTACCATATACTTCCTTAGCTTGCGTGGGCCGCCTGACAAACTGCCATCAAGAAGGATGACATGTTCTTTCGATCATTCAAATGGCGGTACTCAGTGGACAATAGCCTTCTTCGTTATGTGTCCCTCCCCTTCCCTCCCCTTGGAAAGCTTTTGTATTTAACAAGTACTGCTTATTTTCTTGCAAAAAAAGAGCAAAAGAAAACATAGAGTAGAGCGTTTGGACAAAACAAATGCCAACAAAGACTTTTTTTTTTTTTTTTTTTTTTTTTTTTGCTTAGACAATATCGTTCACTCCTACCTCTACCCCCGCCTTGAACCTCTTCAAAAAAAAAAGTGGAGATGACTCAATAAATTTTCTAAGAAACAAACAAAATAAAAAAAGAAACCCCCCCACAGTTCCTTTTTTCTTCCCCCCCCTCTCTCTCTCTCTTCCCTCCCCCCTTTTTTGTTCGCGACGAAAAAAAAATACAAAAAAAGTTTTCCCTGTCCCTCCCCTCCCCCTGTCCACGTTTCCCCCCTCCACCCCCTTTTTTTTTGCAGGAAAACGGCAAAAAAAAAACAGGGTAAAAATAAAAAATAAAAAAAAGGAGGAGGAAACAAAACATGAGAATAGAGAGGGTTAGCACCCTCGGTAGCCAATGCTACGGATGGAACGAGAGCACGTCCTTTAAAGAGCTTGAATTCGTGATAAAAGAACTAGGTGTGGGGGAAGAAGCAGTCCCGACAGTGAGCAAAATCGCGTGGGAGGTGGCGGGCCACCCGTCGGTCGGGATATCTGTCACGATAGTGGACGTAGAAGGCCTCACCGACAGTTGCATCGTGACGGACGGCATAGTCCTCAAGGTCCCCCACGACGTCGGCACAATGTCGCACAAGGGGATGGTAAAAACCATCCTCTCAACAGCCACCTCGGGGTCCTTTAAAAAACAACTCCCTGACCCCGGCACCGCCGTGGTGTTCACAACGGAAAAATCCAGCTCAACAGATATAACAATCGAGCCACGCCATGTCAAGGACCTCCGCGACTGCCTGCGCAACACAACCAACCATGGAATGTTCATTACATCAGGTGTTCTACTGGGCTGCGACGTCACCGTGTACGGGTCTGAAAAAATCTGTATGGTGGCCAACCCAAGAGCTCGATCGAATAAATCTAAGGTCACGATCATCATCCCCGACAAATGGTTGGAAACAGTGACCGCTAAGAACGTAAAGGCCGCAATTCAATACGCTGGATTTGTTCGGAGAAGAGCGTCGTTCGTGTCGGCTATTGAGTCGTCGTTCGCGTATCGAGATGCCCGGCCGAGCATGGACTACACCGTGAAACGGATTGACCGTTTGAAGAAGATCGACGTTGTTAATCTGGCGGATGAACCGTTGCCTTCGATCTCCTCGTACTTAGACCTCCTCCTCGTGCCGCCGCCGCCGTTTCCGTTCACAGAGTTCTTCGTCACGAACCAATCCTGTATTGAGATACACGTGCAGCCCACGTCACCTGCTTCAGGTACTATGGACTCAGGTAGTTCCATTGGGAACTGTCAAGTTACTGATTTGTCGATATTCTGCAAAGAATGCCAAGTCGGGTATGACATCAGGGATATGGACGAGGCTTTACTCACGTTTTCATGGTTGATATCGACGATGGCGGGGAGGTCAGAACAGTTTGCTGTACAGTGCGGGCATCCTGGGTATCAGGCTGCGTTCACGTTCGCGCGTGAGAACCAAGGCGTGGTGACCCTCACACGGAGGGACAATGTGGAGTTTGGAAAACGGATGCAGCGGTCGCACCCCTCGCAACAGAAATTCCTTGAAAACGAGCTTTTAGAGTTTAAAAAGACAAACCCTTCTGAGGAGCTTCTCGCGAAGGCAGAGAGTAACAAACGCCACTATGACACGGGAATCCTCGACACCCCGACCTACTACTCCATTCTAAATGACCTCATCCGTAGATCATGGCCGGTTGTTGGCCCGCCTGCACCGGTTCTCCTCGCCACCGATCTACCTGTTACGGTACTTGTGCGTGAAGGGGAACCGTCTTCGTATCTTTCTTCAGCATTGTCGATGAAGCCGTTGTCAAATAGTACTTTTAAACATGAGGTGAATGGGGTGACGGTGGCGATTGTGTACCCTTTGCAGTTCAGGGAGCTGCGTTCACGCCTGTGCATCTCCGACGTGGGGTTCGTGATGTCGTTGTCACGATGCAGGCGTTCTGGAAACGGTTATGTGACGGGGGACGGGGCCCTGTTCGTGGAGAAGATCAGCGGGAAGCAGTACTCCGCGTTCAAAAAAATGGCGAAAGGGTATTTTAAACACCTGGAGGACAACCCCCAGACCTTGCTTGAAAACATTGTTTCTGTTTGTAAAATTGATGAGACGGCTTTCAAGGTCACTCCGTTCTCTTCATCACAAACACAGAACCTTGCGGTGCTGCCTGCTCCCGAACGCCGACGCTCTGATTTAGCAGGGCAGCCTCCCTTCATCTCACTCTTGCCAAAGCTCCATAAAGAACTCTTTTCCATTCTAGACTCCGATATATCCTTCCTTGCTGGGATGGGGTCGCAAGGATACTCTCTTTCTGCGTGTTGCGACAAAGATCTTCCTTCAGATGAAATTGAGTTAATTTTGGGTGACTTTTTACGAACCCCGTCCGGTTTCTTGAGCGGGTCACAAAGCCCACAGTTGTATAAGGAAAAGTTGCGAGGACACGCAAAGGCTTATTTTGTGTGAAATATATATTTTGGAAAAAAAAAAAAAAAAAAAAAAAAGTTAGAGTTTTTTTTTTTTGTTAGGTTTAGTTTTCTTGGTACCCCCTTCCCCCCCTGCTATTTTTCCTCTTTTTTATTCTTTCTTTTCTTGCAAGGCAGGCACCAGTAGGCAACCGCAGAGAGGGTGTGTACCGATCAGTGTGAATTTCCTTTTCTTGAACAGCAAACGTGCGCACACCCCCACAACCCTGCCGGACTTTTTTTTATATTTCTAACTGAAACGGGAAAAAAAAGGGCAGTAAGGACCTGGAGAAAAAGAATGCTGCAGACAAAAAAGAAAGTAAGAAATTGGTGGCTTCCTCTACTTGATTATGTCTCTCAGTAGAAAAGGTGAAGATAAAAAAAAAAAAAAAAAAAGAAGAAGAAGAGGGCTTGAACGTGATTTAACCCGACTTTGTACAAACAATAATTTTTTTTTCCCGTTTTAAATAATATTATTATTCTAATTTGTTTTTTTCCTTCCCCCCCCCGTTACAAATAGTTACTTTCGAGAAAGAAATGATTTTATAACTAACTATATGAAACTAGTAGCAAAAATTGCCAGGTTTTTTAAAAGTTTTTTTCTTTCTTTTTTTTTTTTTGCTAGTGCGAACAACAAAGCAAAAAAGAAAAAGTGAAATATCGACATCTTATGTGAACAACAAAGACATATAGTCATAAAGAATCTTTTTTTCTTTCTTTTGCATCTTCCGTCTGCTCTGTTATTAAAAGAAGAAGGGGGAAGTAGAAAGTGGGCGAACAAGCCCCCTTTCTCTCTTTAAGAGCAAGGGAAAGAGAAGAAGGCAAGAGAATTTTCTTTTTTTTAGAAAAGAAAAGGGGGGGTAGGAATTCTATCGTTTCGTCTTAAAAACTGATTCTGATATTTCTAATATAGTTATCACTAACGACTATCCAGTATTTTTTCATGTACAATTAAAACACAAACACAAAAAACAAAACAAAAAGTAAACAAATAGTAAGATGGTGGGGGGTCATTCTTTTTTTGAGTAGCATTGAAAAGTGAGCAAAGGAGAAAAAAAAGATCACAATTGTTATTGCTAAAAGAAAAGAAAAAAAAGGATAGGGGGTAAGGGGTGGCATGGGCTTATTCCCTTCTACAGATTTACCCCGAATGTGCATAGCCAACATTCATCTTCCCCTTATTACGTTGCACAGAGATAGTTCCCCCCCCCCCCCCCCCCCAACGTGATTAAAAAATGAGTTTACGCCGGCAGAAAAATGTACCAAATTATTTAAAAACAGAATTTTTGAAAGAAGAAAAGAAAAGAAAAAAAGCTTCTTTGCAATCCATTAAGAGGTAACGATATTCACAGCGGGATTTTATCTCTTGTTGAATGGTCTCCTTCAGTACAGGAAACAAGAAAAAAAAAAAAGTAATTGAAAAAAAAAAGGGGGTTTCAAAAAAGGAAAAACAGCCTCAATTCCCCTTGCCTCACAGCCTCATCCTCCCCCCCCCCCCCCCCCCCCGTCCTTTTGATGTTGCGCTCGATATCTTTTCTCCTCTTCTTTGTTCTCAAGAACAATAAGAGAGGTGTTACCCTTGTTTTCTTCTAAATATGTGACAAAAAGAAGAAAAAAAGAAAAAAAAGAAAGGTAACAATAATATAAAAAAAAAGAGAGAGACTTCTATCATCTTTTTTCTTTCTCTCTCTCTCCCCCTGCGTCACTATTCTCTCGATGTCACACCCCCCCCCCCCCATTTTCTTTCCTATATGTTTCATGCTATTCTTTTTCTCTCTTTTATTTCTTATATGATTTATAATGTGCTTTGCTGGAGGGGTGGATACGTGGTTGTAGGTGGGGGGGGGGGGGGGGGGGGGTTCGCTGTTTTCATCGACGTCAAAGTATGATTGTGCCGCCTGTGTGAGTGTCCAGTTCTTCGTGTTGTATTTGATGCGAGTCATGCTGTGTGCCCTGTATGTAAACTTACGGGGGGAGAAGACGGGTGAGAACAGACCTGTCTTCGTTCAGGCTGAATCTCTTTTTCCCCATGACATCAGCGTACACAGCCCATCCCTTCTCACTCGGCGCAACAGTGACAATTTGGCCTAGCACCAAGCACGCCACCTTCTGCAGAATGCGGAATCTCCCCCCAAACTGCGACCACCATTTGTAAGCAGGCCACTTGTCCTGCCTGTCTGGGTGGGCTGCCTGTGTGGCCATGCCGAACTCCAGTGGCGTGGAGGACCACGCCTCCCACTCTTCAAGGCCATCAAGCGCTTCCGACTCGGGCAGCATGCGTTGTAGGACAATCTGGAGACCAGACTTTGCTTTCTCGCACCCGCGGGCTGCCTCCCTTGTTATGGGGTTGAGTGCGTATCCACAGTGGTGGATGGGCCTTTCTGCGTAGACCCAACGCTCCTTCGCGTGCAGCACTAGGTCAGCTCTGCGCTCTGCCGTGAGCAGAGGGCTGAGTTCCAGCTGACTTATTTCAGTGACGAACGTCTCCCACTTCAGCCTTACGTTGCCGACGTTGATTGCAGGTAATTCGCCTGGCGCACCGTCTTTATCCAGCACACGAAGGAAGTGCCACGTCGGTACAGTCAATCTACACATCTCGTCTACGTTGTCCCAAAACTCGTCTCCGATAACTTGGGCCCTGCGAGTGTCCGCAGCACTCCTCGCGGCAGCACTTTTTGCGATTTTTTCCAGTCCGTGTAGGCTTCAGAGGAGACAACACTCCTCAGTGATGCTTTGAGCTTCTGCAAACGTTGGAGACAGATAAATGTCGTTCCCATGCGTGTGTCGATAGGACACAGCATGGTGAGCGCATTCTTTTCCTTGAGTATTGTCACCAATCTCTCACGGGTTTTCCACCACCGTACAAACTCGACACTGTCCTTGCATATTTCGCCGATGAAACTGAACCGCTCACGTGTTGATTTCTTGTTCCAGTCGCAAAGGTCCTCAAAGATGAGGTCACAGGTGTGTAACATGCAGAGGCTTCCCATGACGTGTGGGAGTTTTGTCTCAATGATCGGGAGAGCGAGCGCACAAGCGCCGTCGACGCAAACATGCACCACCTTGCTCTTCACCTCCTCATCCAGCCCCGCAACAGTGGAGTGCACGAATGTCGCGATTGTTTCCATCGTTTTCTTCTCCTTCATTGTTGCGTTTCCTACGTACCAGGACGTATCAACGGTGCAGAGGATGGCATTAAAAATTGCTGCCTTCCTCGGGGTTGTCCACCCGTCGTGCGTCAAGGTGAGCCCAGTTGTCTTCTGGGTTTCGATGAAGGATGCGATTGTGGCATCCATTTTTTGAACAGCGTCGTCAACCAGCCTTCCGCTCAGAGCTTTCCTGTCCGGTAGCTCGTACGTGGCCCCGAGCGGAAGGCGCTTCACTTTCTCAAACAGTGCCTTGAATGTTCTGTGCAACAGAAAATATGAGAGGACACGAAACAGATAAACATCATACCGATGTTCGACCCTCAAAAATGGGGTCCCGGTTTCGAGAAAGAAATCCCGAACAGCCCTGTCCACGTCTGGCGTGCTTGTAGCAGTTAAAAATGGCGTCATTGGCCTGTTCTCCACTTTACGCTTCTTCGTTCCCTCTGCCTCAGCCTTCGCCTCCGCTGTCGCTTTCTCCAACAGCTTCTTGTGGGGCTCCACACTATCCCCTTTGGGGACACACGTCGCTACTCCTTGGCCTTTTGTTTGGAACATGTGGGCGCGGAGTCTGCTGGTTGACGCTACTGTGAAGACCATATCACAGAAGCGACATTTTACTGTCTTCTTCTTCCCATCCTCCGCCTGAACCTCCACCCCGTCCCACAAAGCGTCTCCCAGGGGGTGCTTTCTCTGGACCATGTTTACTTTCGTTTTTGTAGAGACCGACGTGCGCTTTCCTTGTAAAACCCCAAAAAAGTAAGTATCTTCAAAAACCCCAAATAAATAAGGACCTTCCAAACAGTGTTTACCGAAATATACATAGCCGTTTCCATGAGAATTTTGAAAACATGGAAACGGAAACGGAAACGTTTCCACGTTTCCTGCCAGCATAGCCCTGGGGGGGGGGGGGGGGGGGGGGGCTTAACAAATCCACGAGTTCAAGCCTGTCAAGCCTTATTTTAGCGACAAGAAAGTGATGTCCCTCCACTTCATTGCGATCAACAACAAAAAAACAAAACAAAACAAAACAAAACAAAAGGACATTTTACAAAAAAGAAACAAAAAAGAAAATGGCAGTCAAGCCTCCCCCGTGCGTGTGGGCACAGCGAAAGGACAGAGTCTTCATCACAGTGGAGCTGATGGGGTGCTCGTGCGAGGTGTCTTTTGAGGACGAAAAGATACTCTTCGTCGGAAAGGGGAAGAAAGCGGGAGAAGAAGGTGACTACAGCGCAGTGTTCGACCTATGGGGTCAGATTAACAAGGAAGAGTCCACATACAGAGTGACAGACCGATGCGTGGAAATAGTAGGGAAGAAGAAAGAGGAAGGGCCATACTGGGATAAGCTTCTCAAACAACCCGCGAAACTAACAAAACACTGGCTCGGCACGAACTGGGCCTTGTACATAGAAGAAGAAGACGAAGACGATGCTGCAAATGCGAAAGCAGAAGGGTATGCCGCTTGTTCAAGAAAAAAGAGAAAAAAAAACCAAGGTTCGGTGGCTATGGGGACAAGTCCCACTTGCTTGTAGCTGACGAGTCGGACGACGATGGTGTGGACGACCGAACAGCCGACATTACCGACATAACCTCTTAGACCCCCCTAATGATACGAATGAAGAAAGTGTTCCCACCCATTGGTTAGTTAGTATTGATTTCATTATTCCCCTTACACCCTCAACGAAGGGCGATGACGGGCCGTGAGCGGCTGCTCGGCTTGGGCCGTGCATATGGCGAGGCGTTTTGCAGCGGGGACAAAGACACGCTCATGGAAATGGTAAGCGTGGGGCTGAAGTACGAAACGTCTCAAGGTGCGCTGTCGGGGGAGGCTGCAGCGAGGAAGCTATGGTGGACATGGCAGGACGTTCTCGGGCCGAGCAGACTGAAGCTTCACAGCGTTGATTTGTTACGCAGCGGCGCGATCACCGTGAAGCTCGACATGGGCGAGATCAGAATGCGCGACAGGCTGTGGCTGGACGAAAAGGATAAAATCACCTCCATCACACGCGACGTCGGTGAAGACAGCAACCCATCTGAGCTAGAGCGTCACCTCCAAGCCGAGTCGGAACGCCTTCAACGCGAACTTAATGAAACCAACGCCAAAACAAAAACCCGTCTCCTCAACACCCGTGCCCTCATGCAAAAGGTCACCACCACCATCGCTTTCCGCACCAGGTCTCCGATACTTCCGACCCCTGAGCAGCCGGATCAGCGGGACGACGTTGAGGTCTTGAAAAGCGAAATCGAAGTGCTGAAAGAATCGCAGGTAACCAAAGACAAGATTTACAACGAGCTGCTTCGGAAGAAGGACGAGCAGCACGCGTTAACCTTAGCTAGGGAGGAGGCACACGTGGCCAGGCTGCGCAAGAAGGTGCACAAGATGTACGAAGAGATGGAAGGGCTCATCGCGAACTATAAGGAACAACGAGAATCTTCGCACACTTTTTCTCTTCAGCTGGCGGGGATGGAGCGTCAGCAGGCTGAGGTGGACAGGCGTAGTCGCAGTTTTAGAAACGATCGTGATGGTGAATCGAGTGTGGGTGAGAAAGAGATCTTCGCTTTGCGTGACAAGCTTAAAAGGGAGTTGAAGAACTTTGACGAACGTCCGGCGCAAGTCATCAAGCAGAACAGGTACGGGGGAACGAAGGTCGACACGCTACAGAAGGGCGGTGGGGGTGGTAGCACTCCGTCCCCGCGTGCTGTTATGAATTCTCCCAGGGCCAACAGCAGCGCCTTGTGTGAGGGCGACCGTGTCGATGATAATCTCATAGTAGTACACAGGAGGGTCCTGGAAGAGCTGCAAGTGCTGCGCATGGAGTCCGTCGCGTGGAAGAACGAACAAGTTTCATTGTTGGCAGATATTAACAAACGAGACAAGGACAACAAGCACGCAAAACACTACAGCATGCGAAAGGTACCCTCCTCCCGCATCGACCGACGTGTCAATACCACCCGTTCGACCCTCCAAAGCGTACTCCGCAAAGTGGGCAAGCTCACTAGCATCACTACCACCGTTGTTGAAGCATCGAAGAAGTCCTGTGACTTCTCCTGCCAGCATAACGAAGAAGACACGTTGTCGCTCGCAGGAACCAGCAGCACGCTCATCATGCTCAAAGCGTTGTTGAATAAGTTCCACGACCTCTCGCATCGGGTCGCCACCAACCCGCAAGTAACACTGTCCTTGGCGGACTCACCAATGAAGACACCCGCTACGCAAACAGAGGAGGACGCCTTCATCTTGCGATCTTTGTGCGAATTGTTTGGCATGCACAACTTCAAGCTCAAGCTGGCATTAGTCAAGTTGTTGGAAATAGCAGAGAACACAATGATCACAACTGTAGGCACTCAGACAGGACCAGTAAAGAGTGTTGGAAAGAGTGTGAATCACGTACCACACAAGCCCATCACAGGAGAAGGGGAAGGAGGAGGAAGAAACCAGAGGAACAAACGCAAGAGCGGAGTTCGAACCGAAAGTAGCAACAGGAATGACAGCAAAAGTAAGAGCCATTCTGAGCACTTTGTGAATGACATAGAGTTATCCGCCTTTGGCGATGATACAGGGGAACACGACAAAGTCGTGTCTGAGGTGCTGGTCTCGCCCACCTGCTTCGCAGTGTCGAAGGTGTACTTCTGCTACGTGTGCGGCGCGGGGCCTTATAAGAGTGATACAAAGATTTTAAAGTGCAAGACCTGCAGCGAATGCAATCCCAACGGGCACGAGATCAGGAGACTAATCGGCTTAGACCGGCGTGCCATGAAGGCCAAGGAGGTGGGAGGGTCGAGGCAGAAAAAGCAGAGAACCATGTTGCAAGAGAAACAGGCGGCATGCTTCACGTCCGCAAGCGACGTGGACAATGACAAGCTGCCGCCTCTGCACAGGCCCTCGTCACGGTGCAAAGTAAAGAACGTAAAGCCCACTGCAGAGCCCACCGTGGAACTCATAACAGAACAGGACCGTGACGTGTACAACACCATGCATGCCGCACACGGCGAAGTGTCTGTGACCACGCTGCGAGCCATGCCTGTCATGGAAGGCTCCCTCCCCAACATCCTCACAGCATCGGCTGCTCGCGAAGTTCTGCACCACTACCGCTTCAGAGACACTCACAACATCACTTTGCCCGAGTTCGCAGGTTTCTCGGCATTGCTCCAAGCTAAAGTCGCACCAACACTTCCCAGTAGCTGAACACTTCGTTTATACGAACGCCTTCAGCGAGCGATAGTTAACTTTTGGGGAATAGTCCTCAAGCGTGACATACTTATCTGTTCACCCTCCTTGCGGCTCGCCTTTGCTTTCATTTCATTTCATTTACAAACGATTTCTGTCCTTCATCCACCAACACAGGATGGGGGGATGCCATGGATGCACAGGAAGCAAGCCCGAGACATCAGCCAACCCCCCTATTCGCCCTGTAGCGGCGAGTGCGAAGGGTGTGCAGGAAGCGATGGTTGTTATTGAAGACGTGAGACGCGGTGGGGAAGAGGAGGAAGAGGCTGCAATAAAGTCGCCAGGGATTGGGTCACCAGAGGAAGCGTTGACACCGTTAAGCAGCGAGCTCCCTCTAATCTCATCTTCGCTGTCAGAGTCGACGACCTGCTCGCTGCTGAAATTGACGGATGACGAAGGCGACGACACCAGCTCAAGCAAAGAAGAAGAAAGATCACTGAAAACAGCGATCACCGCGCAGCCACTAGACCTGGAGCTTGTAACGCACAGGGAAGAGGAAGTGTCCGCAGACAATGTGTCCGAACCTCGGACTGAGCCTGTGCCTGAGTCTGACGAACCCTTGGTCGAACCTGCACTTGACGAACCTTTAGTCGGGCCTGAGCTTGATGAACCCTTGGTCGAGCCTGAGCTTGAGCCTGAGGTGGAGACGGTGCACGAAGGTGAATTAGTGGAACGAGAAGAGGAACCAGAACCTAAAATCCCAAGTCTCCACGAAGAGGAGGAACCCCTCTTAACGGACGGAGAAGAGGAACATTTTGCTGTGGAGGAACAAGAGGAGGACAAGCCTGTTGTGATGCCTCTTGAGGAACACATGGCCCTGGTTAAGATCCAACAAAAAGAGGTGACGGCACACTTGGAAAAACTGCTGATAAGACCATGCGACCCGCAGAAGAGCCACCACCCAGTTCTGGTCGGCGACGTGGTGCTGAAGAAGGACGGGAAGACCAAGCTAATAGGGCTGGCTTTGTCAGGTCGGCAGATCGGCCAGGTGAAGGCAGGGACGAATACAGTTTTAAAACAAAAGATGGTTATAACAGAGGTCGGCGGCATAGAGATCCCTGTGTCGGACCCCGACCAGGCTTCAGAGCTCTTGAGGGACATACCGTCAGAAGAGGAGGTTACGATAACGGTGTACAGTGTGGCGTCACGAACTTCGAAAGACCTGACACCTATACTTATATCACCGATGACGTGCGCAAAGGGAATCGCTGCGGCAAGAAAGATCCTTTCAACTTTCTTCTACACCACAGAAGGTGCCACCTTTGACGTGAATAAGAAACGGTCTGTTGGTGAAATACATGCAACAGCATCGAAGATTCTCCGTGACGGGGTTAAAATACAGTGCGTGGAGGGGACCTTCGTAGGCCTGCTGCTGACACACCATCTCACAGCTGTTGTCCGTTTTGGGATTTCATTTGAAAGCCGAACGCCTGAAGGAACTATTTACAAGCATCTCGTCCTCGGTCTTCGTCATTGTAAAAAGTACGGCGCACTCGGAATCAGCAGAAGCCCTGGTTTAATGACCAAAGAAGTGCGATTTCCTTCTCTATCATCACTCCTCGCTGATTTCCTGAAGCACTATTGCGCTGAGGGGCATATCGTGACCAAAATCCTCCTCTCCCGTCCCATATCAAGGATAGAAAATGTCCGGCCTGAGTGGAAGGCTTTTAGATTGGAGGTGCAACCAAGTTGCTGGCCTGTCTTAGAAAAGCGACTCAAGGTCTTCGAACTGGCGTGGTTGGTGGAGACCTTTGATAAATCACCTCAGAGGTCCCGCTCGCACGAAAGATCGCCCTCTCTGCGGAGAGAGCCCCCTCCTGTGGTGTCACCACGAAAAATGCCTATTTGGCTGTAATATTGTATTTATTTTTCTGTATGAGGTCTTTATTTCTTTTTTGTCGAATACATAGTTATTTATTCTTTTCTTTTTCTTTTTTTTTTATATGCAGATTTTTATCCAGTCTCCCCTTTCCTTAGGGAGTTGTAACTTTAGCTGGGCGATACTGATCTTTTTTTTCTTTTCTTTCTTTTTTTTATTCTTTTAGGCAATGCGAGCTACACATGGTTGATGTGCCCCTCAGACATGTGTACCTGGAGGAGAATGTTTCTGCGTTTTCTTTTTCTTTCCAACTCGACTTAGGAAGGCAAGGTCTTGGTTATGTTATTACTTGCTCCAGTTAAAAAAGCAGCTGTGGTTTGAGTTATGTGCTTTCTTTTATTATCCCCTCCTTTTTATTTTCTTGATGTCCAGCTACACGTGTCTGTGCTAGGAGCCACGTTTCGCAGATGTGATTTACCTCCACCCTACGGACCTTCACCCTATGAACTTTTTTTTAAAGAGTTTTTTTTTATGGAGATGTAGAGCTGCCGACGTGCGTCCCCTGTGGTCAAGTAGACAGTGCTTGTGCAGGGGCACCACCAACACTGGCCTCTTTTATCTGTGGACTGACCATTTTAACTTTCCCCCCCCCCTTTTTTTTTACAGAAGGTGCCACGATGGTACGTACAAATTACCCGTCCTGCATTGTATGTTTCCTCTTTCGGCTTTAAAAAAAAAAAAAAAAAGAAAGAAAAAAAAGAAGAAGAGAGAGATATCACCGCTTCTTTGCCACAACTCCTTCTTTCTTTGTTTCCCTTCAGCAGCCTCTTCAACATAAGAGAGATTTGCGCCGTGGAAGAAGAGTAGAAGAAGAGAATGAAAGAAAAGCATGTGTCTACTTTATGGCTTAGTTTTTCTTCTTTCTTTCTTTCTTTTTTTTTTTTTTTTTTTTTTTGCCCTCTAGAAACGAGCATAAATATGTGGTCAAAATATACGGAATGTGGCATGGCAAAAAAAAAACCCGGGTTTTTTTTTTTTTTTTTTTTTTTGTGTTTCGTTCCACCTTTTTAAGCACTCCAGCCATGATTCTTGCAAAGTCAAAAAGTGGATACCCCTCAGGACCTGTGGTGTGTTATTGATCCTTTTCTTTTTATTTTCTTTTGGAAATCTTTCAATAAAAACAGCCGTTTCTAAAGGGTTAAAGAAAAGTTTGAGTCCTAAAAACGAAGCTGCCAGGCTAACGTGTTCAGGACTGCCCCTACAGGCTTCTGCTTGCATTTACTAAAACCTTCCCTGAGGGACATGAAAAAACAAAAAGAAGAAGAAGAAGAAAGGAAGAAAAGAGGAAGAAAAAAAAAAAGGGAAAAAAACGTTTATAACTATAGTGAACAGTTAGTGAGGGGGGGGGGGGGGGGGCAAGATTTCTCAATGACAACAAACAACAACAACAACAACAACAACAACAACAACAACACAAAAAAAAGAGGCAATCAAAATGATGCCCCTTTGTATGTGAATGGCCGTGGTAGAGGGGTACTCAGAATCAAATAAGTGTCCCAACAAAGCCTTCAATCATTTGGTTTATTGTGAGATACCATCAAAAAGAAAAATCTTTCGGGAAAGACAAAGGATCAAAAGTCACGTAAGGCCCCTGTTGGGACATTGACGCGGTTCTGAGCCTTAAAAGGGGAAAAAAAAAAAAAGAAAAAGAAAAAAAAAAGACTTTCTCTACCCTCCAAACACAATGTATTTTCATCTTTTATTCCTCGTCGCATCATTATTCAGCAAAGGACCACGGGGGGAAGCAAAAAAAAAAAAAAAAAAAAAAAAAAAAAAGAACGGGTAAAATGGCCCATCGATGAGTCTGAAAGAAATCTTGCACCAGCGGAACAGGCTACGGAAGAGTCAAGCCTTGTGGGGGTTGGAGACAGCAGAGGATGAGGAGTTCTCGAAGAAACTGTTCGTTGCGAAGAGACGAACCAGCAGCAGCAGCAGTAGCAGCAACAGCAACAGCAACGGCGCCGAGAGTGTGAAGAAGCCAGTGAGGATGGAAGGGTCACGGGGACAGTCGCTCACCACGCTGCCGCCTCCAAGCGCATCCCCCAGTGACAGCGGCGGGGAGTCCCTCCCTGCTTCGCCCTCGAGGGAAGCCAAAACCGTCACCATCACATTCAAGGACGCTACAGAATGCTTCGTGATCCCCCCCAACGACGACATACGCCTCCTCTATACCATAGGTGCTATGCTGGACATCAACGGCAGCTTTGTCGTGAAGGATGCGTCAAACGTCACTATATTCCCTTCGTACCACACGCTGCGTGACCACGGCCGCTACACAGCCCACGAGATCCCCGACCCACCCCTGCAGTTCAGACCGTCTTCGCGCCGAAGCAGCATCAGCAGCGCAGCAAGCACTGCACACAGACGCGGCTCCGCGAGCAGCGCTAGCAGCACAGCAGGTGACAAGAAAGCTAAACGCAGCAAAAGGAAACCACGCAAAGAAGACACCTCGGGCTCGTCCGACAGCTCTGACAGGAAGCGACCGCGCAAAAAGGTGGGCTACCTCAAGCCCGAGCAGAGTGCTGGAAGGCAGCCAACCATTGTTGTAAACGCTCCCAGCGACGAGTCCGGCAGCACAGGACACTTGAAACTATCTGATGCAAGAAGCGGCGACAAGGGTCCGGACCTCGCAAAGCGACGTGACCGTGGGCATGACAGGTCCAGCAGCGCAAGCTCGGCTGCTACCATACCAGTGCAGGAACGCCACTCACCTAAGCACAAAGGAAGCAAAACCAGTAAGAAGAAGCAAAATACTGAGTCAAGCAGCTCAAGCAACGGAGAACGTGGCAGAAGCGAATGGCGGGACAAGCCTGCATCACAGCCGCAAGATACAACACGAGACTCACCTACAGAAGGCAACGCACCCACAAAGGCGACGAAAGCGACCGACACAGTACAAGAGCTCACCCGAAAGACAGCAGAAACTGACAAAGCAAGCTCGTCAGACGGCGAACGCAGGAACGGTTCGCAACCAGACGAGGAAGAAAAGCGTACTGTCGTAACGCACGAAGACGACCCAATGCCACAGGAGGACCAGCCAAAAAGTGAAGACATCGAGCTTACTCACGATGCCAAACCGCCTGGCGGTGAAAAGAGGTTCAGTATTTCAAGCAGCGACAGCAAAGCGAGTGCGGCAAAGGGAAGGACCCTGCTCCGAAAGGGCACACCACCATTAGCTCCAAAGAAGAAGCAACAGGACAGCGGTAGTCATGATAAGTCCAGCAGCGACAGCTCGGATAATGCGAGACAGGAGCCTTTTGGCGATGAGCATAAGCCGCACGACCCCAAATCCGGGAGTGTCACAGCAAGCAGTGCATCGAGCACCGACAGTTCGAAACGAAAAGAAGAGCCTCAGATACAACGCCCAACAAGAAGTGCCTCGGGTAGCGACAGTTCGAAGAGCAGCGGGGAAGAGCCTCAGGCGCGACAGGCGAACCTTGTGCGTGATATGAAACAAGAACCCGCAAAGAACAAGCATGACAGGTCAAACAGCGAAAGTTCTTCACACGAGAAAAAACAGAACTCTCGCAAAGGAAAACAAAATCCAAGCGGTGACGAAGTGGAACCCCGCAAAACGAAGGAGAACAAACAACAGCCAACCAAACCGGTGTCCAAGAGCGCTGAGCTTCAGAAAGATTCCCCGAAGAAACCCGACCGGTATAGATCGAGCAGCGAAGGTTCGAGGGACGCAAATCGAGTGCGCAAAGTGAAAGGCGTGCGAGACCGGCTGAACGACAGTGTTGGGAGGGAAGCAAGAAAGGCAAATGAGAAAAGGTTGCTTGAAGCTCTGAGGGATGACAGCAGTCCTGAGCGGGGGCGGAGCCATTCTAGTCGCAGCAGCAGTTCAGATTCCCGATCTGTACGAAGAAAGGAGAAAGATACGGAGCAGGACAAACCCGACGACAAGGAGAGGACGGTGCCAGCAACACCCCGCGGCACGAAAAGAACAACACAGATCCAAGAGTTGGTAGATGCTCTGAAAGACGTGCCCCAGCACCCCACGTCGCCTACGTATTTTTCCAGCGAGGCGGAGAAGGGTTACAGCGCGGAATGCGAAGCACCGCGCGACGAACGGCGGGGAAGCAAGGAGAGCAACAAGGGCAGGAACGACGAGAGATTTCTCTCGGACACCAGGAAATCATTCCTGAAAACAATAGACACTTCCACAAGAAGGGTTAGGCCTGAGCCTCTTAACACAGACACCCTCGGATTGGATAACGGATCACAATACAGCAGCCCTTTGTCACCTGGGTCACCGAAAAAGCTTAAGTGGAGTGGTGAAGTAATACAGGTCAACACAAGTATGAGCTCTAGCGATGAAAAGCAGAAGTCACGAACAAGGCGCAACGTGCGAGAGCTCGGCTCCAGCATGCGACGTTCCACCAGGAGGCGCGGCAACAGCCAGTACTCGACACACTCGCGCATGATGCACAGCCACACCAGTACCGACAGCACGAGTGACAGAGAACGCGACAGGAGCGACTTGCTTAGAGCTTGCCTATCGACGTTGAAGAAGGACCCTTACGGAGACGACACGGAACACGAGGCCCCGTTCCAGACGGTACCCGCGGCAGGTGGTCCCGCAGACAGTTTCATGTACACCACCGACAGCGACAGCAGCGATGCGAAGCACAACATCGACCTCGACAAGCTGGTGGTGGCGTTGTCAAAGAACCAGCAGAGCTCGTCGGGATTGAAAGAGCTCCTCATGACAGACATCACGTTGCAGCACATCGCGGAGGAGCTGAAGAAGGTATTCACCGAGCAGCCGTTAGACTACGAGAAGGTGATAGACTGCCTTCAGGACATCACCTCCACGTCAGACTGGGCAGGGCTACATGCACACTGCCCTGCTTTGACGTGGATACAAAGACGGCTTGACGATGAAGGAACCGCTGCTGTGCTACATGATCTAGAGTTCCGGGAGGTTGTGTGGCTTGCTACAACCACGGAACTGGCGAAGCTAGTGAAAATGTCACCCGAAGGCAAGAAGCTGCGCTTGATAGACTTGACATGGCGTGGGAAGTGTATGGAGCTTGAGGATGAGCTAAAAGGATGCAGGGCGTATGCACAAGAGATGTCTGAATCCATCGGTGGCGACATCATTCTGCCGCCTCTGCGCTGGCTGTCTGCTCCGTGCGTCGCGGCGTTTGTGAGTCATGTCCTGTTCGAAGGAAAAGAGATGCAAGAAGCGGTAAATACACTGGAAACGGATTGGAAGGAGGTGGAAACACTGCTGAAAGGGCAGATCAGCACTGTCCACAACCTGCTCACCGCCAACGCGGCGAACCAGCTGTCGTACCTGTACGGATGGAAAGACGTGTGCTACGACCATGATTACTCCACAGCTGCAGACTTTGACAAAAACAACGAGATTGCCGACCACGACTTGCTCCCCATCCCCAAACCCAAGCCTATCAAAAGGAAGCCCGCTCCAAAGCCCACACCAGAGGATCCTAGACAGGAACTGGAAGAAGAAGAACTTCCTGTCAAGCACCTTCCTGTAGAAGAGCCCAGGTTTGCTGATTCTTGTGTTGAAGAGTTGCCGAACCCCAAGCAGCACAAAGGCCTAGCGGCGCAGAGGTGGCTCAAGGCAGGGAGGAACCTGAGGTTCGCGGCCTTCATGTGGAAGGTCCGCCCTGGCATCAATGTTGAGAAGTCGAAGGCCCAGTCAGCCACCGCAGAGCCCGAGGTCGACATCACAGGGGCGGGGGCACGTTTCAGGCGGCTGTGGGCCGAGAAGCTTGACTCTACTAAGACACGCAAAATGACGATCCTGGACGAGCTGATCGAGAACATCAAGGTCCCTCGCGTGTGTGACACGCCGGAGCTCAAGCTTCTTGTAGTTTCGCAAGCCATGCACATGCTGCACAAGGCGAAGGGAGAGGTGTCCCCAAAGTCCGTGAAGAGCAAGGCAAGGAACAAAGTCGAGATTTTTGTGATGACGCTGTACACGATGGCAGGGAGCGACCTCGACAGGATGATGCACTTCCCTTCGGTGCCCGACCCTGAGGACGACCTGTCTAGCTACACCAAGCAGTACGCAGGGAGGAACTCAGCACCGTTCAGGGAGATGAACTACAGCGTGAGGACTGGTGTCACAAAAGAAGGTGAAAACCGCGATTACATCTTGAAAGAGAGCGAGAAGGCATGGGAAGGGATGCAGAAGTGGGTCAAGACCCTAGGGTTGCTGTACGCGCTGTGCCATGACACGTACGCCGATCAGAATCTCGCCACGGATTTCAACATGATAGCTAGCTGCCCGAGTTACTACAGGGGGCTGGCAGGGCTGCCTGATGATGTGTACCATATGCACGAAAAACTGAGGCCTGGCTGCATCCTGCACTGGCCAGCACCGTCGTCCTGTGCTAAGGATGAAGACGTGGCGACATCTTATGTAAACGGAGAGGCGACAAACGCGTTCAAGAGCACAGGAGGGACCGTGTTTTTCTCTGTGAAGGGGGTGCGGAGGGGGTTGCCTTTGCAGGAGATTTCACAGTACCCGCAGGAAGCAGAGGTTCTTGTCGCACCATTCACGACGTTCAGGGTCTCTCAGCCGCAGCGCGTGCTGAGCCTCAAGTCCAGCAAGACAAAGGTCTTAACTTTGGAGTGGGTCAACACCGACCCCTTGGGGCAGGCATTCATCGATCAGGTCTTCAAAGAATCGCAGGCTGTCTGCGAGAAGCTCAACACACTGGCGAACAGTGGTGTCGTGATAGCTAGGGACCCCCACCAGGGGCTTGGCATCGCATTCAGCAGCAACATGGTATGCGGATGAACACCTTTTCTTTCGACTATTCTTTCAGACTGTGATGGAAATAAAATCAGGGAGTCCTGCTGCTCTAGCAGACGCACAGCGATTTATGTATGATGGAAAAGAAAAAGAAGAAAAGAAAAGAGAGGAAAAAAAAAAAAAAAAAACAACAGAAACCGACGTGTTGTGGACTGCAATGGACAGCCTGTGAGCTGCATGAAAGACCTGAAGGCGTCCATCTCCGTCTCTGAGGTGGTCTGCCTGCAGTTCGCGAGGAAGAACGAGCAGCACAGCGAGATCCAGCAGATGGTCGACGAGTACCCAAAGCCCCCATTCGTCTACGCGGAAGGAGGTTCCCTGGCCAAGCTAACCGAGCAAGAACAGCAAGAAACCGCTAGGAAGCTGAACTACAGTATCGCAACGAGCATTCAAAACGCCAGCATACGGGTTCCTTTGTGAGTGCAAACAAAAACAAAAAGACGATCTCACCCCCCCCCCCCCCCCCCTCTCCTTTTTTTTACTCATTAGATCTTTTATTCTCCTTTATGTATATGTTACGTGTTGGGGATTTGTATTAAATTTGCGAAGCATACGCATTCTTTCCCCCGCTAAAAAAAAAAAAAAGAATACAGGGACTACAGACAAAAAAAAAAAAAAAAGAACCAATGCTGCGAAAAGGTTTGGAAAAACGGGTGATGACCCTTAAAAAGGAAAAGGAAGACAAGAAGAGTGGCGGCAAGGCGGCTGCAGACATGAGGCTGAACAAGGACCTCGGTGAAGTGGATCTAAAAAGCACAAATGCAACACTAGAGATTCCCGACAAGGATAATATTAGAGAATTGGTACTGACAATGAGGCCGAGGGAGGGGTACTACACAGTATGATACGGATTAAACAAAAGAAAAAAAAAAAAAGAAAAAAAAATAGGGAGGAACATTTCAATTTAACGTGTCTGTTCCTCATGACTACCCTCACACGCCGCCTAAGGTCACCTACAACCTTACCGGCAAGCAAAAAAAAATCTACCATCCCAACATCGACGAGGACGGAAAAGTGTGCTTGAACATCCTTCGGGCTGAGTGGCGACCGGTCCTAACCCTCAAGGCAGTAATTTTCGGCATGGAATTGCTATTCAGTGAACCAAACCCCGATGACCCATTGAACAAAAAGGTACCGTGGAGGGGATGGGAAATAAAAAAAAAAAAAAAAAAAAAAAAAAACAGGCTGCTAAAGTGCTTCGCGAGGATACTCGCCTTTTTGGTAGAATTGTTAAATCTTGGATGAACGGAGACTACATTGGTTACTGAGGTTTATTTGAAGTGTGTCTTTACACAAGTATTTTTTTTTTTTTTTTAAGAAGAGGGGGGAAAAAAAAAAAAAAAAAAAAAAAAAAAAAAACATTGTTATATTTCATAGTGTGGTTTTTTTTTATTCTCAACCTATTGCTTTTTTTTTGTCTAGCCTCCCCCTCCCAAAAAAAAAAAAGAAAAAAAAAAAAAAAGACACATGTCGGGATTATGGCCAACCCAAGGAATTATATCTTTTTGCCGGCTTGCCTCATGACATTACCGAGAAAACATCGCAATTTTCCTTTTTTTTTGAAAATCTGCATTACATTGGATAATTTCACCCCCCCCCCCCCCCCCCTCAATACCTTAGTACTCTTTTTTATTGCTTTCTTTCCTTCTTTCTTTCTTTTTTTTTTCCCCCCTGTTTCCCCCCTCCCGTTTTTTTTTTCTCTCAAAGAAATATCACCCAACGAACTCCCATCACAGGAAGAGGAAATAAAAAAAAGAAGGAAATGTTTCAAGAATAAAGAGGGGGGGGAAAAAAACAAAAAAACAAAAAAGAAAAAAAAAAAACAAACACATAAAAAATGGCTTCATACGGCTACGGCCAAAGCCAGATTCCTGCAACAACCAGATACGCGCCCCAGTACAGGTCTTTGTACAATCCCGTGCTAGCTGGGGGGGACCTTGTGGGCTATATGTCGTCTTCACCATTAAGCTTGGGTAGTGTGACGACCCCGTTGGGAGATGGGAGGATACCTGTCGCCAGGCAACCAGTTGCATCAACGCAACACTACTTGCATAACATGAATAGCACCTCGTCGCTGAGTTCTGTTGGTAGCTTAGTGCCTCGAATGATTCATGTCCCAGGAATGCCTTACAAAATGAGTCCGCAGGTCCAAGACATTTCACGGGATGTTGAAATGGCCATCTCTCTTTCCCTTCCCTTTCTCGACCCCCTCTCGCTTTGGTCAGTGCGTCTTTTGAACACCAGGGTCCGCACTGCAGCCACGAACCACCTCAGCATCACCACCGTGGGTCCCATTCTCGATCTTCTCGATCGATTTGCTTGCTGTCCGTTTTTCCTTTCATCTGCCGCAGACGACCCTGGCAGAGAGATCGCCAAGCTGAACGGAGCTTGGTGCGATGCACCCCCACATCCTAAAGACCCTCCTCCGAGTGCTTTGTTTATACCCTTCTCCGGGAGCGTTATGGCGTTGGTATGTGCAGGCTGGGGGGAGGGAGGGGAGCAACACAACACAGTTATGGAACACAGTACTGCCACGGGCAGTGTTCGTCCCTCCGCTGTCGTGGGGGACGATGTGCACTCCTCATGACACGCGATTGTTTCTATCCAGAGCCCTTACCTTTCATGAGTCGGACATGGAAAGCCTTAATTCTGTGCAGAGGAGCGAAGTAAAAAAGGTACAAGAGGGGGGGGGGGAGAAATAAATTCAAACCCAGCTGTGGTCCATCCTGGACGTGAACCTCGCGGCGCTCACCGCAACGCACAAGCTGCACGCACTTTACCTTGAGGCCAACCATCCCGAAAAAGTAAAGCATGCCCTTTGCCAGCTCCATCTCCTTATGCACGAACGGAGGAGTGACTAGTGACGATGATTAGATTTAGATTTATTTCTTTTTCTGTTGATGCTTTTTTTTTTTTTCACCTGGTTTCTTTTAGTGTGTTTTTGATGCCAGTACGTTCGAAAGGAGGGGGGAAGAAGGGAGGAGAAAAAGAAAAAGAAGATAAAAAGAGAGCCTCAGAGGAAAAAGAACGGAAGGAACAAAGAGGGAGGGGTGATGGAGGTGGGGATAGCGACACGGTTACTGGTGCTGCTTGTTGCGTTCAGGCAAGCTGGGGCTCAATGCACAGTGCCTACGGTGACGGGAGCGAGTACGCCATGCACGGCGGGAGGGATGATGGTGGATACCACGACTTGTGTCTGGACACCTGGAGCAGGGTTCTTCTGCGCAAACTGCCCTACGGGGTGCACAGCTACTTGTAACGTGAATGTTTTTGACATAACCCCTGCATGCACTGCCATACAATGCCCTGTCGCAGACCCCGCTGTGACAGGCTCCTCGACGATGTGCGCGCTGTCCGCACACGGTGCGCTGTGCCCCATCACTGCTGACCTAGGATTCAGCTGTACAGGTGTCACCGTCACCTGCACCGGCACCACGAACCCAGGAACGTGGACTAAAAGCGGTGACTGCACTGCTTGCTGCGGCATCACTGTGTCCACTGGAGCACTAAATACAGCTGAGGGCGGAGCGGCCCAGACATTCACAGTTGTACTCACAACAGCTCCCACAGACACAGTCAGCATTCCTGTAACAAGCGGCAACACAGCAGAGGGCACCGTCAGCCCTGCGACGTTAAGCTTCACGACCGTCTCCTTCAACACCCCTCAGGTTGTGACCGTGACACCCGTGCAGGATACTATTGACGAAGATCCCGTCACCTACACCATCTCCCTAGGCAGCGTCACTAGCACTGATGCGGGGTACAGCGGGGCTGACCCCACTGATGTCGTCGTCACCAACGCTGATGATGACACCGCAGGCGTTACTGTCGTTGCTGTTAATCTGCAAACTACGGAAGCAGGCGGTACCACGGCCTTCACCGTAGTGCTCAACACACAGCCTACAGCAACGGTCTCGATCCCTGTGTTCATGGGACCAGCTCCAGCAAGCACCGAGGGGAGCATCGCGATACCCACCACGCTCACCTTCACCACTGCGAACTGGTTCGTGCCGCAGGCCGTAACCGTGACAGGAGTCGATGATTCTGTTGACGACGGTGATGTGGTCTACACAGTGGTCGTCTCCACATGCATGAGCGCAGACTTGAAGTACAATGCCATTGACCCTGCAGATGCGAGTATCACGAACATCGATGACGACACTGCTGGCGTTACAGTCACACCCACTGCCGGTCTATTTACAACGGAAGCTGGTGGCACTGCGACCTTTACTGTTGTCCTTGACTCGCAGCCAACAGCAACCGTGACGATCCCTGTTGCGTCGTCTAACGTTGCTGAAGGCACTGTCAGCACGGCGTCGCTAGTCTTCACGACAGCTAACTGGAACGTCGCGCAGCAAGTCACCATCACGGGGGTGGATGACTTCATAGCAGACGGCGCTACTGTCTACACCATCACACTGGGGGCTGACGCAGGCTACATGATCGACCCTCCTGACGTGACAGTCACAAACAACGATAATGACACGCCTGGCATCACACTTTCTGGTACCACAGGCCTTGTCACAACAGAGGCGGGTGGGACAGCTAGCTTCACAATTGTTTTGAATACCCAGCCTACCGCAGCGGTCAGCATCGGGCTCAGCTCCTCCCTTGCAACAGAAGGAACCGTTGCGCCTGCCACACTGACCTTCACGACAGCCAACTGGAATGTTGCGCAACAGGTCACCATCACAGGTGTTGACGACGATGTCGATGACGGTGACATCGCTTATAACATCATCACCGCAGCTTCCTCGAGCACTGACCCCGTCTATAACAATATGGCAAGCCCAGATGTTGGTGTCACCAATACAGACAACGACGCAGTAGGCATCACAGTGGTGCCCACCACAGGACTGGTGACAACAGAGGCAGGAGGCACTTCCACATTCACCGTTACTCTGGCATCGGAGCCGACAGCCTCCGTGACCATTGCGTGTGCAAGCTCGGACACAACTGAGGGAACCGTCGGACCCACGACTCTAACCTTCACGGCGGCTAACTGGAACACCGGCCAAGTAGTCACTGTTACGGGTGTTGACGATGCTGTCGACGATGATGCCATTGCCTTCACAATCACCTTGACTGCCACTACAACGGACCCTGCATACGCACCGCTCACCCCTGGCCCTGTCTCTGTAACCAACACGGACGACGATAGCGTGGGCATTACTGTTACCGCAACGCCGCTGACGGTAGCCGAAACAGGCACGACGGGGACCTACACTGTTGTTTTGACTTCCCAGCCTACTGCCAATGTAGAAGTGGTGACTGCATCGTCCGATCCATCAGAGGCAACATCGGCGCCTGCCACGTTGACATTCACTGCTGTCAACTGGAATGTAGCACAAGTGGTAACAGTAACAGGAGAAGATGATTTCGTTGTCGATGGCAACCTGCCCTTCACTATTACCAACGGCCCTGCAACCGGTACCGACCCGAAATATGTCGGTCTTACAGGCACAACTGTCACAGGTACCAACAACGATAACGATGCCGCTGGCATCAACGTGAACCCAACGACGGGGACTACAACAGAGGCAGGGGGCACTGCAATCTTCAATTTAATTCTCACATCGGAGCCGACTGCCAATGTTGTGATCACGATTTCTTCCAGTGACCCTAGTGAGTGTGTCGCTGCCCCCGGCACTGTGACCTTTACGTCTGCGAACTGGAACACTTTGCAAGCCGTCACGGTCACGGGGCAGGATGATTCCTTGGACGATGGTGATATTGTTTGCCAGGTTGTCACCGCAGCTGCCATCAGTACTGATCCTATCTACAATACAGTAATTAACCCAGCTGACGTGGCCATCACGAACATGGACGACGATGTTGCTGGGATCACTGTAGCCTCTACTACCACCGTTACTACTGAAGCGGGTGGTACTGCCACCTTCACTGTTGTACTCGCGGCGCAGCCGTCTGCGAACGTAGTCATCCCCGTTGCATCGTCTGACGCAACAGAAGGAAGCGTCAACCCAGCATCCCTCACCTTCACAAATGCCAACTGGAACACGTTGCAAACAGTGACTGTCACCGGTGTTGACGATTTTCTAGTGGACGGAACCATCGGTTACACAGTGACGCTGGGGCCATCCACGAGTCCTGATGCTGCTTTCAACACGCTCTCTCCTGCAGCGCCTGTGTCCCTAACCAACACGGACAATGATGTTGCAGGGTTTACTGTCACGCCTACCACAGGGTTAGTGACCACAGAGGCGGGTGCCACTGCCACATTCACTATTGTGATGACTTCCGAGCCGACCGCTGACGTGTCGGTGCCTTTCACGACGTCGGACGCAACTGAGGGAACGGTCGCCCCAGCAACAGTGACATTCACAACCGCCAACTGGAATGTGCCACAGGTAGTCACCATCACAGGTGTGAATGATGATGTTGACGATGGTGATGTGGTGTACACCATCACCACCGGGTTGCCTACAACAACAGACACTTCCTACGTGGCCATCGACCCTGACAACGTGCAGGTGACAAACACCGACGACGACACTTTTGGTCTTACTGTGAGCCCCGTAACAGGGACGCCTACGGAAGCTGGTGGGACTGCTACATTTTCTGTCCAGTTAACAACACAACCCACAGCGACTGTCACTATACCCCTTGCCTCGCTGGATCTTACCGAGGGCACGGTCTCTCCAGCTTCGTTGACTTTCACAGCTGCCATTTGGAATGTGGCTCAGGTGGTGACAGTGACTGGGGTTGATGACACGCTCGACGATGGCAACGTCGCTTTCACGGTGAGCATCGCTGCGATTACAAGCAGCGACACAAGTTATAATGGCTTTGATGCACCTGACGTGATCCTAACGAACACAGACGACGACACTGTGGGCATCACAGTTACCCCTACTGCTGGGTTGTCGACCACGGAAGCAGGCGGTACTACCACTTTCACAGTGGTGTTAGTGACACAGCCTACAGCTGATGTTGTCATTCCGATCAGTAGCTCCGATGCGACAGAGGGCATTCCAGCACCAGCGTCAATCACTTTTACAGCTGCGGATTGGAACGTTGCGAAGGTCATCACCGTGACGGGGCAGGACGATTCTGTCGCCGATGGGGACATCTTGTACAAGATCAACGTTGACGCAGTCACCAGCGCTGACCTCACATACAATGGCCTCAACGCAGCTGACGTCGATATCACAAACACCGACAACGACACGCCTGGGATAACAGTGACGCCTACAGCAGGGACGACAACTGAGGCGGGCAGCGGCACAACTACTTTCCAGGTGACCTTGAACACGGAACCCACGGCAGGCGTTACTATCGCTCTTACGAGTTCTGATATCACTGAAGGTGTTGTCACCCCTGTGAGCCTGATGTTCAGCACTACGAACTGGAACACACCGCAAGTGGTCACTGTAACGGGACAAGACGACATGGTCGATGACGGGGATATCACTTTTACCATCACCACTGGTACTGCAGTCAGCTCTGATGCAGGCTACTTGATAGACCCAGCAGACGTGACTATCACAAACACCGACGATGACACGCGTGGGATCATAGTTACACCTACATCAGGGTTGACCACATCAGAAGCTGGTGGAACGGCTACTTTCAGTGTAGTCCTTGCTACCGAGCCTACATCAACAGTCACCATCGCTCTTAGCACGAGCGATGCGTCGGAAGGCTCAGTGCTGCCGGTGTCCCTTGTGTTCACTGCAGCTGACTGGAATACAGCTCAGATTGCGACCGTCACAGGCAACGAGGACATGGTTGACGATGGTGATATCCTGTACACGATAGTGACTGCAGACGCAGTGAGCACGGACACGGTGTACTCGGGTCTTGTAGTGCCTGATGTTACAGTCACCAACACGGATGACGACACTGCTGGTTTTACATTCTCGAAGATGGCTGTCCAGACAACTGAGGCAGGAGGCACTGACACCTTCACTGTTGTTCTGAACACAATGCCTACCGCCACAGTAACTGTCGCAATGAGCTCTACAAACACAGCTGAGGCCACAATCTCGTCAGCGTCACTCACGTTCACGACGACAAACTGGAACGTGCCACAGGTCATCACTGTGACCGGCGTTGATGATAGCATCGATGACAACGACCAAGCTTATCAGGTGACGTTTGGCGCGACTGTGAGCACAGACCCGAAGTACTCGGGTGATGTGTTGACGCCCATTACGGGTGTTAACACGGATGATGACATGGCGGGTGTCATCATCACGTCGACGCCGCCGCTCGTTACGACGGAAGCTGGTGGGACAACAACCTTCAATGTAAGGTTGAGGAGTCAGCCGACCTCTAACGTGGTGGTACCTGTAGACACTGCGTTGCTTGATGCGACAGAGGCCACTGTGGCACCGAACAGCTTAACCTTTACTCCTGCGAATTGGATGACAGACCAGGTCATCACCGTGACAGGCGTCGACGATAATATCGACGACGATGACGTATCGCATGTTGTGACCCTAGCCGCAGCGACCTCTGGCGACGTCGTCTACGCAGGGATAGCACCGGGCACCGTCACTGTTATGAACACTGACGACGACACTGCAGGCGTTACCGTTGCACCCACGACGGGTCTGATAACATCAGAGGTAGGTGGCACTGCTGCTTTTACGATTGTTTTGCTGACGGAGCCAGTTGCAGATGTCACTTTGACACTATCGTCAAGCGATCCCTCCGAAGGCACCATTTCCCCCATGTCGGTTACTTTCACAGCGGCAAACTGGAACGCTATGCAACAGATCACTTTGACGGGCGTGCAAGACGCCATCGATGATGGTGATGTGGCGTACACGATTGTGACGAACGCCATCACAAGCACAGACGTGAAGTATCACGCGATGAACCCAAACAACGTAGATGCTACTAACACTGACGACGACACTGCTGGCATCACCATCACCCCCACGTCGGGGCTGGTGACGACAGAGGCAGGGGGGACAGCAACATTTTCAGTCGTGCTCAGGACAGAACCCTTATCCGATGTCACTATTCCCCTGTCTGTGGATGACATGACGGAGGCTGCTGTGAGCCCTGTGTCTTTAACTTTCAGTGCTGCCAACTGGAACATCCCACAGGACGTGACAGTGACAGGCATCAACGATATGATCGATGATGGCGACAAGCCTTTCAACGTACAGTTCGGTACCTTCAGCGGTGCAGACGGCATTTACAACGCTATAACACCTGCTGCTGTGACCGGTACGAACCAGGACGACGAGACGGCCGATATTCTAGTTGATGTGTCTGCAAACCCTCTTAAGACAATTGAAACTGGCACAACCGCAACTTTCACTGTCAAACTAGCGAGCCAGCCCACTGCTGATGTCACAGTGCCCTTTGTGTCCTCCGACACTACAGAAGGGTCTGTCGCTCCCACGTCGCTCGTCTTCAATTCTGCGAACTGGAACACCCCTGCAGTGGTCACTGTTACTGGTCTGAACGACGATATCAGTGATGGTGGGATCGCATACCAGATACAGATAAACGCTGCGACAAGCACAGACACAAGCTACAACACAATGAATGTTCCCGACGTCTTCGCTTTGAACGAAGACGATGATGTGGCGAGCATCACCGCCACACCAGCGACTGGCCTCTCAACAACGGAGATGGGCGGCACTGTGACGTTTGAGATTAGCATCAGCAGCGAGCCGACTGCCCCCACAACTGTCACGCTGACTAGCAACGACACCACCGAAGGAACCGTTGCACCTGCAAGCGTTGTCTTCAATGCTGTCAACTGGAAGATCCCGCAAGTAGTGACAGTGACGGGCATCGACGACCTGATCGACGACGGGAACGTCCCCTACATGATTGTGACGGGGATCGCAAGTGGTGGTGACACAGCCTATGCAGGCACAAACCCGGACGATGTCATCATCATCAACGCTGACGATGAGACTGCTGGCATCACTGTAACACCCACTACAGGCCTCACCACGACTGAAGCTGGCAGCACCACGACCTTTTCTGTTGTGCTTAATACCGAGCCTACTGCAAACGTGCTGGTCCCCGTTGATCACTGCGTCTCTGGCACTCTCACAGAAGTTACAGCGTCCCCTTGTTCACTGACTTTCACGACAGCCAATTGGCAGACAGCTCAGGTCGTGACCCTCACTGGCGTGGATGAGCTGATCAATGACGGCGACCAAGTGGTTTTCATTGACCTGGGCATGGTCTCTAGCACTGACGTTGCTTATGACACGATGCTTGTCCCCAATGTGACAGTGACTAACACTGATGACGACGTGAAGGGCGTTACAGTGACTCCAACCACAGGCCTTCAAACCACAGAAACTGGCGGGACTGTTAACTTTTCAGTAGTGTTGACATCGATGCCGCTCTCGACTGTGACCATTCCTATTGCAAGCAGCAATACTGCAGAAGGCGCTATCTCCATCGTGAATCTGCTCTTTGACAACAACAACTGGAACGTGCCGCAGACTGTCGTCGTGGTAGGCGCTAACGACTTGATCGACGATGGCAATCAGAACTACCAAATCATCTTGTCGCCTGCCCTCAGCACTGACATGACATACAGCGGCTTTAATCCTGCTGATGTCTCAATTGTCAACATTGACGATGACACTGCGGGTATTAGCGTTTCTAAGACGAGCTTCACCACCCTCGAGAGTGGCTCTCCTGAAGCGTTCAGTGTTGTCCTGCTATCGCAGCCCGTGGCAGATGTTAGCATTACAATCAGGTCTGGTGACATCAGTGAAGGGACGGTGGTCCCTGCGAGCCTTACGTTCACTAGTGCCAACTGGAACACACCGCAGCAAGTGTTTGTGACACCGATGAACGACTACATTGCAGATGGGAACATCACATACATCATAGAGACAGGCCTTGCTACGTCGACGGACCCGAAGTACAACATCATGAACCCTGGAGACGTGATGGTCACGAACATGGACGACGAGGTTGCAGGGTATGTCGTGACGCCGACATTCGGTCTCGTAACAAGTGAGAGTGGTGGCCAGGCCACGTTCAGCATCGTGCTGACATCTGAGCCTGTCGGAGACGTGACGTTGCCCATTGCTACGAACGATACAACAGAGGGATTGCCGACACCCTCGGTGATCACCTTTACGAGCACCACTTGGAATGTCTCTCAGGTGGTCACGGTGAAAGGTGCCGATGACACCATCGATGATGGGAACGTTGTCTACAGCATCCAGCTGCTGCCCGTCAGCAGCGGTGACGCGAAGTACACCGGCATGGACATGGCAGACATTGATGTTACTAACACTGATGACGACACAGCAAGCATTGTCGTTGCGCCAGCGCCAATTGTGACAACAGAAGCAGGTGTCAAAGCTACCATCCAGATCGTTTTGGGCACTCGGCCCGTCAACCCGGTCACTATCCCTGTCGCTTCTTCTGACACCACAGAGGGCACCACCAACGTCCCAAGCCTAACGTTCAACGCCGTGAACTGGAATGTCCCCCAAACCGTAACCGTGACAGGCGTCGATGACGCTGTTGACGACGGTGATGTGATCTACGAGATCACTGTCGGCCCTGCAACTAGTACAGATGTACCTTTTAACGGTCTTGTTGGCAGGACGGTGAACGCTACTAACAGAGATGACGACACAGCGAAGATTACGGTGGCACCGCTCACAGGACTTGCTGTTAAAGAACAGGGAGCAACCTCTGCGACGTTCTTTGTGTCGCTGTCGTCCGAGCCCACGGCGAACGTGAACGTGCCGCTGTCGACCGTTTCAGTCGACCAGATCGGCATAGCACCGCCTGTGCTGACCTTCACCCCTGCGAACTGGCAAACGCCACAGCAAGTTACCGTCACTGCTGTCGACGACATGGTGGCAGATGGTGATAAGACAGTTGTTGCCGTCGTGGGGCAGGTCACTTCTCTCGACGCCAAATACTCTGCAATGAACCCTGACGATGTGGTTATAACAGTCGCAGATAATGATGCAGCAGGGCTGCTCGTAACACCCCTTTCTGGGTTGGTCACCTCTGAACCGGGTGGCACTGCAACGTTCACAGTGGCCCTGAGCTCGGAACCAGTGGCAGTTACGACAGTAGCCATCACGTCGAGTAATGTAATGGAAGGCACGGTGAACTCCAACTCCTTGACTTTCACCCCCGCCACATGGAACATCACCCAGATTGTCACTGTGACAGGTGTCCAGGACCTGCTTCAGGATGGCAATATCATTTATGGTGTGCAAGTGGGACCTGCATCGAGCACGGACACGAGCTACAACTCAGTCACGCCAGTGACAGTTTCCGTGACCAACACCGACGATGACACGGCAGGAATCACGTTGTCTCCATCCACCGGGTTGACCACTTCTGAGGACGGCTCTACCACCACATTCACCGTAGTCTTAAACACAAAACCTACTGCCAACGCCAGCTTCAGCGTTGCGTCCACTGACTTGAGCGAAGGCACACTAGATCTTGCATCGCTCATCTTCACACCTAACAACTGGAACTTCAGACAGATGATAACCATCACCGGTGTCGACGACGTGCAGCGCGACGGTGACATCACCTATGGTGTCACCGTAACGCCTACAGGCAGCACGGATCCGTTTTATAACAACATCGCAGCTGTGACTGTCCAAGTTGTTAACATGGATAATGAGGTACCTGGCGTTCAAGTTAGCCCACTTGTGATCACCGTCACGGAGTGGGGTAACACTGCTGACTTCACAGTCGTGCTACTCTCGCCGCCCACTTCGATCGTCACTATCCCCGTGTCCAGCACGGATACGACGGAGGGGACGGTTTCTCCAGCATCCCTGTCGTTCTCGGCTGCCAATTGGAACATCGAGCAACGCGTGACTGTGACGGGAGTTGACGACACCATCGACGACGGCGACATTTCATTCATTGTGCAGCTAGGGAACCCCATGACCACTGACACTGCCTATGCCCTCATCAACCCGGCTGATGTGACAGTGGCTAACATCGATGACGACCCCAACAGGCCTCCTGTGTGCAGCACCTTCTCATCGCTGGTGTGCACCCTCAGAGCAGATGCCGCGTCTGTTTTGTGCCCAGCGGCGGGTTGTGATGAAGCGACTTGCTGCCGCGTGTGCTCTACCTTCAGCTCTGCGGCCTGCCGCAGCAAGCAGCTTATTGCCAATGCTGCAACGACAAGGTGTCCCCCCTCAGGCTGCGACTCTCAGACGTGCTGCCTGATTGTAACACCTCCTCCTGGGGCAGTTGTGTGTACCCAACATACAGGCTCCTGCCAATTGGTATCTGACGCTGCTTTCGTGCAGTGCCCTGCTGCCGGGTGTGATGACGTGACGTGCTGCAACACATGCGCCTCATTCAACGCCACACAATGTCCGACTCGACTGCTGAGGTCGGACTACAGGACGGCCTACTGCGGCTTCAGGGGCTGTGACACATCAACGTGCTGCAAGCCTGATATCTGTTTTGGGGTCTTCTGCTCGCCCCTCTCGCAATGTCACGAGGCAGGGGCGTGCGGCTCAACTTCAGGTCTTTGCACTACGCCCCTGAAGCTGGGTGGGTCTCCCTGCGATGACGGGAATGCTGCAACAGTGAATGACACATGCGATGCTGCGGGGTTATGCAGAGGACAGAACAAATGCAATGGTGTTGTGTGCACAGCAAAATCTAGTTGTCACGATGTGGGAAGCTGTGACCCAACAACAGGTCTTTGCACAGAGCCCATCAAGGTGACTGGTACCGTGTGTAACGACGGACTTCCAGAAACTATTGATGACACGTGCCGCAATGGTGCGTGTGCTGGAACTGTTCAATGCGTGGGTGGAACTTGCACTCCCTCAGAACCTCAATGCCATACCTCTGGGTGTGGCGTGCAAGGAGGCACGGGCAATCAGCCGCTGAAATGCATCGACCTCCCGAAGCTCGACGGGACACCTTGCGACGATGGAATCATAATGACCACCAACGACCGCTGTTTGTCAGGTAAATGCGTAGGTGTTGAGTTGTGCAAAAACACGGTGTGTACAGCAAGAACCCAATGTCATGCGGTTGGTACTTGCAGCCCCTCGAGCGGGCTGTGCTCGACGCCGCTCCTTGTGGACGGAACACCGTGCGATGACAACAACCTCAGGACCCGTGATGACATGTGTTACAAAGGTGAATGCATTGGTAAGGACAAGTGTCTTGGAATCATTTGCAGGGCATCAACACAGTGTCACACGGCGGGCGTGTGCGACTCAGCTACTGGGCTCTGTACCGACCCTCCCATCGCTACAGGCACTTCGTGCAACGATGGTGACAGCTCGACAACGAACGACAGGTGCGACGGTGCTGGGGCGTGCGTCGGGACGCTTCCTTGCGCACCGTGTACAGCAAGCGAGCCTCAGTGCCACATCGCGCGATGTGGAGATGGAGGCGCCTGTACTGAAATAGGGCTCCCTGACAACACACAGTGCAATGACGGTTTTACTGAGACGTTTGACGACAAGTGCGTAGCTGGAAGGTGTGCAGGCCGTCTTCTTTGTGATGGTGCTGTTTGCACGGCTGACCAGTGCCACATCCCTGGTGAGTGCGACGTCGCAACGGGGAGGTGCTCCACTCCGGTTAAGCCAGACAACACGCCATGTAACGACGGAAAGGACGACACGCGCAACGACGTTTGTATATCAGGCGTTTGCGTCGGGACGTCGAAGTGCTCTGGTGTGACTTGCCCTGCGTCGGATGCATGCCACGGTACGGGTACTTGCAACCCGTCTACAGGTCTCTGCTCCGACCCGCTCCTGAGGGATGGCACGACGTGTGATGATGGTGACGACGATACGACTGATGACAGCTGCCAGTCAGGCATCTGCACAGGCACGACACAATGCGGAGGCATTACTTGCACCGCTACTGAACCGCAATGCAGAAGATCGTATTGTGCCGCCAACAGATGCGCTGAAGTCATGAAATCTGACGGGACAACGTGCAATGACAACAACGCTGAAACCACCGGCGACAAGTGTGTCCAAGGAATGTGTGTTGGGACTGCGTTGTGCGCCAATGTCCAGTGCCCAGTCACGAATCCTTGTAGAGGTGTGAGCAAGTGTGATGTTGCTACCGGACTGTGCAGCCAGGTTGGTCCAACTGAATCCGATGGTACTCCTTGTGACGATGGCCAACTGAATACAGTCAGCGACCGTTGCATTGGTGGTACGTGTGTTGGGTCCCCTGTGTGCGACCGCGTTACGTGTATGGCTTCCGACCAGTGCCACGAGGCAGGAACGTGCAACCCCCTCACAGGGCTATGCTCAAGCCCGTCAAAGCCTGATGGCGCCGTGTGCAATGATGGAAACCAGCAGACAGCCGACGACAAATGCGTTTCAGGAGCGTGCCTTGGTACTATTTCATGTGCTGGAATTACCTGTGTTCCTTCTGAGCCGCAATGTATGCGTGCGGCGTGCAATGGAAACATCTGCACGGAGATTGCGAAACCCGACAACTCCTTCTGCGATGACGGGTTACCGGAAACTCTCGATGACAAGTGCCAGAACGGCGTGTGTGTGGGCACTAACCGCTGTGCTGGGATCGTGTGCGTGGCAGCATCGCAGTGCCGTGACATTGGTGACTGTCACCCGCTTACAGGGGTGTGCACTACACCTACGAAAGCGGATGGTTCCACCTGCAACGATGGGATCACCCCAACAGTGGATGACAAGTGCATGAAGGGCATCTGTGTGGGGGTCGACAAGTGTGCTGGTGTGGTGTGTAGTACGCAGATTTGCAAAGGTTCCTCCTCATGTGACCCTGTAACAGGCCAGTGCACCAGTCAGCCGCTCCCTGATGGCTCTTCCTGCAATGACGGTGACGGCGCAACCGTCAACGACGTGTGCATGCAGGGTATCTGTACAGGAACTGTTACATGCAATGGTGTGCAGTGTGCTGTAACTGAGCCGCAGTGCTACACTGCGACTTGCACAAACAACCAGTGCCAAGAGATTCTCAAGCAGGAGAATACGCCTTGCAACGATGGCAATGCAAACACCGTAGGTGACAAGTGTGTCGCAGGTGTGTGCACAGGTGTGGACAATTGTGCTAATGTCGCTTGTGTCCGTAAAGGTCAGTGTTATAATGTCGGCACCTGCGACCCCCTTACAGGCCAGTGTACGAACCCTACAGTGACCGACGGCAGTGTCTGCGACGACAGCTTGTCATCAACCACCAACGACGTGTGCAGCAACGGTGTCTGCAGGGGGAAGGGACGTTGCGAAGGTGTCATCTGTACCGCTTCGGACTCCTGCCATGAAGTAGGCGTTTGTGACGCCAGTTCCGGTCTTTGTTCAGACCCTGCCAAGGCCCAAGGCACGCCGTGCAATGACGGGAACCCTTTGACGTTAAGCGACACATGCACCAGCGGGACATGCACAGGCACCGTGACCTGTAACAGCCAAACTTGCACGGCTGCATCCCCTGAATGCAACTTTGCGACGTGTAATGGGGCCGCATGCAGCCAAACAATGAAGCCAAACGGCACACCGTGTAACGACAAGAACCCCAACACCTTCAACGACATGTGCACGAATGGCGTGTGCGCGGGGCGAGACAAATGCCTTGGCGTCACGTGCGCTACAAACAGCACGAACCCGTGCATCATGCCGGGAACCTGCGAACCTGCGAGTGGTGTGTGCACTGCAGTCCTAAAACCAGACGGCTCGCAGTGCAATGATGGCGACCAGACCACTACGGGTGACACCTGCAAGGCAGGAGTCTGTATCGGTGTCAACAAGTGCGCTGGGGTGACGTGTACAGCTTCCGATATGTGCCACACAGTAGGTCTCTGCGACTTCTTATCTGGCCTCTGCTCTGACCCCATTCGTTCAAACGGTGTAGCGTGTGACGACGGCAATGACTTCTCCATCAATGACCAGTGCAGACAAGGTGTGTGCCTGGGTACTACCGTGTGTAACTCGCAAAGCTCTCCGTGTCCTGTTTCAAACGCCCAGTGCAATGTCGCCGCTTGTGACAACGGACAGTGCGTGGAGCTCGCAAAGCCAGATGGAACCGTGTGCAACGATGGGGATGGCGCCACTTCGAACGACGTGTGCAAGGCAGGAGTTTGCAAAGGTATTAGCAAGTGCGACAACGTTGCCTGCCCTGCAGGGATGTGTAACGAGGCTGGCACGTGCGACCCTACTACCGGGCAATGTGTGTCGAACCCGAAATCCGACGGCGTTCAGTGTGATGACAAGGACCCCACAACCATCAGTGACGTGTGTACGAGCGGCGTCTGCAGAGGTAAGAGCAGGTGTTCTGGTGTTGTTTGTGGTGGTGGAACAGATTGCCGAGCTGCCGGCGTGTGCGACACTAACACTGGAACTTGCACTTATGCAGCAGTCACTGACAATACACCTTGCAACGATGGCAGCGCCAATACTGTGGACGACAAGTGCACGGGTGGTGTATGCACGGGCTCTGTTGCGTGTGTGGGCCAGATGTGTAGGGTAGCCGATGCCCAATGCAACACCCCTGCGTGTAACGCAAACCAGTGTGTTGAGCTGTCCAAGCCTGAGAACACGCCCTGTGACGACGGCAAAGGGCTCACCTTCGACGATGTGTGTAAGAGTGGCGTCTGCACAGGTGTTCAGAAATGTGCACTGGTTATATGCTCTGCCCTCAGTAACTGTCACCACGTGGGGACATGCGAGCCCAGCACAGGAATCTGCTCGACGCCCATCAAGGCGGACGGCACTTCGTGCGACGACGGGAACCCGCTCACAATGACGTCTGAATGCTTCGGCGGAGTATGTGTAAGCAGCGACAAGTGCGTTGGACAATCACCCTGTGTGGCACAGTCTGAGTGTCACGAAGTTGGCACCTGCGACCCGTCAACAGGACAGTGCAGCAACCCCGTCAAGCCTGATGGCACTCTGTGCGACGACCGCATCCTAGACACGCAGGACGACCAGTGCAAGGCTGGTGTTTGTGTTGGAACTCAGCGTTGTGCTGGTGTAGTGTGCACAGCAAGTGATGGCTGCCATACCGCAGGAGTGTGTGATCCCAACACGGGTCTTTGTTCTGACCCCCTCAGGCCCGACGGGACATCCTGCGACGATGGCAACCCACTTACTCAGGGTGAGTCTTGTGCCGGGGGCCAATGCTGGGGCCAGGGGATATGTGCAGGTGTTCCCTGCAGCACTACTGGTCCCCAGTGTAAGGTGGCTACGTGCACTGGCTCACAGTGTATCCAGGCACCCAAAGCTGATGGTACGAAGTGCAATGACGGTGATGTGCTCACGCTCAACGACGCATGCTTCGGTGGCGTATGCAGAGGTACCTCTATGTGCGCAAACAAGAATTGTCCCGAAACACAGTGCCAGAACACCGGCACTTGCGATCCTGGTACCGGAAAGTGCACCTACGCTGCCAAGCAGGATGGCACTCAGTGTGATGATGGTGATTCGAGAACGTATAATGACGCGTGTGCGAATGGTAGGTGTGTGGGTCAGCAGAAATGTAACGGGGTAGCATGCTCTCCGCGTAGTTCGTGTCACACTTCAGGTGTGTGTGACATGACCACAGGGAGATGCTCTGAGCCAGTGAAGGCAACAGGCACGTCATGTGAAGATGGAAATGCTGCCACAACAAATGACCAATGTGCAGCAGGCATCTGCCAAGGCACGCTTGTCTGCGGAAACGTACTCTGCTCCAACAGCAACCCGCAATGTGCCACCACTTCGTGCGTTAACAACAGGTGCGTCGAGACGCTCAAGCAGGACGGCACTGCATGCGATGACAAAAACGCTCTAACAATTGACGACAAGTGCGCTGGTGGTGTCTGCACGGGGACCGATCCTTGCAGAGGTGTCGCGTGTACTGCCATCTCACAATGTCATGACGCGGGTGTGTGTGAGCCCCTCACTGGAAGGTGCACCAACCCACTGAAGTCGAACAGATCGCCTTGTAACGATGGTAGTTCAAGCACAGTGGACGACGTCTGCATGAATGGTATCTGCTCTGGAAAAGACAAGTGCAGTGGAGTCGTGTGCGGCACAAGCGATCAATGCCACGACCGTGGCACGTGCGACCCGACAACAGGCATCTGCTCCGACCCCATTTCGCAGCCCGAAGGCATTGCTTGCAATGACGGCGACGCAAAGACCATAGATGACCGTTGTGCCACAGGCACGTGCTACGGGACCCTTCTCTGTGGTACAAACAGGTGTAGATCCACCTCGCCTTGTCGCACGTCCGTCTGCTCAGCAAACACGTGTGATGAACAGGCCCTTCCTGATGGCACTATTTGCAACGACAATGACGCTACCACAATGTTCGACAGGTGCACCGGTGGGGTGTGCAAAGGGACAAATCCGTGCGCCGGCGTAGCTTGCACAGCCGCGTCGCAATGCCATGAGATCGGTGTCTGTGACCCGAGGATTGGTCTCTGCAGCTCGGTTCCGTTGCCCGATGGGACAGGTTGTGATGACCAGAACAGCCAGACAACGAACGACCAATGCTTCTCTGGAAGCTGTGCTGGTGTGGCAAAGTGTGCTAATGTTGCCTGTGTTGCAACCGACAACTGTCACGATCCTGGCATTTGCGACCCATTCACGGGGCTCTGCAGCGAGCCCCCTAAGCCGTCGGGCGAAGCATGCGACGACGGGGACCCAAGCACTGCAAACGACAGGTGTGTCAACGGGATGTGCGTGGGTTCCATCGACTGCGGCGGCAGTCAGTGTACCGCTTCCAGCGCGTGCATGGTCGCCACTTGTGTATCCAACAAGTGCTCTGAGATTGCCCGCCCCGACAACACCCCCTGTAATGACAACAACCCTGCAACATTCAGCGACAAGTGCATAGGCGGTACTTGCACGAGTGTCAACAAGTGCACAGGTGTCATTTGTGTGCCTCGTTCGTCTTGCCATTCGACTGGAGTTTGCGACCCTTCCACTGGTAGGTGCACGAGCCCCATTAAGCCAGACACGACGCCCTGCAATGACAACAACCCCAACACTGTGGACGACGCATGCTCGAAAGGGGTATGCATTGGCGTCGACAAGTGCCGTGGGGTGGTGTGCACTGCAAGCGACGAATGCCACAGCATAGGTGCGTGCAACCCCAGCACTGGGCTCTGCTCTGACCCCGTGAAGCCTGGTGGGTCCAGATGTGATGATGGCAACCCCGACACGACTGATGACAGATGCAACACTGGTGCTTGTACTGGGACAGTCACTTGCCGTGGGGTGTCCGGCTGCACCGCGCAGCAGCCCATGTGCATGATGCCCACCTGCGCAGCTGACCAATGCATCCAGTCCAACAAGCCTGACGGCACCACATGCAACGACGCCAATCCGGGGACAACAAACGACGTCTGTCTCAGTGGGTTGTGCACGGGTAACAAAAAGTGTGCGTCCGTTGTTTGTGTGGCGCAAGATCAATGCCACAGCGTGGGAGCTTGCAACGAGATCACAGGCGAGTGCAGCAACCCTATCCAGACTGACGGTTTGATATGCGATGATGGGAATCCGCAGACAGTGGGCGACGAGTGTATCCTTGGCGTGTGCGTAGGTAGGGACAAGTGTGCTGGTGTCATTTGCAAGGCATCGGATTCATGCCACGACCCAGGGTCATGTGACCCCGCAACGGGACTGTGCACAGACCCCAAGAAGATTGACAACAGCCTCTGCAACGACATGGATGTGACCACAACTGATGACAAGTGTGCAGGCGGTGTGTGCAGTGGAGTCGTGCAGTGTGGTGCGAGGACGTGCCGTCCCAACAATCCTGGGTGCATGAAGTCATCGTGCAGCGCAGGGCAGTGCATCGAGATCCCCAGACCTGACGGCATTGTTTGCAACGACGGCCAAATGTCTACTCTCAACGACGTGTGTCTGAATGGTGCATGTGTGGGAACGGACCCGTGCGCTGGCGTTGTCTGCCAAGCGATGGACCAGTGCCACTACTCCGGCGACTGCGAGGTGGCAACCGGAAAATGCACGAACCCAGTGAAGCCCGACGGCACGGCATGTGACGACGGATTGACCACAACCACGAAGGACATTTGCATGTATGTTATACAATTAACTTTCACAACTAATAGGAACGGTCTCTGCAAAGGAACCCCGAAATGCTCTGGAGTGATCTGCCCTTCGGGGCCTTGTGTGACAAGTGTCGGCGTGTGCGATGTGCAGACAGGGATCTGTTCGTCCACGAAGAGGCTGGACGGGACACTCTGCGACGACTTGAATCCCCTCACAAAGGAGGACAGGTGCGCTAACGGGAAGTGTGAAGGCGCGATCCCTAAAGCCTGCGGCACCTACACAGGAACCTGCACGCTGATCATCAACCCCAATGCCACCCTCTGCCCCGCGTGGACAGGGTATGCTTTGCTCTTTGACAACACAACACAATAACACAGGTGCACTGCCGACATCTGCTGCAGGAGGGCGACCTGCAATACTTTTGCTGTCACTGCGTGTTCTCTTCGAGCCGACGCTGCAACTACCCTGTGCCCTGTGGCGGGTTGTGACACAGCAACGTGCTGCGGCACTTGTGCGTCAGAGGCTGACGTCACACAGTGCAGCACACGTGAGGTTCACCCAACGAAGGTGTGCCCATCGGGTGGGTGCAGCCCTACAGAATGCTGCACCCCTGGCACGCCTCTAAAGACGAAGGTAGCTGTTGATGTACGGGGCCAGCCGCTCAACCTGGAAGCGGCGGCAGTTGCGCTAGCGAATGCGCTGGGTCTGCCTCGCGGTTCTATCACCGAAGCGGCTATTGTGCTAAGCGTGAACGGGACCTCGCGGGTGGTAGGTGTCGCGACCCAGTCCAGCAACAACCCCGACGGCACCATTCGTGACCCCACTGCACACGCATCGGCACTGATGTCGCAGGGCAAGTCCTCCATCAACACCCAGCCTCCCAACGTGACATGGAACAGCGTAGGGGAGCCCATCGATCTGGTGGCCTACCCAGATGGGACAGTCTATCCTGCGAAATGCAGCAGTGCAGCCACCTTGAACCACGCGTGTGGTTCCAACTCACAATACGGGTGCCCGTTGACCGTGACGTGCGAGAGGGGCATGACCCCTTGCTGCTCGGACCCCGACGGCAAGTGTGACGATGGTGATGACAAAGTCGCATGCGCGCCATACACAGCATGCCCTGCAGCTGGCACGAAGACACGCATTTGCGGTGCCGTGAATACGTATGGGTGCACCTTTGGTGTAACCTGTGCAAGCCCCACAGAAACGGTATGCAAACACATAGAATTAATTTAGCAAGCACATCAACAGGCATGCTGCAGCGACGCCGATGGGTCTTGCACGGACGGCGACGACGATGTCTCCTGCACGGCACCCAGCAACAACGAGTGCACTTCGGTGGGGAACACCGTTTGCAGCAACGCTGTGAGGGGCGTGCAGACGTGTAATGATCCGAGCGAGTCATTTGGGGATTGGAGATGCACCTGCACGGCACCAAAGACAGGACAAGCAGTGGCGGGAGAAGCAGTGTGTGCGGCACCTGCCAATGAAAAGGACATCTTCATCAATGTGACGGGAACGAACGAGACGCAGGTCTCGGACGAGATCGCAGCGATGCTAGGTGTGGCCCGTGGGCAGGTGGTCGCCACCACAAACGGCGCGGCGGCAGGCAAGATGCGGTTAATCCTACCGACGGACGCATTACGGACAAGCTTTTTAGACAAATCGAAAACGTGTGCTAGCAATGTACCGCCGTGTGCCGGAACGTCTCTGACGGGAGTGGACGTGGTGGCGACAGCGTGCACAGCACTGCAAGAGAAGACAATCTGCGAAGGAAAAAGCGGGTGTCTCTACGAGAACAACGTGTGCAGGTCAGCAGCAGCCAACACACCTGGCGCCACGCCTTCCAGCGACGACGACGACAGTGGCGTCCCCTTGTGGGCCATCATCTTAGGAGTGGCTGGCTTGCTACTGTGCTTATTGATTCTGTGCATTTTGCTGTCGAAGAGCGGGTCGAACAAGAATAACAAGCCGCCGGTAGCAGCGGAGCCGTTGATCCAAGAACCCCCTCAGACGCCTCAGAAGGAGGTCACAATTTACGAAGAGCCCAAGCTTGCCCCTCTACCTCAGGTGCCAGAAAGCCCGCCCCCTCGAAAGGCATCGCCTGAGCCTATCGACGACCCTTTTAACCCACTAGCGCCAACGCCGCATAAGTCTATCTTACCACCGCTGCCTGACCAGTCTTATCAACCGCCGTTGTCCACTACTTATGACCCCTTTGCGCCTTCATCGAAGGAGGTTAAGTCAGGAAACTGGACATACCGTCCTCCGCGCCAGTCTAGTGCCGACCTCAGGCGTCTTCCTGTCTAGAAAGGGAGGAATACTAAAAGAAGGAAAAAAAAAAGGGGGTTTTAATTTTCTTTCCCACCCCCTTTTTTTTTTTACTTTTTTTTTTTACATACACATTTTTTTTTGTGGAAGAGGAGGAAAAAAAAAGATGAAAAGGGATGATTAAAAAAAAAAAAAACGAGAAAGGATGGATGTTGGTGTGTTACCATGTGTGTTTTTTTTTCCCTTTCCCCCCCCCTTTTTTTTCTTTTTTTTTTCTTCTTTTTTAAACTAGCAAGCATTTTTTTTTCTCTTCTTATATCCCCCCAGGAGCGGGAAAAAAAAAAAGGAAAAAAAAAAAAAAAAAAAAAAAAAAGAAGAAAGGTTGTCAATAGAAGTTATAATAATGAACTAGAAAATCTCATGGAGGAAAAGAAAAAGAGCAAAAACAAAAAAGAAAAAAAAGGGGAAAAGAAGCAGCAAGAGGAACAGGCGATCTCACTACAAGGGTCTGTTGTCCTTTCTTCTTCCCCACTCCACCTTTCAGTCTCTCTTATCATTCCCTCTCTGCGTGTTGTGTATACGGGGGATGAGAGGCAGTGCCAACAGCGATACGTATAAAATTTAATTCAAAAAGAAAAAAAAAAAAAAGAAATAGATAAGAAGGCAGCCCTCCCTGTGCTCGTCTCCGGTTTTTGTGTGTTTTTTTCTTTAACCGCAGTGAATTTATTTTTTCTTTCTTTGCTTTCCCCCCCCCCCCCCCCCCATTTTCCCTTCCATCCCATTTCTAATTAAAAGAAACTTCTTTTTTTTCGGTGCCAGTTTGGGTACTTGGGACCCTTTTTAAACGGGGGGGGGTTCTCTTTGTCAAAAAAAAACTAACTTTCTTACCAACAAGGAAATGGCTCAATTGGTGGTGGGTAAGTAGTCATATACCGCCCTTTTGTTCATTTGATACGCTGACTCGGAGGGGGAAAAAAAAATCTTTTTTTGCATTGACGTCACAAAAGAAATTGAACGGCTTGCAATAATGAGACCCCTAGAGTTAGTGTAGAAAACGACAAAAAGAAAGGGGGGGGTACAAATAAATTTTAAATGAGTTGTAGTCTTATAGCCTTATTTTTTTTTTGAAGCCTTTTTTTTTTGTTTTCTTCAATGAAAAGTTTCTTCTTTTTTTTTTAAAGATTTTTTTTTATTTAGAAGGAGATACGAAAAAGAAGAAAAAGAAGAAAATGGGCACGTCTCACAGCTTTTTTTTTTTTTACCTCCCCTTTCGTGTTCCTCTTTACAACTTCTCCTCCATCTGTGTTAGTTTAGGATTCTTCCCCCCCCCCCCTTTTTTCCTTTGGGTGGGGCCCCCAAAAAAAAAACGAAATGAAGATAAAAACAAAGAAAGGGCAAAATTTGCCATTTAGAGTAGCAAAAAAAAAAAAGAAAAAGTTTAAGCACACACCCTTATCCGTGTTCTTGCCATACGAACTTTTAATAAATGGCAAAAAAAAAAAAAAATGTAGCTTTGACGGAAGGAAAGCCTTTATTTATTATCCGCTTTATTCCTTCAAAAAAAAGGTCCCCCCCCTCCCCTTCTTTTCCCATTTCGCCCCTTCTGCCTTCATTGACCTCTTTCCCCCATTTTTTTTTGTATTCTTGGGAACAAAAAAAAAAAAGAATACAAAAAAAAAAAGAAAAATAGGAACATTTCACATCCCCCCTTTTTTTTGTATAATTTTAGATGCTGGTAATCCAAAAAAAAGTTTTTTGTTGCCCCTCCCCCCCCCCTCAATTCTCCTTGATTACCCCCCCTTCTCATTTTTTTTCTTGCAAACACAAAAAAAAAAAATAAATAAAAAAGAAAATACCCTCAACATGTCAAGCAGACTGCTGCAAGGAGGGTTGGGCGTGCTGGCAGGGTTTGGGGCCGCTTCAGCAGCCCACGCTGAAGGGGCTTTATCAACCGGTGCTGCTGCCAATGGTATTGGCAATGGGCCTTGTGGAACATGGGGTCTGGAGAAGTTCGACAGAACATGGGATAAACACCACAGGGCAAGAACAGACCTCCTCGGGAAGGACGCTGGTGAAGAACAAGAAGAGAGAAGCAGCAGAAGCATCATCATGATCCGCCACGGGCAGTACACCATGGCTGACGGGGAGCTAAACGATCTTGGAAGGAAGCAAGCTATAACGGCAGCGCACAGGGTAGCAAAGCTGCATCTTGGCAGTTCCCTATCAGAGTACCCCACAAGCCTGTTGGTGAGCAGCTCTAAACGGACAAGGCAGACAGCCGAGCCCTTTATTGATATTCTTGGTTTGGAGCCCACCTTCGACAACGACCTAAGGGAGTGTTTCCCTTGCCCAGCCAACGACAGGACGAATACGAAGTCAGTCGAGGAGTTCAATACTGCCTACCGTCAAGCAGAGGCGGCCTATGAGCGGGTGTTCAGGCGCCCTGAGTCCTCTACCCGTAATGAGGTGGTGGTTGTTGTGACACATGCGAATGTTATTCGCTACTGGACCCTGCGTGCGCTGCAGCTTCCCCCAGAGGCCTGGACCCGCCTTTCCATCCCGCACTGCTCCGTCACACACGTAAAGATTTCACCCTCTGGCAACACTTATGTCCGTTGCATGGGGGACGCCGGGTTCCACCCCCCACAGGAGGTCACCACAAGAAACATCTAAGGGCAGTGTTTTTGGTTGTCTGTAACATAATTGTTGAATGCTAACTTGCCCCTCCTAAGTTTTTTTTTTTTTTTTTTTTTTTTTTTTTTTTTTTTTTTTTTCGCGCCCAAAGGGGTGCCAAAAAATGGGGCTGGGCGGACGCAGATGTTGTTATAAAAATGAAAACCGATTTCTTTTTTTTTTTTTTTTTTTTTTTTTTTTTTTTTTTAGATTTCTCCCACTCCTAAAAATGATACTTTTTTGAGCTTTTTTCTCAAGGGTTGATTTTTTTTGAGCTTTTTTCCAATTTCCCCGAACTTAGGGCTTAAGGGCCAAGTAGTTTTTATTCTTTTTTTTTTTTTCTTCGGGCCGCACCAGCAAATGAAGCGCCAAACTAGTTTCTTTTGAGGGAGGGAAAAAAAAAGTGTGAGGGTTCTATCTAGCCTCAATTTTCCCCCTGTCACGTTCGGCATTATTTCAAGAAACGCTTTTTTTTTTTTTTTTTTTTTTTTTTTTTTTTTTTTTTTTTTTTTTTTTTTGAATTCGAAGGGGGGGGACAAGCAATGAGCTCTTTGCACTCTGAGTCTACAAAAATAAATTTAAATAAACAATAACGAGTAATTATGGCTCCTTTAGTGATAGGTATCATTGCACCTCTTTTTTTTTTTTTTTTTTTTTTTGCCCCGCGCAAAAGATGGGGTCATTATGTGAAGAAAATGACGAATGAAGGTAAAAAAAAAAAAAAAAAGAAAAGAAAAGGGGGTTTTCTTTGGAAATAGATTCTTCCTATTTTTTTTGTTCTTATTTCAGGAAACTATCTTTTGCATAAACAATACAAAACTGACACACTTTTTTTTTTTGTTCTTCTTCTTCTTCACTGGCAGCTGTCTGGATGCCACAGCGCCCATAGTGCACAGCAATAGTGACCAGGCTCCCAAGGACGGCACTTGCGGTGGGAGTGCTGTCGGGTGCCTACATACAAATATGTGTGACATGGTTTAACCTCCTGCTTTACTTCTCGAATAAGTCTATTTTTTTCATTCCTCGTTGTATTTACGCGGAACCTGGGTGGCGAACAAGAAAATAAAAAAAAACAGGGGAAGTTGGATTGCGGGGGAAAAGAAATGGCGCGATCACGAGCTTTAATATGGGGAAGGAGGTTGCTGATGGGGAGCGTGGGCACAGCAGGGCTGACATACGGGGGTTTCACAATGTGGGTACGGAGCTACGACCAAGGGTTGGCAGGCCCTCCGCGTGAAGCGAGGGTTTTGGTGGATGACCAGGGAAACCTGTTGGACTCGGACCTGAAGGTGGCCAGGTGGCGCGTTTGGTTGCGATTTGTGCAGCTAGCCTTCCTGTACCTCCCTTTGGCCATTTCATACCCTTTCATGTGCATTACCCCTGCCCTGCTTCACTTGTGGCAGCAGCACCTTGTCAACATATTGCAGGCATCTGGCCCTACATTCATCAAGCTGGCGCAGTGGCTGGCCACGAGGAGAGACCTTCTTGGACCCGAAACGCGAGCGTATGTTTTGTGCTAAAAAAAGAAAAAAAAGAAAAAAAAAAAAAAAAAAAAAAAAAAAACAAGAAAAAAATGCAAACATATAAAAACAGTGTTCTATCCCAATTGTTCAACAGAGTGGACCCCCACAGCATTGAGCACACCAGGCAGAGGATCACAGAGGAGTTTGGTATGACGGGAGTACGGGGGGGGAAGACAAAATACAGGCAACCCTGACGAGGTGTTCGAGTGGCTGAACCCTGCCCCGTTGGGTAGCGGGAGTATCGCGCAGGTCCACAAGGCCAAGCTTCGGGAAGGCCCTGTGGTTGCTGTGAAGGTGTGCCACCCGCATGTGAGAGAGAGGATCGCCATCGACTTCCACGTGCTGAACTCAGTTGCGAAGTTTGTCGACAACTGGTACCCTTCCATCAGGTGGATGTTACTACCGAGGATGGTATGATTTTTTTTTTCTTTTCTTTGCATTTCCATATACTAAAAAGGCCATCGCATGGACCACCCACTTGGCGCAGCAGATCGACCTCCGCATCGAGGCAGAGAACCTTGACTACTTCCTGCAGAACTTCGAGGGAGCTGACACCGACCGCTTTGCCACCTTCCCAAAGCCTGTCAGGCCGTACGTCTCGAGCACTGTGCTGGTCGAGGAGTTCGTTGACGCACACACCGCAGAAGACGACTACCTCCACAGCCTCCCGATGGACCTTCGTACACACCTCGCCGAGGTAGGGATGGACACTTACATGAAATTCTTGTTAAGGGATAATTGGTATAGATTTTGTAAGAACAAAAACAAAAAAAAAAAAAAATTAAAAACAAAGGCTGCACGGCGACCTGCACCCCGGGAACATCATGATCGAGAAGGACCCGCCGCCGGGGAAGAAGTGGCCGAGGGTGTTCTTGGTGGACTGCGGGTTGTGTCAGAATCTGTCTCCAGAGGAGAAGAGGGTTTCGGAGATGGTCTTGACAGGCTTCGCGAAATGGAACGACAGCGCACTGACAGAAGCCCTATGGGCGATGGGCAAGGACGGCACGCAGAGAGAAGGCTTGGACAAGGAAAAAATGCACGCAACGATCTCAGATGTTTTCGCGTACTACCAGCCTTGCAAGGGCGACGATGCGGCCATTGTCGGACGCCTTTTGGAGTCAATGTTCGACGTGGCAAGGATCCATAAGCTGCAGTTCGAGCCTGGCTACACATCTCTCCTCTTCGGGGTCCTCGTGCAGGAGAACTTTGTTATGACACTGGATGATAAATTCAATATTATCAAGCGTGTGATCCCTTGGCTTGCTGGTCAGGGCATTGTTTCACAGGGGATGTTCAAAAATTTCATGAACATCTTCCCAAGCTTCATGAAATCTGAGGACCTTAAGTCCGAACTCGGGCCTAAACTGGAACAGCAAGGGCTTCTTAGCGTGGAGGGAGGCAATCATCAAACTTTTGAGGAAGAGCGAAACAAGGGCGACATGCGGGAGCAGTACAAGCGAGGGATCTTGGAAACGACGGATGCAAAATAAAAACTTGGAAAAAAAAAAAAAGAAAGAAAGAAAAAAAAAGGAAATGAGAAATTAGTATCATACCCGATCTCCCCCCCCCCTTTTTTTTGACAGCTGATGTTGTTGTGTTTTTTATTTCTTTTCGTTGATCAACAGAATTTCCTAAAAATATAAGAGAGATAAAGAAAGGGGGGGGGGAAAGAAACCATGCTTTTTTTTTTCGTTGTCATCATATTTTTTTTCCCACATATCCCCCCCGCCTCTTTTGTATTTTTTACGAGAAAGTATTCTATTGTTTTCTTGTTCTTTTATCTCCCCTCCACCCACCCTGTGTTTTTTGCAAACTTTTCTTCCGCCAAAAAAAATAAATTTCAGAAAAACAATTCTGGACCTATTTCGGAAGAAAGAAAGAAAGAAAAAAAAAAAGAAAGGAAAAAAAAAACCCAGAGAAATTAGGGAGTAGACAACAATGTCCACTGGTTAATCCTATCAACTACTGTGATTGTGTTAGTTTCATTTTTTTTTTTTTTTCCGAAAGCCATGCTCCAGAAGGGGAGCATTAAAAGATAGGAACTCACACCACAAGAGGCTGTCCTCCAGTGGGATAGCCTTTTACTATGAGTTTTTTTTTTTTTTTTTCCCCCGTTGTCCCCCACCCCCCCCCCTTTTTTTTGAAATGTTATTTTGCATTCACGGCTCAACAAAAAAAAAACCCCCCAGCTTACACAAATGTCGCACGACGAAGATGTCATGACCGCAGGGTACACAGGAACGGTAAAGAAGATTATGCTGCAACACTCGCACGTGGACAGCGGCTGGCTAGAAGAAGACGAGGTGCTCCCCAAGCACGACAGTGAAAGATGGCCTGATCTAAGTAAAGCACAGGGCAAGCTCATCGAAGTCAACCCTGGCGACATCCTGTTCATCCCGTCTATGTACTGGCATTGGGTCTTCTCAGACGAGAAGAGTGTGGCGGTACAGCTCTTCCACAACGCCCCAGAGGAGCTTGAAACCCCACGATCTGAAAGCAAATTATCAAAGACTTCCACCCCACCGACAAGCATCGACGAAGCGAGAAGTGTGTCCCAACCCATACTACTAGGAAAGGCAGCTGATCACTGGCCGGCTACACAATGGGATCTTGACACTGTTTTGACCATTCCAGGACTGACCCGCTACGTGTGGTCTGTTGGGCACTCACTCTGCCCTATTGATAAGGAACACCCTTATAACAAGGACACCGGCTACTCCTCCAACGAGGTCGACGGCTTGCGAGAAAAAGTTTTTTCGAACGACGGTGTAAACTACCAGTGGACGCTTCCTCTCACTCCCGCCTCTGGCGGGCCTTTAGCCGACATTCGCATACCTCCTTACATCGACCCTAGAACCATTTCTAACATTAACATTTGGTGCAACACCGGGCGTACACATACTGGTCTTCACTATGACCTTCAAGACAACCTGCTTGTCGGGCTGAAGGGCCGCAAGAGGATACTTCTCTTCCCCCACTCGGAGAGCAAGCATCTGTATCACCTTCCGTTTGACAGGGATGCCGTCAAATCATGGAAGGGTGCAAGGCCCCCTTCGTCCCCGTGATGCGGAATAAAAAGAAAAGAAAAAGTGAGGTACAATACGATTTACACTTCGTGGTTCGAAATTGGAGGTTTTTGAGACGAGATGGAAAAAGTTGCTACTTTTCTAAACCGAAATTCTTTCAATGCAACTAAAAGGGGTCAAAAAGAGAGTTTTTTTCGGAAAGCGGAAAGCGAAAGAGACAAATATTAGTATTGGAATTTTTTTTTTCTTTTATTTTTTTCCGTTTCTGCCTTGCTGTGCGGCCGGCTCTTTCGCTCGCATCGTTTTTTCGCTTCTCCTTCAGTCTGGCTTTGATTACTTCAAATCCGAGGCGAGCGAAAGAAACTCGACCATGTGAGGGACACAATTCACCGAGGCGGATCACGAGATGTCTTCTTGCAGACTCTACATCGGAACTGCATCATCCCCCCCCAGGAAAGGAATAAAAGAAAAGGACAAAAATGAACCTCATGTCGATAGACGGGGAGCGTACACACATGGACTGGGCGAAGATGGCGGTCAAGGTTCTGGGGTTGTGTTGGCTGCTACGGAAGGGGATGCGGGGCTTCAAAAAGCCCACCGTCGGGGACAAGGTCAAGTACGACGACGCGACTAAGCCCGGCGTCACCGGTGTACTGCTGGTCAACCTGGGCACACCAGCAGCCTTGAACGTAGGGAGCGTGCGCGCCTTCTTAAGGGAATTCCTCTCCGACGAGAGGGTGATCGACTCCCCACCGTACATCAGATGGATGCTGGTAAACTGCATCATCGCCCCGTTTAGAGCAGCAGGATCAACCGAAATGTACTCGAGAATATGGGACCCTGCTTTGAAACATACAAACAGGGGGTCGCCTCTTGTCAGGTACGGGTTTGAAATGCTGGACAAGCTTCAAGCAGACCTCGACAAAAAGTCCCCAGGGAAATACCATTTGGAGCTTGCGATGAGGTATCAAAACCCGGACATTGAAACAGGACTGCTGAACCTGAAGAGGAAGTGTGTTGAGCACATTATCGTCGTCCCGTTGTTCCCGCAGTACTCATCGTCGTGCACGGGGTCCATTCATCAGAAGGTTTTCGAAATTCTCGGGCGTTGGGACCGCATTCCGAATTTAACGTTCAAGTCCGCATTAATAGACGACCCTAACTTCCTCAAGGGCTTTGAGGAAAACGCCAAGCAGTTCATGGACAATGAGTACGACCACTATCTGTTCAGCTACCATGGTGTGCCAGAGACGCAGATCACCAAGGGATCATTCGAATGTAAGTTGGACAACAATTGCTGCTCCTCATTAACGGAAAGGAACAAAGGGTGTTATCGTGCGCAGTGCTATGAAACTTCGCGTCGGATCGCTGCTGGTTTAGGCATCGCAAAAGATAAATTCTCCACGAGTTTCCAGTCTAGGTTGGGGCCTACAAAGTATGGGGAAAAGAAAAAAAAAAAAAAAAAAAAATGTGCAGATGGCTCTCTCCTTATACGGATGAGGTTGTTGATAGCTTCCCTGCTGCCAACAAGAAGCGCATTCTCGTGTTCAGCCCCGCTTTTGTTGCGGACTGTCTTGAGACGGTCGATGAGATAGGGTCTGAGATCAAACACTCGTTCCTGAAGAATGGGGGCGAGACCCTTGACTTGGTCCCGTCGTTGAACGCAACTCCGGCTTTCATTTCTACGATGGCAGATTTGGTACGGGTTTTTTTTTTTTTTTTTGTTGGGAAATCTTTTGGGGAAAAAAAAAAAAAAAAAAAAACAGATCCAGCGAGTCAAAGCGTGAAAAAGAAATGGGGGGAATATCTATTTTCTATTTTTTTTAATTTTTTTTTGTTAAAGGTCGGCTCCACAACAGCTCGCGAGTAGTAGTTTATAAGAAAAGGACGAATACAAAAAAAAAGAAGAAGAAAATGTTTTACAAACCTATTATAAAACAAAGAAGAGACCGAAAGAAAAGAAAACGCGTGTGTGGATTGAGTGACCGGGAGGGGGCGTTTTTTTTTTTTTGTTTCTTTTCTTTTATTTCATAACACTGTTTTTCTTTTGTACTTGGTTGTTCGTTGCAAGAGCGTCAATGGTAGTTTCTGTTGAAGTAATGCTTTTTTTTTTTCTTTCTCTCTTTTTCTCTTCCCGCTCTGGCAACCATTACATAAATAAAGCAAATAAATAAATAAAAAAGAGAAAACTGCATCGCTGACTGCTTCAAATAAACTTTTCTTACGACTGTTTCACCCCCCCCGTTTTCCCGCCTATCTGTCACCACTTTTTTTTTAAAAAAAAAGAAAAAACCAAAAAAAAATGGACGAAGCAGGACCTCCCTCCGGCTGGGAAAGGTCCTTAACACCCCCGTACCAAAACAGCTTTGACGATTATGAGAAGTACGTCCAAGCAATGCAATCTGGTGTAGTGGTGAAAAGGTACAGAGAAGGGAAGAAGCCATGTAAGTACTGGATGGTTCTGGATGAGTCCGTCGTAAAGGTGACATTCGTGAAGAAAAAGAAACAAGACAAGCAAACACCGTTACTAAGGCACACACTGTGGTTGGTGGACATCAAAAGTGTGCAAAAAGGACATTTGACCCCAGGCTTTCGCGAAGCATTTGGTGCCAAAGGCGATGACGAGACACGACAGCAGTCCTTCGCCGTGCACTACGATATACCAAGGAAATCAGAAGACGGCCTCTTAGAGATCATCTTCCCAGAGGACTCAAGCAACCCAGGGCGTACTACCGACTTTCGAATGTGGTATTGGACACTGCAGTACCTCCGTCTGTCTTGCCGTGTGCTGGCACGAAGGAACCCTTTCCCCATTGCGCTCGACAAGATGTGGACGTTGGGCGACACGGAGGGCGATGGGTCGCTCAGCAGCTCGGAAGTCTTCGACCTCTTGAAGAAGGTCCTCAACATCGAGATGAAACCGAGAAAATGCGAGGAGCTCTTCACAGCATGCGACAGACGAGGCGAGGGCTCCCTGTCCAGAGGGGACTTGGAACGCTTGGTTTGGATGATCAAAAAACACAAAACCTGCGACGAACTATGGGCGAAATACACAGAAGGCGTTACACGAATGAAAGACAAGCAGCTTGGAGCGTTCATGGTGAAGGAACAAGAGACCCCGAAATCATGTGTGAGCATCGAAGACATGAAGAGAACAATCGTGGAGCTGACGGGGTCTGTCGGGGGGATGGACCAGAAAATGTGGAACACGTTTCTCACACAGTCGTCTCTGAACGAAGCCATCGCAAGTGAGTCGAAGGTGGTGTACCAACCAATGGACAGATCATGGCCTGAGTACTATGTTAAGTTTGCAGCTAACGTCCCCTCCGCCCCTATGTCCGATACGTCGTGCGACCCATGCAGTTTGGTGGCAACGCTACTTAATCTCAATGTAAAAGCCTTCCATACCCGCCTCTATCCTCCAGTCAGAGGCAGACGAGATGAAGGGTGTTGGGTTGGCGATCCTAAAGGCCGCCGTAACGACTGTTGTCTCCTCTCTGACTTCCTCTCTGTTCTTCGCGACAACGCCTTCACAGGCGAACAGTCCGAGTACCCTATCATCATCCTCTTCGAGGTTATGTGCAAGGAAGAAGACCAGTCCACAGGCATCCAAAGCATTAAAGAGCTGCTCGGCTTCCGCTTGAAGGACTCCAACCAGGCGCAGGTCATCAAATGCCCCGCAATGGCCAAAAACAGCTTCTTAATTGGCGCCTTCCAAACATCCGAAACCACGAAAGATCCTATTTCGCTGTCGCCCGACTGGTTGCCCGTTACATTCTTCTCATGCCTTCCGTACACTGCTAGTCCTTCGACAACTGAAAAGAAGATGAAACGGCCAAACCCGTACATGGTGATCATGAACTGGGACCAGGTGGACGGGCAGTGCGAGTCGGAAGGTAAATGGAGCACCTTCCGTGCGCACACGTACAACTGGATGGCGGTGTACATTCCCCGCAAGGAGGGCTATGAAAAGTGCCGCATAAAAGAACTCGTGACCGTGGACGGGAAGAGGACGGAGGTGGAGTGCGAGTGGGACGATGGGGTGCGAGTCACAACGGCACTAGCAGCAGGCGTCAGCTTGGTCGGGATCAATTACCATCTCTCGGACCGTGATGACAACAATTCACAGATCTCAGTAGCAAGCGGGCGGTTCCTTGAAAACGGGAACTGTGGGTGGACGAGGAAGCCACGGACGAAGCGGCACACACCGCTGCTGAATCCAAACTCAATGAGTCAAACAGAAGAAGCCGCGAAGGGCAAGAAAAAGAAGAAAAAAGCGAAAGATGACGACTGCGCACTGAAGACGGGACCGTGGAAGGTAGTGCTAGAGATCATCTCAGCGCACCAACTACCTGCAGAGGGAGACTTTGACGAGTCCGACCTGATTCTCTCCTACGACATCACGGACCCCATGGTTGAGGTCAGGATGGACGGCCTGCGCTACACGCAGAAAAAGAAAACACGAGTCGTGCAAGACAACGGCTTCAATCCCACGTGGAACGAGGAGATGACCTTCGAGGTCGAAGACACCGAAGAGACCGTCGTCACCTTCGCTGTCATGGAATCCGACCTTGTCGATACCACATGCTTGGCGCAGATCGCCATGCCCCTGTCCTGTCTCTTATCGGGCTACAGATGCCTCTTCCTCAATGACCCCATGGGCAACACTGTCTCTGAATGCCCTTCTCTCTTCTTCTGCGCACGGTTCCAACGACGTGGCGACATCGTGCACCTCCTTGAGACAGAGGAGGTCATCCGTTCCCAGATCAAGAACAAGCTCGAAGACCTTGAAGAAGTCCAGCGCCTCATCCAAGACGAACAAGACAAGGCCTTACGCGTGCGCAAGGCAACTATGAAGGAACAAGCCGACAAGAAGAAGGCCGATGCTGAGGTGAAGCGGCTCATGAGCATGTCCGCAGGGTTTGGTCTTTTCGACCTATTTTTAAACTCTGACAAGTGGAAGGCGCTATTCGGGATGGGAGAGCAGGAAGAAGAGGATGAGCCTGTGATGGTGAAGAAGGCGGACATGCCAATTTCCACAGCACGGCCGCCAACTAAAGAAGACAGGGAACGTAGGAGGCAGACAAGGGGGCAGGCCGTGGCATCTCAGGAGTCACTGCGGCAGCGCTCAACCCAAGCAGCGACCACTATTGGAAAGAAGAGCATTGCCCAATCGGTATCATCTGAGATTTCAAATAGCCGGTCACGGTCGCGCAACACACAATCGCGCAGCAGCGGCAGGCTGACTGCCGACCATCTCAGACGACTTTCTGAGCACCCAGCGATGGCTCTCAAACACGAGGCACCACCACAATCTTCTGTTACAGCCTCATCTTCTAGGGTCTCAAAGAAGCGGTAGCTTTACAGTTTACCTAAATACACATATTATTTCTTTGTGTCCATGTCCTGTGCAGTATCATCAAAGCTATGACTGTTTACTACAATGCGAAGAGCCTATGGTCAAGCCTGTTGAAGCTTCATGGCAGCGTGATGCTGCGCATGCAGAGCTTGATACTGTTTGCCGGAACAGTAGCTATGATAGTGTCTGCATGCAACCATGTGTGGCCGTACCTAGGCCGTGTCTTCGAGGACTCGGACCTGCTTGTAGTGCTGTCGCCCCTCACGTTCCTCATCGTCTTCAATACGAACTGCGCGTACGAAAGGTTTTGGCTATCACGCGAGCGGCTCGGCGATATTTTCAGCGCTGCCCTTAGCTTCACACGAATACACGTCAGCTACTCGAAAGGCGACTCAGAGGACGCAAGACATGTGCGAGGAACTCTCTTGCGCCTCACCAACCTGCTGCTGACGATAGTAGCAGAGGAGATTACGTGTTTCAGGAAGAAGGGACCGATGCCGTTTATAACACCCGACGAGGTAGTCGAACTGAAGAAGAGTAAGCAACGCGGTGACAGGTACCTGCGACAGACCTCTTCAAGTGTCGTGTCGAGTTGGATAACAATGGTGGTGTCCGAGTGTGTCAGAGTCGACATGCTGGACCCACACATAGGGATGTGCCTGGACAATCAGCTTCATTGGCTGTTGATTGCACACAGCGATGCATTGGGGATCCGCACATTCCAGGTGCCCTTCCCATTGGTGCAGTTGATGCGCGTGTTGCTTCTGACGGCGATCTGTTTTATCCCATTCACGCTGGTGGAGGATTATGGGTGGTTCACGATTGTGTTGGTGATTCTGGTGTCAGTAGCTCTCGGCGGCATCAGCGTGGTAGGCGATGAAATCTCCGACCCCTTCGGGACGGATCCCAACGACCTGCCCACGTTTGCGATGCTGAACGTAATACTGGAGCACAATGCGGCGATATTGCACCAGCGACAACCGTACTGCCCTGCAGACCATTCGAATAAGTCGCTGAAGTCCGATCTGCCTGCCTACTCGTACATGGACGTCTTGAAGCGCCTTCGTGACCCTGATGTGAACCTGACTGGCAACAACGTGGAAGACGCTGTGTCTGATCCATCCCTGCCACCACTCTCGACCTTGACAGAGTCTGACAACTCATGTCACCCAGGCGACCCAGCCTACATTGCGATCCCTCGCATCGCGTCTGTTCTCAGCATGGACATTGGCGTGGACATGGACTGCGAGACCACGCAAGACACGTCTCTCTTCGCAGACGACATAAACGACCCTTTCCCTGCATACTACATCCCGTCCGACTCGGACTGACGTGGTTTCCACCACGCCATGTTCTGAGACTTCTTGTTTTAATACTTATTATCTTCTCTCAATATTCACTAGGCTTACACGATGAATCTGTGGGTGGGCATCAAGGCAGCATGTATAGCCACCGCCAGAGTGTTGTTCATGCTTGGAGCAGGGGTGTACTTGGCTAAGTACAAAGTAACAAGCCTGGAGGTGTGGAAGGGAGTGAATCAAATTCTCGGGGAGTTCTTGATACCTTGTCTAGTGATCGCTGCCTGCACAAAAGCGGTGACGCTCGACGCGATGTCCGAGCTGTGGATCCTGCCATTGCTGACGTTGGTGAGCTCCGTTGTGAGCATCTTGTTGGGGGTTGCAGTGCCATATGTGTTTCAGTCGTTAGCACCGAAGAAGTTCACAGCGCTGTACGCTATTTGCTTCACCTTCCCCAACGTGGTGGCAATCCCTGTGCCTGTGTACTACGCCCTGTGCGACGAGCTGCCGTGGTTGAAAGGCGCGAAAGAAGAAGGCGCTGCTTATTCGTATTTATCAGGATGTTTTTCACTGTTGTTGCTGTGGTCTGTGGGGTACACAATGTTGATGGCGATGAAGCAAAAAGAGGAACGAGAGCTACTTGAAGGTGAGCTTGCGTCCTCGGGTGTGGAGCTCCTGCGACCCGGCGAGAGGGAAGAAGATATTGAAAAGAACCCCGAACCCATACCAGAGCCGCGCCCTTGGTACGTGCGTGGGTGGAACCACCCAGTGACGAACAACATCACACTCTCCATCATGGCGAGCATTGCTGTAGGGCTGATACCGCCTTTGCGGGATTTATTTGTAGAATCTTTCATCTGGGAAACGCTCGATTATGTGGGCGCCACAGCACCGCCGTTGTGTGTCATCTCAATGGGCGCCAGTATGGTGTACGGGAAGCGAGCTGGTGAAGGTAAACGGTCGCAGATCACCCTCCGCGCCGTAGTGCTTTTAGCGTTGATCAAACTGATCTTCCTTGGTACGATTCTCTCTCTTATTATTTACGCAGCTGCACACTGGGGGCTCCTCGTCAGCAAGGCGATGCAGGTTGTTCTCCTCCTTGCTGCTTTATCCCCTATGGCCGCTAATATTTCTATAGTAGCATCCAAAGCTGATTACCTCATCCAAGAGGTGTCCGAAATCGCCTTCATGCAGCAGGTGCTTGTCCTCATCACCCTTCCCATTGGTCTCGTCATCAACATCAGTCTCCTTAACGACGATGATTTTGTCTCGAGCGGAAGTGCCGCTGAAAACTTAACCACCGGGTTTTTATGATTTTGTGTTTTCTTTTTGAAGAAATGTTGGGCAAGTAAGTAGTAGCCGTGGCTCACTAACCTTGGGCCTTCTTTTTATTTCTTTTATGTATTTTTACCCTAGCGCACTAGAGACCCTTCCACCCCTGGTTGCCGCTATGCATTGAGAGATAGACGGTTTTTTTTTTTTTTCTTCTTTTTCTTTTAGGCACGCCACGGCGGTGTACCGTTGCTAACCACGTCGTTTCCTGTCATAGTGAACTTTTTTTTTTGGAAGAAAGTCTAAGATGCATAACCTATCACTTCACCCTCTTTACTTGTTTATCACGGCATATTTGCAGGGTCGCTCACCCCCCATTATTTTCCCCCATAATATTCGAGTCGAGCGACGTGCCCTCAATGCCCGCGTGTGTTCTAACAACAAACAACATTATTTGTTTACCTTCTTGTTTTCCTGAGCAAAAACTATACAGGGGGGAGGAGGGCGATGGAGATAAAGCAGATGTCCCCCCCAAGAAGGGGGGGTATGCCGAGCACGGGGTTGAACAGCACACCAAGGTATTTAGGCCCGCCAAGCACGCCTGCACCGCAATCAGGGATGGAATTTGGGAGGATTTCGCCTAAGAGGTATGTGTTCGATAACTTGGCTGACACCACAGGGATCCCCTCGGGATGCTGGGCACTTTGAAGGCACGGTCACAGCTCATCACCGAGACTGAGAGAGACGTTGATGAGAATTACAAGCACAAGCAAACAGAAAGCGGCACACACCTCATACCCATCCAGCACGTCCCCGACTGGAGTGTGCGGCAAGCGGAAGAGCGTCTCAGAGACGCCGACAGACGCGTACGCATGCTCCAAGCAGAGTCCGAAACCTTAGAAACCCTGAGGAAGCAGCAACTTATGGCAGGCGAGGACGAGGTACTGAAACTGAAACGAAAGCTTCTCGACGACTGGGAGGACAGGGAGCGCGACTGGGAGAAGAGACGAGAGGAGGAGCTGCGAAACATCAAAACAAAGGAAGCGATCCTCGATGAGCAGCAACAGAGGCTTTCAGATCTGGAGGACAGGGCGGAAAGACAGCTGATGGAGAACGAAGAAAAACAAAGACGGAAAGAGGCACAGATGGATATGGACAACAGGAGGTTCGTGCAATCGTTAGAAGACAGGGCAAGGAGGGAGCTGAGACAAATGATGGAACCAGATCTGAGGGAAGAGATCGAGAGGGAGCTGACACACAGGATTACAGGGGAGGTGAAGGACGAGCTTCAAAGGGAGTTCGCGAGGATGTGTGACACGATGCGGGCAGAGGTGCAGAAAGCAAGGGACAGGGTCCGAGCAGAGGTAGAGAGGGAGCTGGAGCCCATCATCGAGGCCAGGCTTTATGAAGTAGTGCGGACAAAGGTGGAACAAGAGTTGCATGAAACGGTCCTGCTGCAGTTGAAGGACGCGAACTCTGCAACGCAGATGCTCCGGAACGAGCTTGCAGGGTCCCTCGACGACAGGGACAGGAACATGGCAGAAGCGGCGGCACTGCGGAGAGAGCTACAAAATGCACAGAACACAATACAAATGTTGCAGAAGGACTTGAAGACTGCTCAGGCGCAGGTGCTTGAAAAGGACAAACAACTTGCCGGTCTGGAACACGAACACCAGCTCCTCCAACAAGCGGCAAACAGTGTCTTACAGCAAGCCAAGATCCCGACACAGCCTCCCTTCGACCCCCGTCCACAGTACAACAACCTGTCTCCTCCGAGAACTCACCAACAACCACACACAGGCACCGCGTGGCCCCCGCAGCTCCTCCCTGGTGGAGGTGTCACGTGTTAAAATGAGTATTAGATTTCTTTTTTTTATTTCTCTTTATTTGTACGATTTCTTTTCCCCCCTTCGCCCCCCCCCCCCCCCCCCGTTTCTGTATAGAACACCATGTGTATCATGCTTTTAAGAAGTTTACTCCCGTTTTTTTTTAAACTTGCACTTACCATACCACAGGTAGGGTGTGCACAATGCACCCTATAATCCTCTTGCCGCTGTTTATAATATCGGCAAACGAAGCGTGGGATCGGGGCAAGACCTGCGATGGGTGCATGTGGTTGCATGCGAAGCTCCGGATGGATTACAAAAAGCTGAACCCAAAGGTGAGGCGATACGGGGGTGGCTTCAAGCAGTACAGTCCAGCTGAAAAGGCGGGGTTAGCAGTCGATGGGTGGTGTGGGGAGATAAACACTATTATTTATACACGGGAAGCACCCTGTGGGGGGCCAGGGGTGCCCGAGTTTGGGCCGGGCGACATAAAGATGCTGACAAAGTTGTGTGTTAGGTTGCAGGAAAAGTATCGGTTGAAAGCAGTCTCGTTGCTGTCAGCAGTGTCGCGGCATAACGATCTCCCGCTGTCTGTGCTTTGCAGCGATGAGTGTAAAAGAAAGAAAGGCCCCGCAGAAGCGGGCGAGAAGAAAAAAAAACCAACAAAATATATCCCTACAGAGGAGGAGATACAAAGCTACTCGGTGTGTGCTCAGAGTGGGGAGGGAGGGAGCGAAAAAAAAAAAATAAAAAAAATAGAAAACGAAATAGGTAAAAGAACTCAAGCGGTTCCTCAAGCTTGTAGGGGTTGATCCCCGAATTATTGGCGTCACCAAGAACGACTTACGGAACACTGCCTTTGAGGCTGTCGCAAAAGAGCGAGCTACGCAAGCTGAGGCAGAAGAAGAAGACACTGGTAGTACTGGGGAAGGGCTTAAAGAACTATAGAAGGATTATACAAGTGAGAAAGAAGAATCTTTTCCTTCTTTCTTTTTCTTGCCTTTCTTTTCTAGTGTATTTTGTTTCTTTTTTTTGGGGGGGGGGCTTCGAAAGAGAAGGGAAGACTCGATTTTTCCTTAAACACCCAAAACAATATGAATCCCCTTTAACTACGAGAAGAGAATCAGAAGAGGGATGAACCAACGAGTTGCCACTACTTTTTGTTTTTAAATGTCTCTTTTTTTTTTTTTTTTTTTTTTTTTTTTTTTTTTTTTTTTTTTTTTCTTTTGCAAAGACAATAGTTGTTAAAGCAAAGAAAACAAAAAAAGAAGAGAATAAGAGAATTGCGGCGCCGGGGGGTTCGTTACATTTCCTCCCCCCATTTCTCAACTCATGCTAACAAATCGGATTTTTTGCGTTTTGTTTCCGCGTTCCCCCCCCCTTTTTTTTTTCCTCTCTTTTTCATGTAGCACATATTGTAAAGAAGGGGACTTAAACAAAGGCCACAGGCACATTTTCAAAGCCCACATATAGAAAGATTCTTAAATCCCGCACGACCCGGCCTGCTGATGGCTTCCTCGATGTCATCACAGCCTCTGTACTTTCTGCCTCTTGTGAACCTTTCTTGCAGTCCTTCTCGGTTATGTTCTTCAGGTTCTTGCAGAGCCCTATGGCGTGTCCGTTCCACGTTTTGTCGCCTTTGGCGCAGGCTTTGCAAGGGCAGGGCAGCTGTTCCCCGGACTGTGTGGCCAGGTAGCTCGGTGGTCACAGGCTGTACACTAACGTTCTTTGCGTTGGTGTTTCTTCCATGGTAGCGTCCCCTATCCTACGCACAGCTTCATATCGCGATCGAGTACCGTGTCTTGAGCATGTACTCTTTAGTTCGTAATGATGCTAAGTAGCTGGTCTTCCGTCGTGATTGCGTTGATCTTCGGTTCTACTGAGTCTGCACTAGTCAGGATCCTTCGCACGGACTCTTAGAAATAGGCAAGTAATCCTCATAAATACTACAAAGGACCCGATGACTGTTTTGAAAATAAGGTAAAGTGGCAACTCAGAAGAGAGAGGGAGCGGGAGAGGGGGGAAAGGAAAATATGAACGAAGCTTTGGAAAAAGTCGCAAAGCAACTGGAGAGAATAGAAAGACTGAAGGTAATAGAGACAAAGACACTTGACGCAATATCAGAATTTTTGAACGAGTTGGGAGAGACGGGCAGCGCGGAGAGGCTGGTGATCAGGAGCAATGGGTCAAGTGTCAAGCAACACGAAGTAGAGCACACCCACGAACAACATGAACCGGTTGCGGTGTCAGCGAAACCAACAAAACGGAAGCATATGGCGGACACAGCTGGAGCGGCCCTCATCCCGGAGTACGGGCCTCCGAAGAAAGTAGCGAAGGTGAGGTCATTCTTGCCGAAGTCGAAGAACGAGGGAACGACAGAAATAAAAGAAGATCCAATCAACGAGGCCTGCACCCTGCACGAGCTCCTGCTGAATGTGGTATGGAGGGAAAGTCTTTTTTTTTTTTTTTTGAAATCCCCTCCAGTGCGACCGTAACGAGTCCCTCGCGAAATGCGTGCGCATCATCTCCCGGAGCTGCCCCACATATGATGAGCTGCTGGACGTCTTGCAAGCACTCTTCGTCTCGGTGTGTACCAAAGCGCTATCATCCTCTGTGTATTTTTTCTTTTCTTTTAAACAACAGGATGACATCCCGGAAAGAGCGATCCCCATTGCAGCCGGTCTCATAGAGCACACCAACGAAGCCAGCGAGGTGCTTGGCGACCTGTTGAATGTAGTGCACGGGTATTTAATTTTGCAGAGCCCCACGGAAGCTGAGGGGCAGGCGGCGCTTCTGATTGCAAAGAGGTTTGCAGAATGCTGCGGAGCAATGCAGACACATGTGTGGATGGCCGAGCTCATGTGTTACGACGCAATGTGTGTACTAGGAAGGGAGGCACGGCTGAAGCAGATGTGCAACGAAACTCGTGTAGGAATGTGCGCAGCAATCCTTCTGGGGGCGTCGCTCTCAGATGTACCTGTTATGCCGTTGAACAGGATGTGGGTTCTTGCGGGGTTGTCCCTTGTTTCAGACCTCTTTAACTTCGTACCGCGTGGCAGCGTGGGGTGGGCAGACCGCTACCTCGCACGCCTGTCGAGGATACTGGGATGCAACGAAAAACTACTTTCACCCGAGATTCCTGGCAAAAAGGCCTTTGCACGCTTCATAGAACAGGCTCCAGACAGAGAGCCCACCTTCGACGACGTCCTCACGTTGGGCATCATCTGCACTGCTACTGGCAGCAATTTCGCCACCAGCAAGCTCCAACATCCCACTGTGCAGGCTCATCTTTGCGACTTGACCAGCGGACACACACCCTCTCTCGCTGTGTTCTTATCTGTTATTTCTCAAGAACCCGACGCTACTCTCGCGGCCGTGTCCCGCAGCCTCCTTACTGTCGCTGAGTCACCCAACGACGTTTCTACTTGCGCCCTAATGTCCCTCCAGCAGAATGTACCCAAAAAGACCGAAGAAGATGTTAAGCTCATGCTCGAGGTATGGTGGGGGTTATATTAAAAACAAATTCCACAGACATCTAACAGTATCGGGTTGTCCAGCCCCGAGTGGTTGCGGGAAGCCATCGACGAACTGGAAGAAAATGTAGCTTCAGGTTAAAATGTGGTTATTCCACCTATCTCGATTTTTTTTTCTCCTGCTTCTTATTTTTCTCGCGACAATTTCTCCCCCAGAGTGGTGGAAAACCATGGCGGAGCCTGTGCGGAAAGGGGGCTTCAGCGGGTTGCTTAACAAAGTGTCGAAGTTACACAACACTATCAACAGCAGAAGGCCTGATGACAGCCTCTTGAACATGTCCAATGTCAGTGCAGGGAAAGAAAGCTGGGCGCAACGAAAGGGGAGCATCAAGTCTACAGTTTCAGGGAGGTCTGAGAGCATCACAGTGGCTGAGAGTGAAATTGCGGGCGATGAGTACGACGAAGAAGATGAGGAAGAGGAGACCGAGGCCGATACGGAGGCTGGTGCGTCTGAGGGAAACCCGCCGCCACCCTCTGAAGATTCCATCTCTGAGTTATACAAATACAGTACGGGCACATCTGTTCAAGCACACGGTCTCACACAGGTCGCTGGCCTGAACGGCAAGCGAGGTGTGGTGGTGGACGACGATCGCCCTGACAACCGTGTGGTCGTGGACTTCGGCCCCCCCTTCGGCCGCAGAGCACTGCGTATCAAGCGCCTCATGATCCTCGACCTGGAGCACGACCTCAACATCATGTACATAGGCATGGCCAAATGGTTCCGCTGCGTCTTTCGTGTCGCCAAAGTGTCCCCCAACCAGCGGAAGGTTGTGGGTTCCCTCGCACGCCGTGAGACCAGGCTATGGGTCGTCGACCTCCTCTCCCGCCACATTTACAGACCTGCCTACAGCCAGTCCGCCACAGACGCCATCCAACAGATAACCGACCCCACCACGAAGTCTCACCAGCACTCTGATTTGATTAAAATACAACTCGATCTACTGGAGACAAAGCGGCTTCATCTCCGCTGTACAAGAACAGGCCATGAACATGACTTGGAGTTCCTGAGCGCTCAAGAGAGGCAGCGATTTTACGAGTGTGCCAAGGGGATGCGCATGGACCTGCTGTGGTGTCCATACATGTGCCTTTCTTCGAGGAAGCCTTGCACAGTCGGCATTTCAGGGAGCACCGAAGTACCCATTGTACACGGGGCACCTGGAGAAGTGCAGCGCATGTCGGGCGAGACACGACTGTTCGTTTCGCCGACCCCCACTACGGGGAGCTCGGTGTGGGTAGGGACCATTGACGTTACTGACTCGCAACTCACCGTCGACGACGACACGTCTCAATGGCTCTCACCTGGCAGTGCAGAGCTGGTCGTCCTCAGCGTGGTAGGCGTGACGTACGATAAGGAAACCAAGAAAGATAAAGATTACGAAAAGTACGGCAGCATTATCACCGAAAAGCTCAAAGCCAACTATATACCTCTTCTCAGCACCGAACAGAGCAGCAACAAAAAGTCCGTCATCATCATGGTCTACGCCAAGCGGTCCATAGTGGCTGCCATCTCTAACATCCAAGCCTGGGCAGGATGTCATACACGCACCTTTAAAGCAAGAAAGCTCCTTACCAAGTCGCAGTCCGTTATCACCGACATGGTGACGATGTCTTTCAGCCTCAGGGAATCGCCTATGTGCTTCGTTGCTACGTCTCTCAAGAACATTGCAGAGGGGGCCAGCGAGGAGTCCACTGCTGCACGGAACGAAGTCTTAAGATTACTGTTGGAGAAGGCAGATGCAGGGGCTCATGGGGATATGCTTCATAGGTACCACCATGTATTTATTTTGGGTGGCCTGGGGCACGGGTTTAAGGGTGCCACAACACCCGACCAGTGGACCACTTTGAGCGCACTGCCGAGGGGGAGTGACAGACTTGCGAAGGAAGTGGCTGTGGGAAACATATTGGACGGCTTCAACGAAGGGGACCTAACGTTGAGCAACGAGCTGCAGCATGCGTCGCTGGAGCAACGCGTGATGTGGAAGTCATTGCCTTTATACGACATGCGGCCTACGAACTACGCTGCACACGACGTAGCGGGGATGCCTGCAACGTGTGCTGCGTTCAAGTTCGACACGCAGCTGCTCTTCTGCGAAGCGTTCTCAAGGCCATGCGCCAAGCGGGCTGTCATGGTGGACAAATGCGTCGTTTCCTACGATATTAAGAAACTGTCACTCAAGGCCCACATCTCAGCATGGGCCCCGTTTGCAGAAATGCCTTCCGCACGAAGCCCTGAGCTGCGTCCTGAAGGTGCTGAGTACCACGGCGGCGCCTTTGCAGTGATGGATCCAATAACCCATTCTGCAGAGAATCTTGCACGGCAGTATTTGTTACTCTCGCTTCGCGACAAGGACGAGCTAATCGGGACAACACGTGTCATGCTGTCGGATGCCGTTGCGAACGTAGGCAAGCCCGTGTCTTTCACAGGCTTCCTAGGTCGTGGTGGTATCAAAGTGAGCGGCAAGATCACAGGCACCATTCGAATCACAGAAGATAACAGCCCCCTCCTCCTGTACCAAGAGGAGATGAAAGAGCAGTTCAAATCGGCTCTGGCAATGCTCGTGAAAGAGGAAGAGATGGACAGAGTGCAAATCATGCGCGAAGAGCAAATGAATGCTGAGCCGCTGGTGAAGATGGACGAGGTCAGCAGGGTGCAGTGCGAGGCACGCTACAAGGAGAGGATACTGCGCCTCAGGGCAGCATGCAGGACAACAGAGAAAGACGAAGATGTCGCTAGGAAGGAGGTGGAGAGACTGCAAGAGGCGGCACGGATGGCTTTAAGCAGCCGAGTGCAAGAGGAGAAGAAGCATGTTCTTGTTTTGAAGGCCAGAAGAGATGTTGAGAGAGGAGAGACAAGAGTGCGCATGAAGCTCAAAGACGACGAAGAAGCACAGTGGGTTGCCTTGACATGGAAGCAAACAGCTAGGTACCAACTGATGAAGGAAGAGACGCCAGGACGGGACGCGCTTCTAAAGAAGCAGATGGAGGAGCACAATGTTCTTGTGACCGCTGCTGCTTCTAGTAAAATGAAAATAAGAAGAAAGATTGAGGATGCGAAATCAGCACGTGCTCAGGAGAGGCAGGACTTTGCCCACGAGGAGACAGCAGACAGGAAAACCATACAAGCAGAGGAAGACGACGCTCGCTATGATTTAGAGATCCTGATGACCAATGAGCTGTTCGGCACAAGGAAAATGCTCAGTGAGAGACTCGGTTCGGAAGAGGACTGCAGAAAGGCAATTATGTCGCTGGAGGAGACAATCCGTGAGAAGATCGAAGATGACGAGGATGACAAATGGTTTGAGATGGGCCGGTGGCTGGGGGTCGGGCTGATGCGTGAAACCAACAAGCAGCTCAACACCGTGACGAGTGACGAAGCCTATCTGCGAAACGAAACCTCCCTGGAGGAGAAGATGCAATGGGAAAACATCACAGGGGAGGAATCGGCGTCATGGAGAAAAGCAGCACGCGACACCGCAAGAGTCCCGAACAAGTCACTTGATGCAGCTATCTTGTCAAGAAAGACAGCTATTCAATCTCCGCTTCCTCGTTTCCGAACGGTCGAGTCTGCATGCACACAGCCGCCGTCGGAATGCACAGCTTCGTCTTGTGGACGTGCTTCCCCATGTGCTAGCGAGGCTGAAGCACCTAGAACACCCTCCCCCGCTATACCGCTCACACCCTTCGTTCCCTCTGATGACAACGCTGATGTTTTAAGCATGTTGCGTGCAGCTGATCAGGCACTTGCAAGAGTGGATGCAAAACTTGCTGAGCCACCACCGCGGATACCTCCGTCACCTCCTGCTTCGCCGAAGTATGACATGCACAGCGCACAGCAGTGTCTTTCAAAAGATGAAGCTTCTGAGTTGCGTGCAGAAGTGTCTGCACACAGACATGAGCTAGCTGCCCTGCGACACACGTTGGAGGCAGGGCGGATACGCCGGTCGCCTAGCCCACCGAAACGAGGCAGTAGTCCTCTTGTACAACATGACTTTGAGGCACGTGTGCAGTCGCTGGAGAGGGATATGCGTCTCACCGCTTTGGAGAGTCGCTTGGCATCACAGGTATGAGGAGAACTGTAGTAAATCAAAAAGAAGAAAAAAACAGGCAAGTGAGGCTGCAAGATGGAGGGCTGCTGTTGCCTTGGTTGACGAACCTGTTGTTCATGAAGTTATAGGGTGTCCGACCTGCGGGCATGATGCCGTCTCAGCAGTTAATGATGCGTCCGCATTGCTGAACAAGAACACCAAAAAACAACGTCTTCTTACCGAGGCCTTGGCGCGCGTCAGTCGTATCAAGTCCTCTTCTCGTCATTTTTCATCTTCTTCTTCTCCCATTTCTTCCCCGCAGGTCTCCCCACCCCCTAAACATACCAACTTCCTCAAGCAGTCACGGCACAGATCCCCCTCCCCATCCCCGCAAGTCCTCTCGCCCTCGCTTGGCTTACGCGGACGGTGCAGAGGGGCCGACCGCATGGCAAGTTACTAACACGTTCTCCACTCTTTGTACTATGAACCCCCTTGTTGCCCCATTTTGTCTTTTCTTTTGTTTGTTCCATGTTTAGTTCAGTATTTTCATTTGCTTCGTTTCAACAACCAACGATTAAAACGAAAAGGTTGGGCACCACTTAATGGAAGAGAGTTATGGATTTGGCCTGAGAGGGACAAGGCTTAGCGACTACAGGGTAGCTGCACCGTTGGGAAGGAGGGATGTGAATGGTGGCGTGAAGGCGGTGGGGTACAATGCACGGGCAATACAGGCTGAGAGAGATGTGCTTATGACTGTGATATACAACGAACAGGAGCCTTCGAACCTGGGAATGGGAGACACAGTGGCTGCGGAGTACGGCTTTGCAAGTGGTACAAGAGTTCCGGGGCATCCCTGCATCGCGCGGGCGCTGCATTCATTCATCGATGCAGCTGGGCAAGTGGTCACGAGTGCGAGGCACATTAGTGAGTGGGAACGGGCTTTGTTTGTGATCACAGAAAGCTGTGGCAAGCCTCTCTCAACCGTTATCACAGAGCGCACGGCCCCTTTCCCCGTGCGTGAAGTGCTTACTCTCGCATCGCAGCTCGTTTCCGCTCTCGCGCACCTGCAGCAGCATGGTGTTTGCCACCGTGCTGTGAGCCCCGACACCATTTACGTCGATGCTTCGTTCACAACTAAGCTCACCGGTTTCGCCTCTTGCTTTGATGCTAGGTCTGCTTCCAGCGAAGGCGGATGGAAAATGCTGTACCTCTCTAGATACACACATCGGGGTGACGAAGCAGTTCTGCCACCTGAGCTCCTCTCAGCCCAAGCAGGGAGAGGCGTGACCCTCGACTACGAACAGACTGATGCATACAGCCTGGGGCTTGTCCTGCACAGGATGCTCACAGGCCATGCGTACCCCTATCAACACGGCGCGCAGTACGCTACCGAAGCTTCATACCTACCTGTTACTGGCGTCAGCGAGGAAGTCGCCCGCTTCGTGAAGGGCCTGCTGTCGGCTAACCCGCAGCAGAGGACGTCGCTGAGCGACGCGCACCACCAGCTGACAACGATCATGTCGAGGACCTTCTACGCTGAGGCATGCAGGGCGGAGAGGTTCGCTCAACTGGCGCAACAGACCGTGGAGGTCACGGCGCGGGCAGAAGAAGCAGAAGCAGACAGGAAGCTTGCCTCACAGCAAAAAGCTGCACTGGAAGAAGAGCTGGCCGATGCGCAGTGGAAACTAGGAGATCTAGACATGCTGACGAGGGAGGTCGAAACACTGGGTGCCGCAAAGGGGAGCTTGGAGGCTAAGGTCGCTGAGCTTGAGCACACGATGCTGACCGTGACCAACCAGCTACAGGAAGAGCAACAGACACGTGAAGCTCTCGATATTTTGTCGAAAACGCAAGCTGCCCAACTTGATGAGCTTGAGAGGAAGCTAACGGAGCAGGAGACGATAGCCACAGACCGCATCTCTACCCTCACATACCTCCTCGACAACACGAAGCAAGAGTCAATCACGCGCCTCGCTGACCTGAGGGCAAGGAACGAAGAGATCATCACTGCTGTTAAACTGAATAAGAAGGACATTAGCCCCGACCAACCCCCCAAACCCGTGAACGGGGGGAAAGAGAAGAAGTTGAGAAAGCATAAAACGTCTCCCAGGAGTTCAGACGAAGAGATTTTCCGCAGTGAAAAACCGGCTGATGTCCCAGCACCTGCGGCCCTGCCGGCAGTTGCGAGGGAGTCGTCGAGTGAAGAAGAATTCAAAGCAGCACCTAAGCCTGCTCCCAAGACCACCAACAACACCTTCTACTCTTCTTCCGAGTCAGAGTCTATCCAACCGCAGGGGAAGAGCAAAAAGACGCATCTTCCTTCAACAACGGAGTCGACCCCCAAGTTAGAGCCTGAACAGAAGCCAGCAGCCCCACCTCCAATGCCTAAAGTGCCTAGGCCTGCAATATCCAGTTCAAGCGACTCGGAGTCTGAAGTGCCGGCACCTAAGCCTGCTGCAAAGTCCTCTACGAGAACTACTTTCGAGAGTTCAAGCGACTCGGAGTCTGAAGTGCCGGCACCTAAGCCTGCTGCAAAGTCCTCTACGAAAATTGCTTTCGAGAGTTCAAGCGATTCAGAGTCTATGGCAGCACCTGTGAAAGCGCCTCCCCGACCCACTCGGACCGCGTACCTATCGAGCGACTCCGATGAGAAGTCTGCCTCTGTCGGTGATGCAATGGACGAGGACCCTCTTGCTGCCTTCGCTACGACACGACCTGAGACTCCTGAAGAAAAGCCAGCACCACCTGTGTACTCCAGCAGCTCTGACGAGGCGTCCGTCAAGGCTGTCGCGGTATCCAAGTCGAAAGTGCCGCAGGCGGAAAGATCACGTGCCTTCTCTCGGTACTCGGAGGGCGGGGAAGAGAACAAAGCTGACTCTTCCTCTGACTCCGACTTCATGCCAGTGCAGGCCTCAAGGCAGACACCAGCAGATGGGCGACGCCCCACGCAACATATCTCTGACTCCGAGTCTGACTCCGATGCGAGTGTCGACGTGGCGGAGCTGCACCTGGAGATGACACGGGTCGCTGATGAAAAGTTTGGCTTTAACGTCAAGAATATGGTATGCCATGAGGCGACCTGTAGATCTAACACAAAACAGGAGGTGACGAGCATTACAGCGGGCACACCTGCAGAGAGGTGTGGGTTCACGAAAGCGATGAACATGATACTGACGCACATTAATGGCACTGCTGTGAATGTGACAGAAGACGTGAAGAAGGCGACCGAAGGGCAGACGAAGCTGACGTTCTCGTTCAGGGTATGCGCACAGAGGGCTCTCAGAAACCAACCGTACAGGAGAAGATAGGCCAGGAAATAGTAGCTGAGATGTCCAGTGAAGAGGAGCCCGCGAAAGCACCTTTAAGGCAGAGGGGGAAGTCTCTACTGGTGTCGAGCAGCGACAGCGACTCGTCGGATGGGATGTTCGCAAAGCCTGCAGTGAAAGCAGCATCGCCAGCCACTGCTGGCAGGTTGCGAGGTAGATCGCTTCATATGGACTCAAGCGAGAGTGACGAGTCAAGCAGTGATGAACCTGCTCCGCCTGTAAAGGCCGCTGCAAAGCCTAGAGGGAGGTCACTCATTGCGGTGTCTGATTCGTCTGATGACTCTTCTTCCGAGATCCCTGTCAAAAAGGCACCTCCACCCCGTACACGTGGGAAGTCTCTCATTACAGACTCCTCCGACTCCAGCTCCGACGACATGTTCAAGTCAAGAAAACCTCCTGCAAAAACGTCCTCTGTTGCTAAGGTGTGATGTCAATAAAGAAAGTTAAAGTTATCTTAACAACACAGCCGCGGTCCAAATCATTAATTATGGATAGCAGCAGCGACGATTCCGAGCCGCTTGCACGGGCGAAGCCTGCTGCAGCCCGAGTCACTGTGAGTGATTCCGACAGCTCCAGTGACGAGCCGATCGCACGGAAGAAAGTTACAAAAGTCGTTCCAAAGACGGGGAAGGTTTGTTCTTTTCCAGTGTTTTTTTTTTTTTTTTTTTGCTGGGGCGGTGTTTGCAGTGTACATAGTGCCCAGGGGATGCCAAGACGAGCCGAGGGCCCTGTTGGTGCAAAGGCACCTGCTGGAGGTGGTCACGCTGAGGGATACGGCGGTGGAAGCGAACCGCGCATTGCAGACGCAGACATACCCGTGGCGGGTGGTCGTGACGGGAAGGGCACACCCGACGCCGACGGTGGCCGAATTACGTGGGCTGGGAGCATCGGGGAAGGTGATGGACAGGCTGCTGGGGCCGGTGCTGAGGTGGCTGAGTGGCTTGCTGTGGGATGGACGGTACACGACGGTTACGACGCTGGAGCTTGCCCTCGACTTCGAGCGGGAGATGGAGCTGCCGCTAGACGACGGCGGGGAAGTGGGCAAGGTGGAGGACCTGGGCGTCAAGGCAAGGAGGCTGAGGTGTGCTGAGACGTGTCCAGGACCTGTACCACGCTGATGGCAGAAGGACGGCGTTCCCAGCAGCGCGAGTGGATCGCGTCAACTCCCTGCGCTGTATAGGAGGACCGACCACACACGGGTATGACAGGAGGCCAGTACTCCCGGAGCGAACCGTGAGCAGCATCGAAGGCTTGCGTGACACGTACCTGTCGCAGACCCCGACAAGGCTGCCCGCAGTTTTACCACCGCAGTAGGAACCCGCCAGAGCCCCTAGAACGGGGACAACGGGGACTAAGTACAGCGCGGCCGGTGAGCGCAAAAACGCATACCTTAAAAGAATAGTTTTTTCTTTCTATCCTCTCGCAGGCACGCAGCAAGTCTATGTTCGAGAGTGACAGTTCAGAGTCAGAGGCACCAGCGCGTCCCAAGCCCACCGCGAAACGTTCAACCGTAACCTCCAAAAAAATGCCCGCATCAATGTTTGCTGATTCGTCATCGAGTGATTGAAAAGTGCCTTCTTCTTTCTTGTTTTTCTTTTTTTTTTTTTAAGACGGGTCGTTAACACGTAGTGAATCTTTTTTGTTGTTGTTTTTTTTTTTTTTTTTTTTTTTTTTTTTTTTTTTTTTTTTTTTTTTTTTTTTGTTGTTGTTGCTTTCTTTTCCTTTTATGCCCGCGTGTTTCGGTTTTAATATTTCGTTATTCGGTGCAGTGTGCCTTTTCTTTTTTTCTCCTCCTTTCCATCTGGTCTTCGTTGCAATCTTTCCATTTTCCCTTCACATTGTCCTCCCGCGCTCTCAAGCATTCTTCTTTACAGTATATACATGATGACCAATGTTCAGCTCCAAGTCAGCAGAGGACGGGTACGGCGAGGCACCGAGGAGGCCTAATTACAATCAACTGCAGAACGCGAGTTTTGTGAGGATAGTAGACAAGGTGAGCAGCCATGGGGTACGGCAGAAGCGTGCTGTTTTAGTGAGCACCTCTGTGCTGGTGGTCTGCGAAGCGAAGAGCTTCAAAGTGAAGCGCGTGATCAACGTGGCAGACATCGAAGGCGCTTACAGACAGTACGAGCCCAAACGGTCAGGACTGGGCAAAACAGGCTGCGCGGTTCTTCTTTGCATCCCCGAAGAGAAATCCCACGATCTACTTCTCTTACAACCGTCAGAGAAACGAGCTGGCTACGCCACCACCGAAGACATGACAGAGCTCCTCCGTGCCATAACATACGCAAAGTCCCTAACAGGGAAGAAGCTGCCTATAGAAAATCTTCCTAAAGGGAGTGAAGCACATGCTACAAAGGATCAGATCCTGCACTATGCATACCTGATACGCCACAAGGGATGCCCGAATATAAACCCCAACGAGTCGCTGGAAGCGATCCTGAAGCAGCAGCCGTCGGTCCCAGCACGACAGAGAATCGATGCTATGGAGGTGGAAACGCTCAGCGCGACGAGCGAAGAAGATTCTAGCCCGAGAGACAAACGTAAAGTGTCCTTCGGGGGTGTTGTCGATGAAGAGACCGTGATGATGAGGGGGGTAAAAGCCCCATGGGAGCGTGACGATGCGAGAAAAGACTGCAACATCTGCAACGCTAAGTTCACGACAAGCCGACGACGCCACCATTGCAGGAAATGCGGAAGACTTGTCTGCGACCGATGCAGCCCCCACGTCATGATGTGCCCTGGTTATGACCGCCCTGAACGTGCGTGTCAAGACTGCTACCACACACTGGAAACTTCTTCAGGAAACCTTGATGCTGTCGAATCGGTGTCACAGGCCACATCGGTAGCTGAGGAGGAAGAATCGTCGCCCGCGCCTTCTGCGGTGCCTGTCAAGGAGGAAGAGTCCGAGGAGCAGACGGAGCCGGAAGAAGAAACCCCAACCCCGCCCTCCACGCCGAAGGTCGAGTTTGTGTTTCCGGAAAGCCCGAAGAAGAAAAAGAAGAAGAAAAAGAAGAAGAAGAAGCGCAAGCAGCCGCCGCCGAACATCTTCCCCCCGTCGCCCTTCCCACAATACGTGTCGTACGTCAACCCGGTGGCGCAAAAAAAGATGGCTGACACCTTTTGGGTCGAGTTCGTGAAGGAATGGGACTGCTCGGAGATGGCAGTCCGCCAGTACGACGCGTATAGAGAGTCGGCGGCGATGGCCCTACCACCACAGACCCATGTACCATTGTAGTAGTAAACAACTTTATATTTATAATATTATATTTTTCCCTGCACTCATCATGGGGAAAAAAAAAAGCGAAAAAGAAAAAAAGGAACTCCACCTGTATGGAGAACCATGACAACCATGACATGGCAAGGGTCGTGAGGCGTCTGGAGATGAAGGTTGCCGAGATGGAGCAGAGGCAGCGAGATCTTGCTGAACTAGTAGCAAGAAGATTGCACGAAGTCGATGTGAAGGTGGGACAGGGGATCAACCAGCAAAGGGAGCTCGCTGAGATTTTATTAGAAGCGACAAAGGGGATGAGCACGGAGGAACAGCTATTGAACTTAGCAGGGGGTGCGGGGAGGCGGGCCGCACAGCAGGAGGATGACCAACAACCACCCCCATCGCAGCACCCTCATATACAACAAGACCCCACCCCTGAGCCGAGGTTCTGCTACAGCTGTGGGACAACGAGGGTGCACACCGCACGGTTCTGCCAGATGTGTGGCATCACCTTTGGAACCTCCCCTCAAATATCTCCACAACGCGACCGGGAATGCGAGCGGGCCTACGACGACTACTGCGAAGCGTCCACCATCCACACGGCGGCTCGCCGTCATGGGTCCAGGCTTTTTACCTAGAATGTTTAGAAAATACTGTAGAAGATATTATGCATTTCCCCCTCTCCTTTATCCCCCCGGCTTATTCCTCCCTTAGAAAAAAAAAGGGGGGGGGAAACTATAAATGGAAAAAAAAAAAGAAATGCACAACCCACCCCTCCACCGCGAAGAAGAATGCGAGCAGCTGCTTCTCTTCGTACTCCACACCAAAAAAGGGTCTGCTGTTGTAAGGGGCCCTCCGTATTCGGGGAAAAGCGAGTGTATAAAATGGGCGGTTCGAGAGGCGGGCGTTGAGTGGGTGAGGGACGGCGACAGAGTGCAAATCGAGGGCGGGGGGGTCATCGTTGAGCAGCGATGCGGGTCGACAAAAGGGGATTTGGTTTTGGAGCTAAAAAGATACACCGAGAGGGAGCTCGGTGACATCGCGAAGGAGATGCTGCAGAAAAACGCTCAAAACGAACAGAAGCTGGTTACTTATGTGACCACAAACCTCACACACACGTCCACTGTTCACACGGTGAGGTACCTCATACATGAGGCTCTTCAAGAGGGGTGTGTTGGCATACCGTCTGACCCCCCTCCCGCTAGCTCCACAATGGAATCCTCTCTCCACCTCGCGGTCCACATGGCAACGTTTCCCGCCCCCTCGAAGAAACGAAAGCGAGTGGCACTGTCAGGGTCTCACGCCGCCCTGCACACCCCGCTTCCTAAAATTCGAGAAGCGGCGAAAAAATTGCATTGTCAGAACTCATTCGCGGATTTGTCTTTAAAACTGGACGCGTACGGGATGGGGTGTGCGATGGCACTCAACACTTTGGAAGACAAGGGTTTGGTGACAAGGCATCCCCAACAACTGTCATATAAACAAACAGGGGTGTTGGACGCTCCACAGCTTGCAAAGGAGCTTGGTGTGCAGGAGCTGGTCCCGCATGGTGAACGGCAGGTTGATTAGATAGTGTGTCTTTAGCATTGTTCCCCCCCCCCCCCTGTATATCTTCTGTGCCATTTCCTCTTCAGGGCCATGCTACGAAAGGGATGGCAAACAGACATAGCAGTGGTGGGTATGGCACTTACCTTGTTGTTAGTGCTGTTGTTGATTCGGTATTGCTATAATAAATCGCGTGGGCAGAGGGATGATGATCGGCACGACCTAGTGGTGGACAGTCCGAACGCTGACAACGATTCGTGGGTATGATGGATGATGGGAAAACGGGAGGGGGAAAAAAAAAATAAATGGTACAAAAAAACAGGACGACGATATTATCAGCCAAGCACGAGCAAGCACACCACGGAGTGTGAGGATTGGGTAGACAGGAGAGGAGTGAAAGAAAAAAAAAAAAAAAAAAAGAGTTTTACACAGATTATATTTCTACCTCCTTCTTTCTTGTGTGCAGTTCCATGATTCCCTTTTTTTTCTTCTTCTCGTTCAATCTGTGCGCACCAGGCATCTCCGGGTTTGTCGCATGCTGCATAAAGAAGAGGGGAAAAAAAAGGGGGGGGAGGACTACCTTTGTGTGTTTTTATTTTGTGATTTCCTCCCCCCGTTCTCTTCGTTGTCTCCCCTGATAAGAATAGAGGGGGATTAAACCACTTGCAGGAAATATAAGAAAAAGGGTTGCAAACCCGAATAGCGTTCGGTACAGGAAGTTAATGCTCAAGGATGAGACCGCACAGCTACTTCTTTCGACTAGCAGAAAAAAAAAAAAAAAAAAAGAAAAAGAAATCTACGCGTCCGAAAGTATTTGTTCCTCCCAAGGACAGGAGCCGATAAAAATCGGCTAAATTCCGATGGGTTAGATCTCCCGTCCTTGGGGGGGTTTCTTTTTTTGTATTATTGATTCCTACTCATTACTTAGCTACCTTTTACTTCTTTCTATATTTTCTTTTCTTTCTTTTTTTTTTTTTTTTTTCCCAACGATTCTAAAGCTACAGTTTCTGTCATTACTTAGCTACCTTTTACTTCTTTCTATATTTTCTTTTCTTTCTTTTTTTTTTTTTTTTTTACCAACGATTCTAAAGCTACAGTTTCTGTACTTTATTGGTGTCCGACCGTGCCAATAAAGTTCACACAGCAACGGTTTGAAAAGAAAATACAAATATTGGAAGTTGAAGCGCGACACAGATCAGCAACGTAAAGGAGAAGAGAAGAGAAGAGAAGAGAAGAGAAGAAAAATCGAGTCATATCAGATCATATCAGATCATATCAGATCACAGCAAACACATTGACAATCTAAGCAACCGCGTCAGTCTAAGATGGACGTTCACAAAGCTTTGAAGGGGTACGGGATGACAGCCCGCGGGAAGGGGTACGGGATTGGAAACGGAAACTCCTTCTACGGAGTGGTCGGAGAGAAGACGGGAAAGAAGGGGAGCGACGTTAGGCGCCGCATGATACAAGAGCTGCGAGGAAGCGAGGAGTACCGGGCGAGTGTCATCGGAGACTACGACCTGTACTGCTCCCAGCACGCCAGGGAGGGGACCGCCGCGGACCCGGTTACCATCCAAGCCACCGCCCGCGCACTGAAGACCGACATCCACCTGATTACGGCCGACGACGGCGCCCTCATCGTCTCCCCTATCGTGGGAGAGTCCAAGTCCAAGAAGCAGCCCATCCACGTCGCCTTCGACGGCCGGGCATACCTCAACGCCACGGAGCCGTTCAACGTGAACGTGCTGAAGAAAGCTATGCAGCAGTTCAAGCTGCCACGGGTCGGGATTCCAACCTCAGACGGAGAGGCGAAGGCATGGAGGGGACCGAACAGCAAGCCACCACGGAAGGAACCGCAGGCAAAGAAATGCTGGCTCCTCGAGCAGGGACAGTTCGACCTACCCTTCATAGAGTGGGAAGAGCTGGTGGCAGGGAAAGATGGCATAGCCATCGCGACCGAGGTCAACGTGGAGGAGGCAGAAAAGATGCCCTGGGACGGGAACAAGGCAGTCCTCCTCAAACGCAACGGCAAGGGTCGATACGAACACGACGTCGTGCTCAAGGCGGCTGGAGAGTACTCGAACAGGACAATGTTCTTGCACGTACTGAGCGGAAAGATCTCGCGCTCTCAAAAAAACAAAAACACGGTGGGTATTGACCTGGCCGCGATGTACACGCGGGTAGCTTTCGTCGTCTCGAAGACGCACACCCCAGCCCAGACTTGGGAGAGGGTGACCTCCGAACCCCGCAAGCTGGTCCAGGAGATGCTGGGCTGTAAGACGATCCACAGGATCGACAAGTACGTGGATGGACCGGCCCCAAGGGTTGACGTGCTCGTCACGATCGCAACCGAGAACCGCCGCCGCCTCGTAAGTGCATCCGGGAAGATGGGGATCTTCGTCAAGCCGAAGGACGTGGAGAAGTCCCCTGTCGCCTGGCTCCCGAAGGAGATCACTCTGGAAGAGGCACTCGAGCTGGCGGAGACTGAGAAGCAGGGGTTAGCGCTGCGCGAATCCGACGGCCGTCTCGGGGTGAGGACATCGGAGGAGAGGAAAACCACGCTCCTCGACAAGGTATTAGGCGAGGAGGAGCGACAACGCGGGCAGCATGGGGAGCCCAGGTGGCGTTTGTCGGGACTGTACGGGCAGTGCGGAGCCGAACACGTTGAGGCGATACTCGAGGCGATTAAGTGGGAGGCCGTCCCACTACACGGCGGATGGTGCAACAGCATGAGGTGCTGGTACATCCGAGGGGGCGAACCCCCAACCACGTCACTGAAGATCACGTCCCCAACTGGGCGGGTCCTCAACTGCAGGATAGCTCCCGACGTTAGAAACCCACCCACCAAAAAGACACCGCCAGCTCAGTCCTGGGGAAGGCCGAAAACGGGGACCACAAACAACGCGGGCAAGTCGTACCTCGGAGCAGTGACGGGGTCCTCTCAACCAGACCACAAACCACCAGCTGCAGGAAAGAAGGTTGCCCCTACGGGTAAAGCCGCCCCACCGAAGTCCGGTAAGTCGCCCACAACATCGAAGAAAGCCGATCCCCCGGCCTTTGAGGACCGCCTCACAGCAATCGAAAACGCACTTCGTAAACTTGCAGGGGAACCGGTCAGCGACGTCAAGCCGCCGGCTGAGGTGGTCAGTCTACGGAGGGAGAACGCGGAGCTACGGGAGGAGGTCCGGCAGATGCACATCCAGATGGCCGCGCTCACCGAGCAAATTAAGAGACTCACGGAAGCGACGCTCTCGAAGCCCGTCCCCGGGAACCGGGCCCCGATGATGCGCCCTGCTGCCGGGGAGGAGATGATGGACGACTCCGAAGATGACTTGGGTCCCCCCCCAACTGACGATGACACCGACATCGACCTGGACGAGGGCCCCGCCGACATTGACGACTGCCTGGGCAAGGGCATCTGCCACGTCTACAACGGGACATATCAATGCTGGAAGGGTGTATGCCACTACTGCGGCGGGAACATCACAAAGAACAACCCAGCACAGACCTGCATATTACCAGACTGCAAAAGGGTAAAATGCCGCGGGTGCGAACAATGCGAACAATGACTCCATGAGGGCTCCCCCCAAACCCACCCCCCAAACCCATTCCCTCCGCCCCGTTCCCATCCTTCCAAATACAATCCGATACGCTTATCTGACATGAAATTTGAACGTCTCACCGAACAGGGTATCGAACCCCACCCCGGACCAGAGCCAGAACACGAGAAATTCACCATTTTCACACACAACGGCTCATCACTTAACAACAGGCTGAGCGAGTACTCCACCGTCCTCCCGGACGCATTCTGCATCCAGGAGACAGCCCTCACGGCTCAGACGCAGCTGGAAATCGAACACGTGCTGAGAGACGATGACTGGGGCAAACGATACGCCAGATTCTGGAGCAAGCCACAGCCAGGCAGGGAGTCCAGTGGTGTCACATCTCTGACGATAGCGAAACGGGGTGGTCTAGGAACCCTGGTGAAAAAACCACGTACGGCGGTGCGCTGTGAAACGAATGGGCCGCACAGGGACAGGTGGTCACACGTGAAGATCTCACTCGATGGAAGCAAACGGTGGCTTCACCTGATCAACGTCTACTGCCACTCGGGTCAGGACCAAGCCAAGACGAAATACCGTGAAGAGCTTCTCCACTACATCCTTTGCCGTCTTAAGTTCGAACTGGGAGACGTGCCTGTGGCCGTGGTGGGCGATTTCAACACGGACGAAGTACGATCCCCCACGTTAAGGAAAGCTATACAGACAGACTGGGTAGACGCCGCTGCGTTCTGTGCAAGAAGGGATGGTGTACAGGCGGAGGACACGTTCGTTAGGACCAACTGCAGCACGAGGATTGACAGGGTCCTGCTGAATAACATCGCGGCCCAAGGTCTCGAACATTGCGGAGTAAGCGATATGATCACCGGGTCGGACCACCGATGCTTGTCGGTGACACTCAACATCCCAGCTTTTCGTCAAGAAGTCCTGAGGTACACCATCCCACAGGAGATACCGAAGACCAAGAAGGCGCCTGGCGAGGTGGCGAAGGCACTGATGCAGAAGTCGAGGTACCGGGAGTTCATAGCAGCACAGGAGCCCACCGAAGCTTTCTCGGAGATATCAGACCTCGCAGAGGAGTACCTATTACATGGGTACAAGGGGCCGACGCGCAGCGTGTACACCGGGAGAGGCAAAGTACGGGAACCTACGAAATCGGAGCTAAGTGCGAGGTCGGCGGAGTCGGCGGTCGGAGCGGCATCGAACAGACAACAAAGACTGGAAAAGCTGAAGCACAAGATCCGCAGTGCGCAACAGCAAATGCTAAGGCTTTATGAAAACGGACACTGCGGTCCGCTGCCGGTAGAGTTACGGAACGTCCTCAGAAATATTGCGACACTAGGAGAAGAACTGAAGGTTGACAACTGCCAGGTGGACGCGACAGGGGGTATCGACGGCATCAGGGAGGAGCTGGACATAGCAGAGGACTTCGCTCAGGGAATGCTATCAGAGCTACTCCAATACCGCAAGAGAATGCAGACGAAGGCCTACGAACGCTCAGTCCGTGCTGACTTTGGGAAAGAACGCAAGCACATCACAGCCTGGGTCAGAGACCGCCCAAACCAGAGAACGGACGTGGTTGAGGTAGCAGACGGGGGGGTGACGGCGAACCTACAGGAAATGGACAAGGTGATGCGGAACGCGTGGTCGGGCGTCTTCTGTGCGCGAACACTCGAGGAAGAGCCACAGTATGAGCGGTTTGCACAACGTTACGGGGACCTGATCAAGAAAGCCCCAATGGCACGGACTCCCATCACAGCAGAACAGCTGAGGGAAGTGATCAGGAAGAAGCCGGAGAAAGGAGCATGTGGCGTGGACGGTTGGCGGATGAGTGAACTGAAGCGTCTCCCAACGAGCATCCTGAAGGCTTTCGCAGACCTCTTCAACCTGATCGAGGAAACAGGCCAGTGGCCGAGACAGATCACGACAGCACTGGTGTCCCTGATTCCGAAGGGTGAGGGGTCAGCACCACTGAATCATCGTCCCATCACAGTGACCAGCACCATCTACCGCTTGTGGGCGTGTACGAGGCTGAAGGGTGTCCTTGACTGGCAAGAACGCTGGATCACGCCGAGACAGCACGGGTTTCGACCCAAACACAGTACGACAACTGCCCTCATGGAGTTATGTACCAAGCTGGAACTAGCTCTGGTGGAAGGAGAACCGCTGGAAGGACTAGCCCTAGACTTTCGAAAATGCTTCGATCTAGTGCCACAACGGCTGTCTCTCGACCTCATGGACGCCCTGGGGATGGACCAATCCATAGGGAGAGCACTCCAAGGGATGTACACCCAAATCACAAGGAGGTTCAAGTACCCCATAGGAGTGGGAGAAACATTTGAGACAACGAACGGCATTCTCCAAGGATGCCCCCTGTCAGTCATCGTCGTCAACGCCCTGTTGTCCATCATGGTGCGGGCAGTCGAGCAAGTCGCGCCAGACGCCGAAGTGCTAGCCTACGCTGACGACGCATACCTGCTGGCAAAGCTGCGTGGCTCACTACAAGCTGCGGTCAATGGGACATTGGAGTTCTGCGACCTGACGGGGATGGAAATCAACAAGGAGAAGACTGTTGGTTTCGGCACTGCTGAAGATTTCAAGTCGAAAGTCATAGGAAACCGAACGGAGATGAGGAAAGGCTTGGAGGTCGCGGTACCCTACAAGACGGTGACAGACCTCTGCGGACTGGGGGTGAAGATCAACACACGCAGGACAGGAACGACGTGGAACAAACCGACCACGGGGGCGCTTGGCTCGCTGGACCGACTGGGGGGCACAAGGATTGCTTTCGAAACCAAAGCACACTTGGTCAGCACGACGGTCCTGCCATCTTGCCTATACAGTGGGCCGTTCTCCCCTCCATGTGATGAGGCACTCAAGAAGCTAACGACGAAGATCACTTGTAACCTGTGGGGCCCTCATCACCGTGGACGGTCGCCCACCGCGGTAAACACAGTCCTGCTGAAGGGGCACACCAATGACCCCCTTTCCTACGTAATGTACCACTCCCTGAAGGTAGTATCCGGAGCACTCGATGACAGTCGGCTACGGCAGAGATGCATGCAGATCGCTGCGGGGTATGACGCGGGTTCCATCCAGATGGGGCCGGTTGGCAACCTGGTCTGCCGGTGGCTTCCCCGAATAGGATGGAGTTGGGCGCAGCTACTAGGTTGCAACACATCTTGGGCCGAACGCGGACACATCTTTAGAGAGGTGGTGAGGAAGGCCCGAAGTAGGACGCTGGCGGTCGAGAGGAGCACGATAAGCGGGATAGAGCCGGGGGCGGACCCCAAGACGAACCGATTATGGAGGACGGCCAAGGACCCGCTCATGTCCTACAGCCTGAGACGAGTGATCGCAGGAGGGGTTCCCTACCTAAACCCGCACGCAAATGCGAAGCGAAAGAGCGTCCCACTGGCGCCTGAAGGTGACGACAACGGTGACGACGAGGAGAACATGGGCCAGGCACCAACGACGGAGGTATCGCACACGCAAGGATTCAGATGCGACCTGTGCAAGTCTCCACACCCGGACACGGTGACCTTACTCCGCCATCAGCTGTATGAGTGCGCCTGTGCACAAGAGGAACTGGCACTAGACGGAATGGAGCCGTTGCGCAACAGATCAGGATGGCCCCTATGTCTGGAGCTGCACGCGATACTGCCGAGGGGGCATGTCTTCGCACACCTGGAGAAGCTGCAGCGATACATGGCTGTGGTGGTCGGGAAACGGGATGTGGAGCTCATGCAAATAGACAACGCCAGCACACAGCCGCTGCCGTGGGTACGCAATGTGGAGGGAAGGAGATGCCTCGTGCCAACGGCGGGGGAGCTCGAAGGAGTGGGAGGAATCGTCGCAGAATTCCTGAACCCGCTGCTGCAGTGGTTGTCACAGCTACGATGGGTGAAGGAGGACACCAGCTCTGAAGTGTCAGCGGTGGAATTGGCCATCGACTTCGAATGGACGACAGGCAAGTTACTGGGGGGTCTGCTGGAAGATAGGGCTCGCAAGATCAAAGCACTGATAAGAAAGCTGAACGCGGCATGCAGGGCACGGAAGAAGCCACGCCCCTTCCCAGCAGATGAACAGAAGAGAGTGAAGTCCCTCATCGCAATAGGTGGGAAGACGGCTATGGGTTTCGCCAGGAGGCCCATCTTCGCCACCCACACCACTCACGACAAGCTGATGGAACTGAAAGCCGCTTACAAGCGAGACCGCATCACACGACTCCGCAAGACGCTCAAGGCCTCGATTGGAACGAAAGCAATGCTCCAGAAGGGGAGTATAAAAAGATAACCCCCCCTAACCCACCCAAGGGCGGCCCTCCATGAGGGGGTTTGTCCTGCACTTTGAGTTTTTTTTTTTTTTAAAGGGGGCGGAACTAACATGAGCGAACATCAATCAGAGCAATCAGCAAGCAAACCCGGCGCACCTCCAAGCGGTGCCCCTGGGACCGAGCAAAGCTCGGTGCAGACGCGCCGGGACGGGCAGGGCCCAAACTGGGCGGAGAGGGTGGGGAAGAAGGTGAGTGGCGGGACGGTGACGGTGCAGCGGCTGGTGGCGCCAAGGGAGGCGGCCAGCGGGAAAGGAGGGGAAAGGAAGAAGGCGCCGGTGAAGGGCGCAAAGGAGGAGGTCGCCTGCAGGGCCATCATGGCTGAGTGGGCGGCAGGAGACGAGGCATGGAAAGCGGCGAAGGAAGACCCGAGAAAGAGTGTGATGGCTTTTCTCGGCAAGGCGGGCCTGACGGGAGTGCACGTAGGGCCACACATGGAGAGGGAAGGCAAGAAGGGGGAATCTGTCATGGATTTCCTAATCTGGATGGCACCGGAACAGGAGGGGACCGCGCTAGGGAACGAGGACGGTCCCTGGAAGATCGAGAGGAGGGAAAGGGGGGCCTTGTGGATGTCCACAAGGCAGCACTGGCTGGCACAAAACGTACTTGGGGCAGTGATGACACGGATCACCCCCTCGGCGACACTGACGCTGAACGGCAAGGGATGGGGCCTGCAGGTCAGCGAGAGAAGGGAGGAAGTGCAGGAGTACCTCCTGAAGGAAGGCCTCGGGGTTGTCAGAAAGACCACCTACGACATCCGAGGTCTCCCGAAGGGCGCGGACACAACCACCATCGAGGAGGTTGTCAAAGAAGCAGGGTGGAAAGCGGTGGTCATCCGCACCATCCCGAAGCAGGGGGGCACAGTGGCTGTGTTGCAGGCGGAGGCACCCCCAAGTTTCGGGGAGATAAAATGGCAGGGAGGAACGGCGGAGGTGTGGGAGGCAGGGAAGCCGCCGCCGAAGGCAGTGCGAAAGCAGGAGGAGGAGAAGAGGACGGACCCCGCAGACCCGGAAGAGTACGCGGGGCGCACGTACACGAAGCGCCAGTTCCTGGCGCTATACGGGAAGACACACGGGCAGAAGGCGTGGGTCGAAGCTGGGAAGGTAGCACCTGAGCAACAGCACCCGCAGCAAGAAAAACAACAGCAACAAGGAAAGCAGCACACGCGGGAACAACAACAGAAGGAGCAGCAGCAACTGCAAGGCCCTACGAAAAAAGAAGAGATGCTCGAACAGGAGGTGGTAGCTCTCAGAAAGGAAGTGCAAGAACTGAAGGCAATGCTGGAGAAGCTCTCTGGGAAGCCAACAGAGAAGAAACGGAAGGTTGGAGGGAAGTCAACAAGGGAGACGACACCCCCCACACAATCGGCATCACGATCACCATCACCGAAGCCGAGGATGAGATCCCCGTCTGGGGTGAGGATGTCGGTGGAGCCCGAGGAACAGGCCACGGCAGGATACGCGGCGGAGACGACGACCTCGAGGGCCAAGACGAAGTCGAGGGCGTCGTCGAAGTCGAAGAGCCGGAGCCTAGCGAGGGACACCGAGCGAAGGCGGAGGGAGAGGGACACGGACAGGCACGCCCACATCTACCCAGACCGCGACGAGGGCGAGAAGAAGCAGGGGAGGTGGTGGTGCGACGGTTGCGAGAAGCAGCAGCCGAAGAAGCGGTACCAGCTTAGGTGCCAGGTTGACGGATGCAGCCGCAAGGTATGCCGCGCGTGCGTGAGGCGATGAAACGCAGGAGCATGGAGGGGCGGCGGGAGGACAGAGGGAACGGAGAGGCAACTCCTGCGAAGCACAGCCGAACAGCTGCTCATGAGATACATGCCAGTGGAAGGGGACGGAAATTGCCAGTTCGCTGCAATTGCTAGGGCGCGAGGAGCAGGGAACGCCAGCACAGTACGCGCACAGGCAGCAGAGTACATCGCGACGAACCCGGAGTTTTACAAAGAAGCAAGGAAACACTCCCTTTCTCTCAGAAGGATTGAGCATGACGGAGAGTGGGGGGACTACTACACCCTCGGAGCGGCAGGATGGGCAACCCAGACATGTATCTGGATCCTCCACAAAAAGAGAATGGTGCGAGCCACGAAGCCAGACGGGGCGAAGCAGACGATTATAGTTGCTTACGACTCCCAGCACTACGACGCTGTACTCGCGCCGCTACACATGATGGATTGGTTGGGCAAGACGGAGGCCACGGTAGTGCAGATGGAGGACCTGCTGAAGGTGGCACTTGGTACTCGGAACAAGAAGGCTACAGCACCTGGCCAGACTTCGACTCTACAACAACGGGGAAATCTACCCGGCCCTGAACGAAGGGGTGTCCTGACCACTGGGACGGGGGCGAGTCAGGGGCGCCATACCCCCTATGAGAAGGCTGGTAACCGCACACTTAAAGTCCTAAGTAGTGAGGGTGAACAAACAGGCAGTACCAAGAAGCCACCGACACAGGTTTTCCATCTCGCAACTGCAAATGTAGCGTCTCTGAGGAACAGGCTGGAAAGCGTCATGCAGCTCGACGTCGACGTGATCTGCCTACAAGAGACTGCACTTACGGCAGCAGGACAGAAAGAGGTGGCACACGCAATGAAATCCGCGACAGAGAAGAACAAGAAGCGAAAATACAGACCTATGTGGGCAGACCCGCAACAGGGAAGGATCAAGGAAGGTCTGATATCTATAGATATCGCAAGACGAGGAGGCCTGGCGACTTTTGTACGCGAGCCACGAACAGCTCTGGGAACATCACTCGAGAGGGATGACGCTAAGCAAGACATCAACAGTAGGTGGCAACACACAAGGGTCAGCATAGACGGGGAAAATATGTGGCTGCACATCATCACCGTGTACTGCCCAGCAGGGGAGGGAGAGGAACCAAGGAGGCAACGAGAACGACTCTTGCAGCACGTCCTCAGGAAGAAGGCGATGGAGCTCGGGAACGTCCCCGTGATTGTGGCAGGCGACCTCAACACGGACGAGAAAAGATCGTATGAGCTTCGTCACGCGCTGATGAACGGATGGACTGATGCGGCAGGAGCATGCGCAGCGGGAAAAGGAGAAGACCCGATGCCAACCTTCACTCGGAAGAACTGTGCATCGAGGATCGACTACATCCTCCTGAACGCTTTCGCAGCACAGGCGCTACAGGGCTGCAGAACAAGCAGGGATGTAAAGGGGGCGGACCATATGACTCTGACGGTAGAGCTGAGACTTGCGAGATTCCAGCAGACTGTGAAGAGATACATGATACCCCGAGAAATCCCAGGAGGCGTGGAACCAGCAGAAGAAGAGGGGAGTAAGGCACTCCAGGAGAGCAATTTCAGGGAACACATGCGAAAAGACCCGGAGGCGGCGTACCTCGCGCTAGCTGAGGCGAGCGAGAAGATACTTCTGGGGGACGAGACCGTCGGCACGGCACCTTATAGGGGCCGCGGCAAGGTGAGACAACCGCAACAGAGACAACTATGTGCACCAACAACAACTGGCTCGTGTGGGGCAGCGTCGATCATGCAAGTACGGCTGGAGAAAATGCGAGGCAGGCTGAGAGCCATTCAGACGCAGCTCAACATGTTGCAGAAAAGAGGAGGAGGGCAGCTCAGTAAGGTTACGGTGAACACAATCCACAACCTGAACGGGGAGCTCGAACACACGCGCGTGAAGTGCCTACCCATTGACCCGACGCAGGCCAACATCGAGGACATGGTGGCGGATGCAGAGATCATGTCAGAGGCGGTGGAGAGACGCGAACGGGAGATGGTGAAGGAACAGCGCACGGCAAGGCACAGGAGCTACCTTGACTCAGTCGAACAAGGAAAAGAGACGAAGGAGCTCGTGGACAGCGCGAAAGGAATCGAGGACAAGCGGGGGACAGCAACTGTGGAGATGGAAAAGGACACGATTGCAAACCCGCAGGAATTGGACAGGACAATGAGGGAACATTGGGAACATGTCTTTGCGAAATACAGAGACAAGCCCCAGCCCGCGTACGCAACATTCGAGAAGGAGTACGGTGCGTACATCGAAAAAAGAGACATGGTGTGGACACCGATCACTGGGATACGCCTGAAGCAGGTGCTGAAGAAAAAGACGGCCAGAAGCGCAGCGGGGGTAGACGGCTGGCGGATGGCAGAGCTACGAAGGCTACCAGTATCCATATTGGACGCATGGGCTGTTTTCCTCAATGAGGTAGAGGAGACAGGAAAATGGCCGGAGTCGGCGTTGACAGCTCTGGTGACCCTTATCCCGAAGACCAAGAACGCAGGACCACTCGAGCATCGGCCCATAACAGTCACGTCGGCAGTGTACAGATTATGGGCGTGCACAAGGCTTGGTGATATTCTCGAATGGCAAGAATCCTGGATCCACAAAACTCAACACGGGTTTAGGGCCAGACATGGGACAGAGGACGTTCTCATGGACATCTGCACCAGGATAGAGGAAGCAGCGATGGACAAGACACCGTTGTTGGGTGTCGCACTAGACTTCGCCAAGTGTTTTGACACAGTTCCACAACAACTGGTGCTGAAGCTGATGGAACGGATGGGAATGGACAAAGGTATCCTGAGAGCGTTAGAAGGGATGTACAAGGGTCTCAGAAGGAGATTCAGATACGCGACAGGAGTAGGCGAGGAGTTCACAACCACAAACGGAATCCTGCAAGGGTGCCCGATCTCCATCATCATGATCAACGCTCTACTAGCGGTCTTGATGAGGAGTGTGGAGGAACGAACGGGAGCGGAGACTCTGTCGTATGCGGACGACGCATACCTGTTGGCGAAACTAGCAGAAGTACTACAAAAAGCCACGGACAGTGCATCCGCATTCTGCGACATAGTTGGCATGGAGCTCAACACGAAGAAGTCCGAAGTGTTCGCAGCAGGAGCGAAGGCACCAGGGATAGAGGTAGCAGGAAGGCAGCTGCGGTCCACGAACAAGATCAAGATCCTGGGGGCGAGGATGCGCACGGATGGTCAGACGCAGACGGACAACACCAGGGCCAGGGCGGCGGGCGACACGCTACGGAGGCTCGCGACCACTCAGCTCTCTTTCTGGCAGAAAGCGGAAGTCCTGCGAACAACGGTGCTACCCAGCTGTCTGTATGATGTTGCATTCGCGCCGCCGTCGGAAGGATACCTCAAATCGCTCACATCAACCGCGACATACGCCTTGTGGGGACCGAGGTACAGAACAAGATCACCAGCGGCGGTGCTGTCAAACCTGTTCAGCGGACACACACACGACCCAGAGGTAGCAGCGCCCTACAGAGCACTAGCAGCCATATACAGAACGAGACGAAAATTGGGAGAGGTGTGGGAGCGGTGCCAGAGACTTGCCAAAGGGTACCAAGACCCGACAAGAACGACACCTTTGGGCCCGATAGGCAACGCGATGAAGCGGTGGCTCCCGAAGATCAGCACAAACTGGGGGCAGTTCACCGAAATGCTAGCTGAGAACAAGGACAAATTCGCACATGTAGTGCGAGAAAAGCTAAGGTCGGGACGTGCGGAACACATACAGGACAGAAGACGCTCGATGGAGGGGTTAGACCGGGGCGCAGACCCACGCACGAACGACCTGTGGCGAGAGCTGATGAGACTCGGACCACAAGGAGCAATGGCAGCGAGAGACCTCCGGAGGATCGTGGCGGGAGGGGTTTTCTACACCCACCCAAAGGCGTGGTACCAGGACAAAATCACCAGACGGGTACCACCCCCAGAGGGCGAGCAGAGCGAAAGCGAGGACAGCTCGGAAGAGGAAGGGGACGAGACACACGAGCGTGTGAACAAGAGACCAACAACAGACGAAGTCACATGCGACGCGTGCGGTGCGGAGGAGGACGAGAGCAACATGCTGCGACACGCATTATGGGAATGCAGTGTGGCGAAGGAGGTGCAACAGAAGGAAGTACATGCAGAAGTAGTGGCCAGCAAGACGGAAATGCCAATCTGCATGCAGCTACATGGAACGCTCCCGCGTGATCACCGAACACACCAACACCGGCTGAGGAAGACGCAATACTACCTGCTGGAAGTGGTGGCAAAACGGGACCAGCTTCTCCAGGACAAGAGAAAGCTAGAAACGTACACGACGCACCCCTGGGAACAGATAACGGAAGGAAACGCTCATGCGCCACCTGAATGGAAGGAGCTGAGGAAGCATGTGAGCGGGAGCCTGATGATGAAGCACGGTGAAGACATCGTCAAGTGGCTCAAAAAGCTGAAGTGGTACGATGGACTGAGGAAGACGACAGTCACCACAATGGAACTCGTACTAGACTTCGAGAACACGCTGGGCGTCGAGCCGATCACGGGGAAGAAGGGTGATCTAGACATGATACAGAAGAAAGCGCGGAGTTTCCACGGCCTCCTGGAAAGAATCCAAGAGGGGTGGGACACAGCACGCATACAGAAGAAGGTCAGAGGCAAGCGGATCTTCCCAGCGGAGAGCCAGAAGAACCACGCGCTTAGAACCATAGGTGCGAAGAAGAGTCTGGGATGGAACAGAAGGCCAGTTTTTGCATCAGAGAAAACCAAGAAGGACCTTAAGAAACTGGGCAGAAAGTGGCAAGAAGAAAGGGAGGATACTTTGAGGAAGGCAACACAGCCAAAAAAGAAAGAAAGGCCGAGGCCCCAGAAGGGAGAAAGGGGTAGATAAGTAGAGACAAGGGGGACGTTCCAAAACAGGAACCTCCTTTATCTCATCTCTTTTTTTTTTTTTTTTTTGCGGGCGCACTGTTCCCCTCTTCGAGTTTTTTCATTTTTTTTTTTCATTGGTCCCTTTTGAAATGTATCTGCTTGTGGTGGGAAAAAAAAAAAGAAGCCACACAAAAAAAAAAAAAAAAAAAAAAAAATGAGCGTCAAGTTCGGCGACATTGCGAAGGACACCAACAATGTGTTCAGCAAGGACTTCAACGACAGCGTGAAGCTCGAGGTATTTCCCCCTTTTTAAAAAGAAGAAACCCCACCACAAAAAAAATATAATTATTTATGACTATGTGTCTTTGTTCGCACGAGCAAAAAAAAAAAAAAAAAAAAAAAAAGCTGCGAGAATTTTTTTGAAAGATAAATATTTGTAACAAAAAAAAAAAAAAAAAAAAATACAGGACAAGGTCAAGATCCCTACGGGCCAGGTTGGCTTCCTCGGCAAGTGGGACAACGGGTTCGCCTCGAAGTTTGTGTACAAGTGGGCTCTTCCCATTGAGGGCGCTGAGTATGCACTTTTTTTTTTTTTTTTTTTTTTTTAAATTCACATGAAATCCAGTGCCGAGGCCACCGCCGAGGTCGCCAAGCAGACTGTGACCCCTTGCATCGAGGTGACCAAGGGGCCCTGGACCCTCACTGGTAAGCAAGAAAAGGGTGAGAAGGTGTTCCTTGAGGCAGCCGCCAAGGGTGTTGTTGCTACTGGTGTCACTGCAGGTGCTGTTGTGAAGAGCTACCTTGTGCCCGAGATGAAGCACTCTGGTGATGTGCACGCTGCGTACCAGACCAAGGTCAGCGACGCCAAGCTCCAGCTGGGCGTGAAGGTCGCTGCCGACAACCTGACGGCACCTAAGCCCGCTGCAGAGCTTGCCGTGGGTGTGCTGAGCGTCCCTGCTCAGCTCTCCGTGAAGTACAACGTCAACAAGAACACCGTCAAGTCGTGCTCTCTGTTCGGTGTTCCCCTCAACCTCTTTGGGTACTGCTGGAAGCTCGGCCACCTCCTTGACCTCAAGGACAGCAAACTTGACAACTACGGTGGTGCCGTTGTTGCCAAGAAGCACGACCTCACCATCAAGGCCAAGGTTGACAAACTCAACAAGGAGCCCGAGACCTCTGTGTCATTCATTCTCAACAGCAAGCTTGGTGAGAGCAAGAAGGTTTGAACGGGGGAAATTAAAAAAAAAAAATGTGGGAAAAAAAAAAGAAAAAAAAACAGGAAACCCTCACCACCGTGGCCACTTGGGGCTTCGCGGGTGGGAACCACAAGTTTGGTTTCTCCGCATCTAGGTCGTAGAAATAGAAAAATGGAAGAGATTTTTTTTTTTTGTAAGAAATAAAAAAAAAACGTTCTTTTTTTTTTTTACCGTGTTTTGTTTACGTTCTTTTTCATTCTTGCGGGTGGGCTTTTTTTTTTTTTTTTCAAGAAGATTTTCTTTAGACAAGGGAGAAAAGAATAACAAAAAGCAATAACGAAGAAATAAAAAAGAATACCCCCCCCCCCCCCCAGTGTGAGTCCCCCCCTCTGTATCCACCCAGAAGCGGTTGGATAGGAGCGGTGACTGGAGTTTATTTAAACTATTTTTTTTTCTCTGTCTTCTCCTAAGTAGAGTGGTGGGGTGTTAGGAGGGGACGGTGGGAAGGGGTCGATGCATTTTCTGTTTCCCCTTTCCCTCCTGGGTGTGCCATAATCCTTGTTACATGTATTTTTTTTTTTTCTTTTTATCGCTTGCCTGGAAAGTATAATACAAAAAAAAAAAAAAAAAAAAAAAAAAAATGTTATAAGAAGGCTGGGGGCACACCACCGCCTCCCCACTCTTTTGCAATCTCCTGATTTTTTTTTTCTTCTCCCTTTCTCGCCCTCCATTTTTATCTTCCTTTCCCTGTTTTCTCCTTTCTGATTTTTCCTTTCCGAGTACCCACAAACCCTATTTTCTTTTCTTTTTTTTTTCCCCGTCAACGTTCAAGATCTCTTTTACAGAAGTAAATGAGCACTGAAAATGGAAACCTTTTGCAAAAAGGGGCAGATAGTCACAGATGCCCGATATGTATGGAATTGATGCTCCACCCAACGTACACCCCACTCACATTGGTACCGTGCGGGCACACATTCTGCTCAAGATGTTTGGAGAAGCATCAAAAATCCAAATCCGCAGCCTGCCCCTTTTGCAGAGAGAGTATACAAAGCACCGTCGTTAACAGGTCGTTGAAATCAATCATAGAGACATACAGCACAGAAGCCGGTGGGAAGGGCAGTGCGGGTACAGAGTTCTCACCCGAAATAGAGAGAGCACTTCAGGAAATACGGGATGACAGTAAAAAAGACCAGGTCAGGGAGTACCTGCGGATGTACTCAATGGCAGAGGCCCGGTGCGGTGTCTTGCAAGGGGAGAAGGACGCTGCCAGCAACGACATGGAGGAACTTAAACAACAACAGGTTGTCGATGAAAAGGTAGCCGCGTACCTCCGTCAGGAAGAAGTCCAGCTACAAGACCAAATCGCAAAGCTCACACAGGAGCTGCAGGTAGTCTCCCAGCAGCTCAACGACCGCACAGAGGCCCTCACCGCAGCTGCTTCGGAACAACACCTCCTCACCGCTAAAGCCGACGACTTACAAAACTCGATTGACGCCATATCCCGTGACACATTGAAGGCGCAAACCTTCCTCTCCCATCTTGCTCCCCATATCCAACTCTAGCCCCCCCCCCCCTTTTTTTTTGTAGGTTGTAATTTCCTTTTTTTTTCCTCTTTTTTTTTCAGTTCCCCCGCTAAATTTTCAAAAGGGGGCGGGGGAAGGGTGGGGAGAAAGAGAAATGCCCATCCTCTCCCTCATCCTCTTGATCGCCCTCTGCGAGGCTCCCTTAAAGGGCGGGCTCGAGGGATCTGGCTGGCCGGTACCTTTGTTAACATTCGGGTTGATAGCAGACCCACACGCGAATGTGAAGCATCGGCAGCCGTGGTGGTGCGACTTGGCTTGTTGGAAGAAAGAGGTGAAGCTAGCTGCGAGCTCAAAGGGGCGGAAACACGGCGGGGTCATGAAAAAGCTTAAAGAGAGCGTGGACGTTCTGAGCAGAATACCAGGCATCACATTCTCGGTTGACCTGGGCGACCTCTGCGACATGGACATGATGGTCAACATGCCGCTGGTGCTGGACGTGTGGGACAAGCTTCCCCACCCGCACCACAATGTGATGGGGAACCACGACCTCAGGGGGGAGAATGACCGTTTCGGCGAGCCTGCAAAGCTCCGTAACAAGACGCAAATTTCATGGCTTCTCAAGCAATGGAAGCTCAAATCAGACACCTTCTACTACGCCTTTTCGTACGATCCGTTTAGATTCATTGTGCTGGACAGTATGACACTGCCTCCAACTGCAGGAAGCAGTGCTTTAAAAGACGCTCAGGTGAAGTGGCTCGACGAACAGCTACAACAGGCAAGCACCGCAAAGCAAGACGTGATAGTCTTCGCGCATATTCCAATTGGTCTGGCCACGAACCCTATACGACACACTCTGCTCAAGTACAGCAACATCCTGGCTGTCTTCCACGGCCACAAGCACAGCGGTGACTACTACCACAACCCTGAAACCGGCAAACACATGATCACCCTGCAGGGAATGATCGAGACCAACATCAATGCGTTTGCATACGTCAACCTGTTCCTCGACAGGATAGAACTCGTCGGCTTCGGTAGGGTACCCAGCAGGGTGTATTTTAGAAGCAAGCCTCAACTGCAAACAGCCTTGGAAAGGCCTATGTCTGCGTATACGAAACTTCTCACCGCGTATAAAGGTGTCGGGGTGTATGATCAGAAGGTTGTCGAGCGTATGCTGTCCGCTAAGGTGGTTGGGGACGTCTTTCAGCCGCCATTCAAACACCCTGCTGACCTGTCGCAGAAGGCATTCACACCGTTGGAAGCGCAGTCCAGCATCTCGTATATCATGGCGAAGTTTAAGCCGCAGGGTGTCGGGCAAGAACCCGCACACGATCCAGACGATGAACAAAGACAAGCTGTGGTCCAACATACCTCGATACGAGTCACCCCCGCCCCTGTTGCAGAACACGTGGCTGCGAAGCCTACACGCTCGTACGAACCTCAGCCCCAACCTGATTTCGCTCATGCCGCTGCTTTCCTCACGTTGTTGATGGTTACAAGCGGCATAGCAGGGGTTGCATACTTAACAAGGTCGTTTCGCGGGAGGATGTTTAAGACCAGACGGTAGCTGGAAGGAGGGGGGGGGGGGGGGGGGATCTAATTTTTCTTTTCAAAACATAAAAATTGTTTAAAAAAAAAGAAAATATTTAATAGAAGGGGGAGGGAGAAAAAAAAGGGAGAAGGAGTAAAAAAAAAAGAAGAAAAAGAAAATGCCTGTACTGTTACACAGCGCTATAAGCCAGACAGCACCATGCAGCATTATGCCCCCTGTGGATGGACGAGAATGGAAAACCGACGTAATTTGCGATAAAGTGGTGGTGGTGGTGAAGCTGAAAGAGAGAAGGTATGCAAAGAAACAAGAAAACAAAACCATAACAAAAACAAAAAAAGCTTCATCGAGAGCATTCAGATAAAAAACAAGGGTGCGTCTCACATAGAAATACGGGGAGGGGAAGGGGAGGTTCTGTGGAAGGATGCTGTTAGAGTTGTGGGCAAGACAATGCTTCGGTCGATGTGGGACCACAAGGCTGGGATCAATGAAGCAATAGAGACAAACCTGGTGTCTAAAGAAAAAACCTTGTCTTTCGGTTACATACTCATAGGAGTGTTCAACAACTGGGAGCCGCCTTGCGAGCTAGGCTTGCAGTCTTACACTATTACAGGGCATTCCGACCCCTCACCAGTGCCATACCCAGCGGAAGTATCTTCCCCTTCTAAGAAGGGGCCAATAGTTATTAACCCCCACCTTCCCCTTGCCGTTGAGCAGGTGAAGCCCCCAGTGGCACCGGCCACCGCGATCCCTACACAGCTTCAACCTCCGCAGCCCGCTCAAAGCAAACCGAAGGTCTTCGTTCCTAAAAAACTGTCAGGTTCCAAACGGCCTGCTGAGGAGAATAGTTCTGATAAGAAGATTGCTAAAATATCCACAACCCCTCTCAAGGGCGTCACAGTATGCGAAGAATGAGAGAAAAAGAAAATAAAACATAAAGGTCTGCCTCTCCGGGTTTAAAAATCCCGAAAGGTCCAACCTCCGAGACGAGGCTTGCAAACTAGGCGCAAGGTGCACGGACGACTGGTCGAAGGTACGCAAAAAGAAAAAAAAAGTTTCTTCAAATATACAATGACAGGGAGGAACGCACTTAGTCTGTGCTTATTACAACACACCCAAATACAAAGAAGTGGCTGCGTCGGGTAAGGGGCACATCGTGACGAAGGATTGGATCACTGCAGCCACGGCTACAGGCTCGCGCCGCGACGAGAGTGCATACCGATTGAGGAAAAAGTAAGACTTTGAACGATGGAAAAAAAGAGAGAGGAAAATAAAAAAAAAAAGAAAAGAAGAAAAAGAAAAAAAAACGAAACAACCTTTTTATCCCACGTTGTACTACCCTTTTTTGATGCTGTGCGGCAACCCTGCATGGTCCCTGCTCGTTCCTGCTTTTTTTTTTTGCTTTTTCTCTCCTTTTTTCCTTGCCCTTTTATCCCACAGCAGGCACAACAGGGCACCATGGCCTCCTTCATGCATTTCGATGGCAGGGGTGTGGATCACAAGGTGAGCATGGCGGGCTCCAAGCGCGGCCTGGGCCGCAGAGAGAAAATGGAATCGTTACGAAAGCAGCGGGCACAGCGGGAGGAGTCTCGTGTGCATGTTGATGCTAGTGTGAAAATACAGAGCTGGGTCAGAGGGTGTAGGTGCAGAGCCGACGTAGACGCAAAGCTGGAGAGCGGGTTGGGCAGGCTTGAAAGTGTAGTTGAGAAGTTGCGGCATTTTTCATTAGCGTCACCAGCCTCACGGTCTCGATTGCTCCCTGAGCTTGCGGCTGCCATTCTGTGCGATACAGCTGCCTTCACGTTACTTCACAAAACGGTGGATCCTGTCCTGTACTTCAACAGGTGTTTGAAACTCATCACAGCTGCCACCCTTGAGTGCCTCTATGTCCCTGAGCTCCTTGCAGTTGTCATCAACCCTACATGCTTCACAGACAGCATCCTCTTCCATGCCCTTCAAGAAAAATGTGTGTCGCTCAACGTCTTCAGCCACCTCGTCGCCCCAACAGAGGATGTCGTCAAAGGTGTTCTGCAACAAGGAACCTCGTTCACTCCCGGTGGGTTCAAGTCCTTTGTCATCCATATCTTCAGCAGATCCCTTCGTGTCTCAAGCAACACTAAACAGGTCACCACCGCAGGCAAGATCCTCGGCTTCGACACTCTTTTCGACCTCTCTGGAGCAACCGTGCTGCAGATGTTCAAGGAGTGCTGTGAGGAGGGTTTGTGGGCGGGTGGTGTGTTAGAAGGCTTCAGCAGAGTGTTGCCATCATTCATCTCTGATGAGCCGTCCCTCATGACGCCATTAGTGGACCTGTTTGGGGAGTATCTGCAGCACACCAGCCCGGCATGGGTGAGCAAGAACATACAAACCTTATACATAATGCAGCCGTCTTTCGGGCGGCGGGCGATCAGCGCGGCAACGAAGCAGGGTGACTTGTCGCACGTGTGCAGCTTTTACACAGCTCTGCTATCGAAGTGCAGTGATAACAAGGCGAAGACAGCAGTATTGACGGTGCTGGCGTTCTCGGATGGGTTCCTGAGAGCTCTGTGGAAGGATGTGGGGTCCAGACTGGACATGGGCCCTATCGCAAGGGCGGTGAAGTACGAAGACCACGTGGTCAAGCCGTTGTACCTGTTCCTGCTTGCGTGCGGGCATTTCTTGGACTGCTCTCATATTGACGAGCTTAAAGACTGCTTAGACCTTACAGATGTGACGTTGAAGCTGATCAACCACGGCACGAGGAGCATCTTCCATGAAGCATCCTCCGTGCTCGTTCGCGATGAAATGATGAGCCTGCTGCGCAAGCTCCATGACTGGAACGGACGAAAAGAGTTCCTCAAACCCCAGCACTGGATCGTGCAGGCACCGTTCCCATGGCCGACTAGCATCGCCCTCGACGACTGGCGGGCCCACCACAAGGGCTCCCCTGTCTACAGGACGTTCTTAGTCTTGCAAAACATACCTTTCACAATCCCATTTGACTCACGCGTTTTGATGTTCAGGTCGCTAGTCGAGCAGGACATCAACTCCCTCGGGTTGGACATGGCGTGGTTCGGTGGGCAGAACGCCACCATCAGACGTGACAGGGTGTTTGAAGATGGTTTCCGAGCCATCACAAGAATGACGCCCGACGAGCTGAAGATGAAAGCGAGGGTCGCCTTCATTTCACGAGATGGTGTTGAAGAGGCTGGTTTCGGCGACGGTGTGTTCAAGGAGTTCCTCGCGGAGTTGTCGAAGGTAGCTTTCAACCCAGCCCATGGCCTGTTCCTGGAGACGGAAGCAAACGAAGTGTTCCCCAACCCGTCCTCGAACGAAGAACATTTGTATGGGGAAGGACATCTAGAGAGGTATAGGTTTCTCGGAAGAGTGTTGGGCAAGGCACTGTATGAAGGGATCCTGATCGACTTGCCATTGACGAAGTTTTTCAGAAATTCGCTTCTTGAGAGAAGCAACTGCATGCATGACTTGTCGTCGCTAGACCCGGAGCTTCATAAAAATCTCCTCCAGTTGAAGACCATGCTGCCTGACGAGGTGGAATCTGTCGGGCTGGTCTTTGCGGTGACGGTGGATCGGGTTGGGATTACAAAAACGATAGAGTTCTTCCCTGGAGGGGCTGACACACCGGTCACGGACGAGAACAAAATGCGGTACATCCACATGATGTCGTACTTCAAGCTAACGCAGCAGATCTCAAAACAAGTCACAGCCATGAAGGAAGGTCTCCAGGAGGTTGTTTCTCCTTCTTGGCTGCGCATGTTCGACTCCACAGAGCTTCAGGTGCTGCTGTGCGGGCATGACAACGCGGCTCCGTTGGACATCGATGACTGGGAGGAGAATTCCGTGTACGGTGGGGGTTACTCTGCAGGACACAATACCATTAGAATGTTCTGGAAGGTCTGTTGAAAAAAAGAAAATGAAATAAAAAAGAAATATATATTTAACAATAAAAGGTCGTCCGTGAACAGTTCACCCCCGAACAACAACGGCAGCTATTGAAATTCGCTACTTCTGTAGACCGTGCTCCCTTGCTAGGGTTCAAGTACCTGCACCCCAAGTTCTGTATCCACCTCGGTGGTGAAGCTGACCGCCTCCCATCAGCCTCCACGTGCATGTGCCTCCTAAAGCTTCCCCCATACGCTAACCTCCCCCAGCTGCGCGAGAAGCTCTCTACGGCGATCCAGCATAACACAGGTTTCGAGCTGAGCTGATTTCCTTTTTACGTCCTTGCCTTGCCCTGTTCATTTTTATCCTAGAGAAGAAAAAAAGAAAAAAAGTAGTAAAACCTTTTTTTTTTTTTAAATGTGAGTGTTTTCCATTTCCCTAATCACCTTCCCGCGGTCCAGGCATCACAGGCCCTACCATGGAGGCACGCAGGTGTGTAGTGTGCAAGACGCGTATCTCTCCAGAGTGCGAAGGTGGAATACTAGATACAGGGCCGTGCCATGGGTGTGAGGCAATCACTTCGGGAGTTCTCATGGAGTGGTGTGGAAGGTGCGAGAGGGGCTTGTGCCAAAGGTGTTGTGTTGCGCAAGAGGAAAAAAAACCGGGTCCCAGCTCGAAGTTGCTCGTCCCATGGGTGATGATGCGAGGGTCCATGGGCGAAGAACAAGAGGTGTATCCGCTGCTAGCGGGAACTGGCGGGCGGCGGAAAACCACTGTACCCAGCTCCCCTTGCGGGTCGCTGTAGTAGATGTAGTATTTATTAGTATTTTCTTTCTTTCTTTCTTTCTTTCGTTTTTGTTACGCCATTTACGTTTCACCACAACGCAAAACCATAGGAACGATGGAGTCCGACAACTCCTGGGAAGGCATCTCATTGGAAGATGCACGATCATTACTTCCCAGAATGGTGCGAAGGGAGATCAGCCAGTTGGACACAGTGAAGGCCGGTCGCAAAGACGGCTCAGGTGTCATGCTCTTCATCGACATCTCAGGGTTCTCCAGTTTGGCAACGAAGCTGCAGGCTCGGCATGAAGGCATGGACGTGTTGTCTGCGATGCTGAACCAGCACCTGACGGACATGATCACCATAATACATCAGAACTCAGGCGATGTCTTGACGTTCAGCGGCGACGCCTTGCTGGCTGTGTGGCAGGGTCTGGACATCTTCTCAATCAACATGGCAACACGCTGTGCGCTGAGGCTCCAAAAACATGAATACAGCTTCGATGACCCCAGCATCGAAACCATGCACATCCACATAGGCATCTCCCTTGGCAGCTTCTCCGTCGTTATCCTAGGCGGACGAGGCGCAACAGCCTTAGGGAAGTGGCGATATGCCGTACTGGGCACTGCTGTGCACAAAGCAGCACGGGGGCTGGACCTTGCTGGTAAGGGAGAGATCGTCATAACTGAAGAAGTGCGCGATCAGCTGACGTTGGAGCACACCATAGAAGATGCTGACGTGTCCCCCACATATTTCCTACTTAAGAGCATTACCCACATTCCGAGGATGCGACGACGGGATTGTGTGGAAAGCCAACTCAGCACCAACGCCATTGGCAGCTTCTCCTTTGATACAGTAGCCTGGTGCCTGATGAGAAGGGCACTCGGCGAGATCCGCACCATCTCGTCTGTCTTCATCAAACTTTCCTCGCTGAACGAGCTGCCCCTCGATACCGCGATTGAAAAGCTGCAATTGGTCGTGGTAGCTGTTCAGAAGGCCCTGGCCAGTGTGGAAGGCGTTCTCAACAAGGTCACTATCGATGACAAAGGGTGGGTCATATTGTGCTTGTTCGGCCTTCCTCTACACACCCACGAGGACATTGCTGACCGGGCAGTGAGGTTCTCGATTAAAATGTCGGGAAAGCTGTCAAAGCTCACGGGGCGTGTTTTTATTGGTGTCTCACGTGCGAAGGTGTACTGCGGCCTGACAGGGTGTACCGCACGGCGGGAGTACACGGCACTGGGCGATGGCGTCAACATAGGAGCGCGATTAATGTGCAAGGCGGACGCACTCAACAAGGAGAGTGTTATTTACATCGATGAAGAGACGGTTGCAAGTTGCACCAGCAGCAAACGGCTGGGAGTTATGTTCACGCCGGTGGCACCCGAAGGGCTGTCTTTAAAAGGCGTCAGCGTAGCTATCCCAGTGTATCAGATAGAACAGTACGATCCGTCTGACCAAGCGATGTCACTTGTTGCGCTGGAGGGAATCAGTTCTGATGAAATGGTCTCCAGCAGACACGATGGCTCCCTTGACAGCGCCTCCTCTGGGTCCTTCCAGCGTCTCAACCTCGCGAGAACAGCTTCCCTCCTTTCCAGCAAGGCAGCTAAAAGCCTGCAGCGGTCGCGAATGAAGCAATCTGCGGACTCTGTTTTCTCCGATGACTCGCTTAACTCACGGGGGTCGCGGGGGTTGTCCTCTCGCTCATCGGGGCAGTCCGACGGGAGTCGAAAAAGCCCACGCTTTCCGATGAACGCCACCCCACGAAATAAGCTGTTCGCGTCCCCCAGGAATGATACGAAACAGCTGAAAATGTCAATCAAGAGCGGGAACTCGGTATGCATGCTTGACACACATCACAACTGCAGGTCTCGTCTTGTATGCTCGAGTCGCCTGAGTCGAGACCACAGGTAGTACCAGGCACAAAACAGAAGATATTCGGGCGGGGCATTGAGGTATGTTCCTTATGAGTCTCAGCGATCCGCAGGTTTCGATACTCATGTCGTTCATGCAAGGCATCCTGCACAAGAAGAGTTGCCATGGTCCTATCACAGAACAGCACAAAATAGTCAACTTCATAGGTGAAGCACAGATGGGGAAATCGATGCTCCTTGAGGTGGCAGAGTCCATCGCCACGTACAACGGGCTGCACCCTGTCAGGATAGCGGGATCCGAGTCTGAGGAGGTATGAAAACGACAAGCAACACTGTTTTTTTTAAATAAAAATTGCAGTTCGTACCGTACTTCGCCGTAGTACCCCTGGTGACCCATTTCACTGAGACGATGTCGGTGCAGTTCATTGAAATGAGCTTTGTACCTGAGCTACGCAAACATCTCCCTTTGCTGCATTACGTGATACGGGTGCCAGGGTTGCCAACTCCCACGGAAGAGCACAAAAACATGGAATCAGCACACAAGGTAAGCCTTCTAAACCAGGTTCTGAGAGCTTGGGTGCGTAGGTTCCACGGGGACCGCACGCTGCTGATCATAGACGATGTACAGTGGCTGGACGAGCTCACTATTTCTTTCATTTTGGACTACCTCAACAACGGAGGCAAGGCGGTCATCGCAACTAGACCCCAGAATCGGATAGAGCTGAATCAGTCACTTCAGCATGACATCTCTGAGTCCTCGATAAGCACGGACCATGGCCTCACGGAGCCGGGGTTCGTCGAGGTGGGAAAAAAGCATGCTAGCGACTTCCTCGTTCTACTGAACGACGAGATTGTTGTTTACAAATCAGTCCTACAAAGCTTCAGCAAGGCTGTCCTTGAAGGGTTGCTGAACTTTGTGTTTGGTTCACAAAACTGTGATCCGACGCTTGTCTCCACCATCTACTGCAAGAGTGATGCACGGCCTGGGTTTGCAATGCAGATCACGACCGCTTTGAAATTCGCGTCCTTAATAGAGATCAAGGACAAAGTTGTAGTTCCCGTGAGGCGTGTGTCTTACTTCCAGGAGTTCATCGTGCACACTGTACCTTCCATCGAGGCACATGTCATGAAGCGCTTCGACCTGCTAACTGGACACGAACGGCTGGTGGCGTCAATGTTATCCGCCATCACCTGCTGCACCCACCAGGTACTGCAGGAGTGTCTCGATGCATATGGAAGCTATAAGATCGTTTCTGAGGCGGTGGAGAAGCTCGTCAGGAGTGACCTGGTGAAGAGGACGAACGGGAAGCTGTCGTATGCCCTGAACTTGGTATGATGTAAACCAGCAAAAAGATCAAACTCACAACAGGCGCGTGACATAATATATTACAGTTGCCTTGGGAAGGATAAGCAGCTTTTGCATAGTGCAGTGGTGCGTGTGATATATAATATGGCTGACTACACGGACGACGAAGTTATCGCACATGTCGAAGCCTGCTCTTTGCCGCGGAGCGAGATTTTAACCCTGTTCAACGAGCACTATGAACGGTCGCTGGAGGGGCAGAACATACAAGGATGCTTGTCGGCATTAATCAGGGTCCCATTCGATGAAGTTTCCGAAGCTTGCGACCTCAGGAAGCTGCGAATTGCTGGTTTCTGGAACGAACAAGGCAACACCACCAACGCCAGAACCGCCATGCAGCGCTTGGCCGTTAAAAAAGCTTCGTTTCACCCCCCAAGGAAGCACCTGTGCTGTTTCCCAGCACGAAAACCCGCTATATCTGTCAGAACAGCCATCAAATTACAATACCAACTCCTGCACATGGAACTGGACTTGTGGGAATGTGATTGCGACTCCGCAAAATCACGTCTTGAGCAGATCAAATGTATCGCTAAATCCCACATTCTGGACATGTCGTGTTTGTTTCGTGCTTCAGACCTTGTCTTTGGTAAGAAGCCGTGCACCGAGTGGGATATCAGCTACCCATTGACCATAATCGCAGGGTGCGGTTCATGGGGGTGCATCGGGTTGTTTGATAAGTGGATTACCAACGAGTGCCCTGCGATGAGCCCCTTGCCCGCAGCGTGGATGGAAAACGGAAATAAGCAGAAGGGGAAATACGGACCTGCTGACTTCTGGCGGCCGTCGACAAAATCCCTTGCGTTGAATCTGCACAAGCTGTTGAGGGTGTTGATCGGTGAACCGTTCGACCGGGACACGACGGAGCAGCCGAAGTGGGACTATTACGAGAGTCTCTTGCAGTGTGCGAATGTGGAATTAAACTTCATGGATACCAATAGGATCCTCCGGTTAGGCTTTGAAGGGAAGGTTGCATGGAGCGACGACAAACCTTTTGCAGGCGGAGAGTGCGACGACGTCATCACGCACGGCCTCGCTGCTTGCTTAAAAGCGTGCCATCTGGCACAGGGCGGTGGGATTTGCAACGTACAAGCAACCTTTGCTCAGGTCAAGAATACGATGAAGGTTGCCACACCGTACCAAGGGTTAATACTGTGGCTTTTTCTTGATGCGCTCCTTGCATCGCAGCGGAAGCAGGCAGGGTACAACGAGAGCAGCTGGTCTCCTGTGTCCGGGTCTGAAACAAAAGTGTCTTCTGAGTATTCTTCATCAAACTTGACGGATGAACTGTGCAGTGTCATCGCTGAGTGCTTCGAGGCTTTTCGCACTTTAGCATCCCTCTTCCCACCGCTCACCCTTGCCTACAATTTTATGAAAGGCGAAGCGGCAGACGAAGGTGAAAGCCGACGATTTTACGCCGAAGTGATCAAATCCGCGTTCCGTCTTGGTGCACCCAATTGCTGCCTCGCGTGGCGGGCCCGTGCTCGAATTCTGACGAGAAGTCCGTCTGACGAAACTGGACTTGCTGTGATGTGTATGCACTCTTCTGTATATAAACCGTCCCTTGGTTCTAATTTGCTTGCCAGCCTGATGCTCAAGGAAGCACGTTTCAAACCGTGCCTTCGGTCACCGGAAGCTAGGGATCTTGAGCTTAAGTTTTGTTCATTTTCTGGAAGCGCGTCAAAGGTCTCTCAGTAACCACTTCGTTCCTATCATAATGAATTTTCTTTTTCTTTCTCGCCCTTTTTCCAAAGGTCGCTGTGATTTTTGTAACGTGTTTATCCTTTCTTTCGTGGGCCGTTGCAAACCACTTCGTTTCGTATCATAGAGAATTCTTCTTTCCAAGAACGGAGAAAAAAAAGGAGGGAAAGTAGGGGCAAAAAAAAAAAATCAAAGTAAAGAAGGGGAGGTTTTTTTTGTTGTCCACTCTCTCTCTCTGGAAAGCCCCCTTGTTTGCTACGGATTCAGTACTAGGTCCCCCCAAAAAAAATAATAATATAAAAGAAATATTTAAAAGAACTGTTTCTCAGCCTGACGTTTTTCTGTTCTTAGTCTGGTACGTACCGATAGCTTGTTTAGTCTTCATAGCCCCATGCACTTCTTCGTCTTCTTTTTTTTTTTTGCCTCTTTTTTTAGCTCATACTATATTCTTTTTTCCTCACATTCAAAAAAAGAAAGCCACTCTAGGTGGAGGGGGCATGGACAATGACATAAGAGGCCGGGGGCCTGCTTCAAAATTCTACAAGCTGGAGAATAATATCAAAGCGGCCGACCTCGGCAGTCTCCCTACCGCCGACAGGAATGCAGAGAACTATGCGTGGGTGATGCGTGACGAGGACCTACCTAGGGAGACATTGTGTCCTGGCCCTCGTGCAGAGGCGACGCGCCTTCAGGCGGAAAGCGTATTTCAGAGAAATGTGGTTAAAAATCGTGCAGGGGTTCGACTGGGGATGGCGTTCTGTGTGAGCCTTGGGGGTGTGGGGTACCTTTGGACACGGTGACAAAACTATAGTCCTTATTAGAGCATTTGTATCCTGAGGATCAGTGAGATTACAGGTGCACTAATATAAAAAAAAAAAAAAAAAAAGATGATGCAAGAATGTAGTGAAAAGCCGCCTGAAGAGGATAACCCACCACCCCTGAACTACCCCGCGCAGGTTGTGGTAGTGGCCACTGCACTCGAAATGCATGACTGGCAGAGGGGTCTTTGCGACTGCTGCTACCCCGATTGGAGGAAAGGGTGTGATGTGGTTTGGTGTCTGCCCTGCCACATGGGTCGCGTATACAACGCTGTGTTCAATGGAGAAGCAAACACCCCGCATATAGGGGTCACGCTGGGGTTGCTTGCAGTGAGTTTCTTCGGTCTGGTGGTGGCTGTGTTGACACGATTCGGGGTGTTTTACTTCCTCATGTGGGCTGTTCTAGGGGGTTACACCTTCTGGACCAGGCGTCGTATCATCCGAGCAAATGCAATTTCCGACTCTTGTGCTGTGACTTGTCTTGTTTCTCACTTTCTAGTTTGCTGTTCAGCTTGCCAGCACCACACCGAGCTCACTCTCAGAGGTGTTCCCCCAGGATACGTTTGCTGCACCCCCCATGAAGCCCCTCAGCTCACCCGTATCAACTCTATAAGGGTCCAACCGGGATATCCTGCTCACCCGAATCCGACATTAGGCGAACCGCAGCCTTTACCTTAACCAGGTACCGAATAAAGACAGGGAAGGAAAAGAAAAAAAAAGATTTTTTTGGGTGAAATTTTCATTTCACAACACACAAAAAGAAGGAAGAAAGAGGGAACGTTGACAATGTTTCCAGGGGGGTTTTTTTCCTTTTTTTTTTTCCTTCAAAACCCCCCCTCCCCCCACGGCAACAAGTAGGGATTCGTTCAGGTCCGAAATTCCATTAAAAAAGATGCAACGGGGAGCTGCGATTGAACTTACGTTGAGCAAAGCAGTGCAACAAGTGAAGGAACTGGGAAGAAGGGGAAATGAAATGGAAGCCTTGAGAGTAATGCGGGACCACGGAATCAAAGACACTACCTTATGGAACACGAGGATAGGGGCAGGACGAACGGCACTGGAGCTATTTGAAGAAATGAAGGAACGAAACGTGGAACGAGACGCCAGAACTTACTCAAGCGTCATGACGGCTCTGGGGAAGAAATCCCCGCACAGGGTATTGAAATTCGCCACGCAACACAGTAAAGAAATAGAAAACAACCTATTTTGCTGGTCTGCTGTTGTACTAGCAATGGGAAAGCTCTCCATGGACACGAGCATCCATTCTGTCTTCGATTTCCTATCTAACAAGAAAATTACACCGGACGAAGGTCTGTACTCCTCTGCGATCACCGCTTTCAGCAAATCCAGTCACGTCACCGCTGCACTCAAAGTCCTTACCAATATGGAGCAAGCAGACATAAACCCTACTCCTAAAGAATATGTCTCCATCTTATCGGCTTGCGTCAAGACACAAAATTTCAGCCTCGGTAGGTCGGTTTATAATAAGATAGTATCCAGTAAGCAGGTAACGCCAGAGGTTAAATCGTCTGCTGCAAGGCTCTTCTGCTCAAACGGGGACGAGGCAGTCAGATTCCTCGCCGGGTTTCAAGAACCGGTTCCCAACAAGACGTACGAAGGCTTACTGTTGGTGTGCATGAACGACGGCAACAATCTCCAGGCCGCTCTTGCAATTCTTCAGAGAACTCCTCCTTGCCGTGCAACAGCACCTGCGTTCATGTTGGGGATGAACATTGCATCTCACTCGTCGTACTCCGCCGCCCGTTCTGTTTTCGACATGTTAGGTGAAGCGAAAGACGACAAAGCGTGGAGCTGCCTCATTGCGCTGCACTGTCGCGAAAGGCAGGGAAACACAGTGGAGCTTCTTAAGGAAATGGAGAAATCCGGAGTGAGGTGCACACCGAATGACTTCATTGTGGCAATATCGCATTGCGAGGATATGGATGACTTCATAGGTGCGGAGGAGCTTCAAGAACTCGCGGAGGAACGAGGTGTGCGTGTCGGATCCACCTTGTTCTGAGATAACATAGAAGTGGGGATTAAAAAAAAAAAAAGCGCTAAGGAAGCGACGAAGTTCTCCCCCCCTCTCATCTTTAACGTATCTGCATTGCTAACTGCCACTCATCAGGTTGGGATGACGTATGTGTCGCCCCACTTTGTAGCGCCGCATCTAGTTGCGCCGCGGGGGTCTGGCGCTGGCGCAACTGCGCCAAGTAACACCAACGCCAACAGAATATCAGCATCTAAGGAACCGGGGAATGGTAAGGTGTTCAGAATATCAGCGCTGCCAATGATGGGCAGCTCCGAGGAAAGTAAGGATAACGAAGATTGCCCCAAGGCGAAAGGCTGTGAATGCGGGCGGGGCAGGTCGTGCAATTGTAAGGGAGGTGGGATGTTCGTAGACGACGGTGGCCGGTGGATACCAAAGAAGGCCACGGAGTCGGACCTTGTGAGGAAGGCGCAAAAAATGCTTCCGTTGGCTTCTGTTTCGGAAACTGCATTCTCCCTCTACCTTGGAGGGCACGTACCTACTACACCCCTGACTCCTGTCCACCCGCACTGGGTGGACGATAGCTCCTCTTCTTCCTGCAAACTGTGCCGAAAGTTTTTCACGTTCTTCGCCCGTCGGCACCACTGTCGTGGGTGCGGTGCTGTGGTCTGCAACTCGTGCGGGAATAAGCGGCCTTCCCTACCGGCAGAGTGGAAGAATACACGTCTTTGTGCACCATGTAACACATCTCTCGTAACTTGGCGTTTTCACCAACTACAAAAAAAACCCAAACCAAAACCGAAAAAAAGGTGATACAAAAGGCGGGGGGGAAGGGGGAAAAAAAAAAAAAAAAAAAAAAAGGAAGAAAGAAAAAAAAAAATAAGAAGTGTATGTAGCGTTGCAGATTCCTTGTTTTCACTCAATTTTTTTTATAGTTTTCTCCCTCCTCCCCCCCCCTTTTTTTTATGGTTTCATCCCAGGGGAGAGCAAAAAAATATAAAAAAGAGGGAAAAAAAAAAAGAAAAAGCAGAATGAGACTTTCAAAGGCTATGTGGGGGGGGGGGAAATAAAAGAGGAGGGTCATGTACGAAATAAATAAGGGGGAAAAAAAAAAGGTTCTCCTTTTTTTTTTAGTAGCATTTTTTATTTCTCATTCATCTTTCTTGCATTTTAGGTGGGGAGAGAAGAGGGTGTTTTTCTTCCCCCCCCCCCCTCTTTTCTTTATGATAAGCATCCGTATTTCTTTTTTTTTTAATAATCTGAGTCAAAAAAAAAACGCTAAAATAATTGTATCGCATTGAAAAAAAAAAAAAAGGTTGGAGGGGAGAAGAAAAAAGAGAAAAGAAAAAAAGAAAATGGGTTGCTGCTCAAGCTCACCTCCAAACCAAAGACCGAAAAAAAGGGACGAGCCTCGCACTGCCACAAACAACAACATTAACAACAACAACAACATTAACAACATGGTTCCAACGACCTTGAATCAAGCAGAAGTGCCTACCACCACAGATGCAGCAGCACAGGAGACAGAATGGTACGCAGTAGGCGAGAAGGAGGTCCGATTCTCAGCAGGCGAGCTTGGAACAGTGGTGTCACTGACAAATATTGGCGATGCACTGGTAGGGACAGGCGAGGAAAAGATGATAGAGGGAATAAGATGGGTAGAAGTCCGCTTGGGCGGGGGGAGGGGGTGGATACAAGTCACAGAGGCTGACGGAACGCTCCTCTTCGTGAACACTGAGGACGAGGCAGACGCCGCCGTCCGTCTGAGAGCGGATTACTACTCAAGACGCCCTACAGCACCAAGAGCCAGCATTGTGCTGTCTGCTGAAGAACGACGCAGAATGGAGCTCCCGTTAGATGAACGTAGCGAGACAGCCACGCCACCATCTGCTTCCAGACGAGGGTTGCGGTCAACAGCGCCCTTTGGCAATGACACAATGATAGCGCTGCGTAATACTGATGCATCTCCGAATGCACCGCCTGCGCCACCTGGGCTTGGGGACTCACCGACCTCTACGAATTCACCTGCTCAGCAACAAGGCAGGTACCTAGTTAGAAATGAGGACTCCCTCGGTACCGCAAGCCCTACAGCCGAGGAAACTGAGGAACGAACCGGCACAAGAACCGCTTCACCAGTGGAATAAATTTGTAATAACAGTTTTTTTTTTTTTTTTTTTTTTTTTTTTTTATTATGAGAGCAGCAGTGAGTGGCCTCAATATGATGAAAAAGAAGGGGAAAGAAAAATGGTGGGGAGGTGTTTTTAAAAAAAAAAAGAAAGATTTTTTTACCCCCTTCTTCCCGCCGAATGAGCTATAATTTTTTTTTTTAAAACTTTTCAGATTTTAGCGTCTTTTTATTTTTATTATTCACCCCCCCCCTTTCAAGAGTACTCGAGTTAAATTACTATTTTATAATTTTTTGTTGGTGATTTAAAAAAAAAAAAGAAAAGCTACATTTTTTCTTTTCTTTTCGCAAACCGCTTCTTCAAGTACCAACCAGTAAAGATCTGGTTTTTTTTTTGTTTTCGTTTTTTTTTTTTCTTTCTTTTTTAGACAATCTATTATTATTATATTTAAAAAAAAAAAAAAAAAAAAACAGGAAATGAAAAAAAAAAAGAAAGAAAAAGTCACCGGGAGAGGATTTTTTAAAAAAAAAAAAGATTCCCTCCATCGTTGTTTCTTTTTCTAGCATCCGTTTAATTTTTTTTTCCTCCCCGAGGAGTCGCTCTCCCCCCTCCCCAGTCCCAAGGTAATGATTGCCATGTCATCAAAGGTACGCTGCACTTCTCCATTATATTCATTACTCTAGTTTCACCCTATCAAACAACACATTTTTTAAGAGGGGAAGTGGGGGGGGGGGGGGGGCATGAAAAAACGGTGGAAATGGGACCACCTCAAATGGCGAATACTTGTGATTTGTGTTCAGTTTGCAGGGCTGATGACAGCAGAGCTAGTATTTCCGGAGAAAGGCGTCAGGAGGATCTCCCGGCACGGGCAAGGCATGCTCGTGGAGTATTACCCAAACGGAACGAAATTATGCGACAGCTACATCTTGGTACCTGCTGAAGGCATGTGGCACAACGCCGTCCGGGGTGCCCTGTATGCAGCAGGGCTCGTCCACGCCTTTATCGGCATTGCAGTGATATCCGATACTTTTATGTCTGCAATCGAAGAAATAACAAGCGACAAGCTTCGCACTGCGATATCAAACGACGGTGAGAAAACCGTGGTGAAGGTGTCGGTGTGGAACCCTACCGTGGCGAACCTGACACTGCTGGCCTTGGGTAGTTCCGCACCAGAAATTCTACTGTCTTGTATAGAAACTGTTTCAACGTTAGATGCAGAACCGGGCGAGCTGGGCCCGTCAACTATTGTTGGCTCCGCTGCCTTCAATTTACTAGTGGTTTCAGGTATTTGCGTTGTGTCTGTTGAGCAGCCCAAGAAGATAGACCAACTTGGGGTTTTCATCATCACCTCCACAACATCTCTCCTTGCATATCTGTGGTTGGTGGTCACACTGTCGTCTTGGACGAAGTGCGTCATCACCATCACCGAAGCGGTCATCACGCTGTGCTTCTTCCCAGTGTTGATCATCGTTGCATACTTGCAAGATAAAAGCTGCTTCGTCACGAAGCCATCATATGCGTCGGAAGGTGCCTCAACCGAGAACGACCCCGACAGAACCGTAACAGAGCTCCGCCTGCAAAAGATCATGGGCCTCCTCAGAGACGATTGCCATGCTGGCGACAATGTTGGGAGCTCGCTTGTGGACATGGCGCGCGACTCGCAGAATCTCTTCCATCGCGCGAAGCCTAGTTACTTTGGTCGGCGGAAAAGTTGTCCAAGCGACTTCACCGATATCTCTGTACAGCTGCAAACCCCTTGTTCACCATGCTCTCCACTTACGGTAGCCAAGGCTGACACCTGCCCTGTCATCCTCGAGTGGCTCACTTCGTCCATACACTGTCCTGAAGGAAACGTCACCACCCTCACACTCCTCCGCCACGGACCCAAGACCTCCACCGTCACTGCTAAGTACGAAACGCGTGACATCACCGCCAAGAAGGGGAAGGACTACGTCGCTGCCTCAGGGCACGTCATCATGGAGAAGGGTGAGAACCGGGCTTGTGTCACTGTGAAGCTTCTGCGGAATGATACCAATGAGGTACAAGAGGAAACAAACAAAAAAAGAAAAAACCACTAGAGCTTCGAGGTAACTCTGCTGTCTGCAGGTGGTGGGGCAAGACTGGGGACTGTCTTGAAGTGTTCGGTATGGGTTCTTCTTTGAACGCACCACCCTCTCCTCGTACAGGTGCATCTCTCGACGTCGGCAAAGCCTACAATCGGGTTCGCAAAGACGTTCAAGGCAGGGGTGAAGGAGTTGGAGTGCAAGGCGGCAGACACGCTGTGCATCAGTGTGTCGGAGAACATCGGAGTGGTATGAAAAAAAACAAAAAAGAAAATCGGTGTCGACAGCTTACTGCAGTGGTGCAGAGGCTGGGGGGTACGCAGCAATCCGTGAACTTCAAGGTGAAGAGCGTGCAAGGCAGTGCCGTGGGGGGCACGGACTACATTCCTGTTGAGATAGAACAACGGATTACAAGGAACGACCAGACCACCGAGGTGGACATACCCATTTTGAACACCTACTCCCACCAGAAAAGTAAGACCTTTTCGCTGGTGTTAACGGACATCGAGGGCGCTGAGACACGCTGCACAACACTGACAGTCTCCATCACAGAAGACCCTACAACAAGAATATTCGTGGAACACGTGGAGCAGCTTGCGGTGCAGCAAGCTGAAGAGCGAAACGCGAACGCCTGGGGGCAACAGTTCATCGACTGCTTCGCCATCGAAGGGGACACAACGATGGATTACCTTATGCACTTTTTAACGATTTTCTGGAGGTTGCTCGGGGCTGCGATCCCCCCGCCGCGGTATAAAGGCGGGTGGCCAGCCTTTGTTTCGGCGTTGGGCCTTATTGGTATGCTTTAATCCGACATTTAAAAAAGAAAAAAGGTCTGATAACAGCTATTGTGGCAGAACTTGCTTCATTACTTGGATGTGTTGCGGGCTTGAAGGACCCGGTGACAGCGATAACATTTGTTGCCCTTGGTACCTCGTTGCCTGATACGTATGCAAGTAAAACGGTAGCTGAAGAGGAGGATAATGCGGATGCAGCGATTGGGAACGTGACGGGTTCGAACTGTGTTAATGTTTTTCTTGGTCTGGGCCTTCCCTGGTGCATTGCTTCTGTCTACAAAGAGACCAAGGGAGAGGAGTACAAGTACCCCGCAGGTGATCTCGTGTACAGCGTCGTGCTCTTCCTCTGCTGTGCTTTGCTGGGCCTCGGTATGCTGCTGGCAAACCGTTACAGCTACGGGGGCGAGCTGGGAGGCCCCAGACGATACCTCATTTGCTTTGCTTTCTTCCTTCTTTGGTTCTTTTATATAGTTATGTCTTCCCTGAAGGTCTACGGCTACATCGGTGGTGGGAGCAGCGACGGCTGTTGAAGAACGTTAGTACAAAAAAAGAAAAAAAAAAGAAAAAGGAGGGGTAAAAAAGTAGATCAATTTATTATTTTTGCCCAACGATTCTAAAGCTACGGTTTCTGTACTTTATTGGTGGTGGGGATAACATGGAAATATAAAGAAGTACATCAGATGTGTTGTTCGCTGTTGACCTCCTCGTCGGTCATCACCGGTAGCACCCGAGTGGAAGAACGTAACGCAGATGCTCAGGGTGACGAACAGGCAGCAGACTGCACGAGCACCGAATCTTGGTTACTGGGGTTGAGCTGTACATCGCACGCATGAAGGACACGACGCGGAACGCAGAAGAAGCAACAACTCGGCCGCAGTGCGCCTCCTGTAATCAAATGACAGTTCTTGTGCAGGGCGCCGCCATCCGGACGAGCTCTTTTTTTTTTTTTTTTTTTTTTTTTTTTTTTTTTTTTTTTTTTTCTCTCATTCACGCTGTTTTTTTGGCTGACGCTCTGGGGGGGGGGGGGGGGGGGGCGGAGACAAAAAAAGTTTGTTTCTTCTAATTTCGGTTTTGCCTTTCTTTTCTTCTTCTACTGCAACTATTTACATAGTTAACTGTGAATATTTTTTTTCTTCCTTCTCTTCTTTTTATCAACAAGCGATATTGTAAAGCAAGCAAACAGCCGGCAATGCAGGGAATGATGGAAGGCGAAGGAGAGGGCACCACCGACATGGTGCAGCTCACCGGGGTACGGAGGAAGCAGCTCTTGGAAGTGCAGAGAAGGATCGGGAGGGGGGAGTGCCCCTCACCTGAAACCATGGCTTTGATGCTTATGGGCTTACAAGTGGACTACGAAGAAGAAGAAGAAGTGGAGGGCACAAAAGAGAACGAGGCTGCCACCCAACCTTCCCCGCGCCAGGACACCAATCCTATACGGATAAAGCACTCAAGCTTGGAGACCAGAAAGAAAAAGAAAAAGAAGCAACTACCCCCTAAGTACCTACAGAGTGATTTCCACAATCTGGTGTACATATGGGGCGCTGCTGGTGCCGCCTTGGCTGCAGTGTCAGCTGTTGTAGAGAATAGCGAGAACGAAGAAGATAGAATTGAAGTCTCGACAAGCTCATCAAGCACCCTTCCTATAACCGACACTTTATCCCGACTAGGTTCTTCAAGTCCAGTAGAGCCCCTCTCCCCCCAGGAAGAAGATGAACATGACAGAAACATCTTCGACTACCAGCCCGTGGAGTCTCACTCTTATACCCATCTAACCAAGGAAGGCGTTCCTGAACCCAGCAAGCCCTTGAACGACTCCGTCTTTGCCAACCGTTCCGATTCTGTCAAAGCACAGCTTAAGATGATCGTTGCAGCCTACGCTGGTATCGTTATATTTTTTTTTTTTTTGTTGTCTTATCTAACCCCGACAGTACGCGAGGAAGGCCTTGCTGGGAAGACCGCTGCTGCCGCAGCCGAAGTCCGCCGCTACCAAGCCATCGTCAGCAAGCAAGAAGAAGAGAGTACGAACAAACGGAAGCGGGCCGACAAGCAGGTCGCGGTGTCACTCGAGAGGCAAGCGGAGCTGAAGGACAAGGTAGAAGAGCTCCAAGCTGAGATACAGCGGATGAAGGAAGCGCACGACAAGAAATGCAAAGCGGACATGCAGGTGTTCAGAAGGTATGACAACCACAAGCAACCACACAAACAGGGATATCGAGCGTGTGGAAGAAATTTATAAAAGTCAATTAGAATCTGTTACGAGAGAGCAGCTTCGGACCAGCGACACAGTCGACCACCTGAAGGTACGGGGGAGGGAGGAGCTCATCGAAGCTGGGAGGGCTCAAGAGCGGGAGAAATGCGAGAGGATCAACAAACAAGCTTTGGAATCGCACAAGAAAACAACGGAGGAGATGGCAAGGTTCCACAACGCAGTTCTTGGGAAAGAGAAGCAAGAGCTTGCAGAGACGAGAACAGACCTGCAGAAGCTGCGGAAGAGCGCGACAGAGGAGGTGAGGTGTTTAAGAAAACAGGTGGAGTATCTGTTCGAGTATTCGAGGAATCTGTCGAGAATTGTAATACAACTAGACCCGTCGAAGCAGACGGGCGTGTCGTTGCTGGGGAAGAAGAAGTACAAAAAGGCATCAGGTTCACACAATGGAGCGATAGGTGTGGAGCCTGTGGATTTAACGTTGTTGCAGCATGTGCAGACCTGCTGGTACAAGACACAGCAGTATTTAGCAGACATGAAGGGGTACCGTGCTAAGCAGCCTTCGTTCATGAATTTCCCGCTGACGTTTGTGTCTGCTTCGGACTTCTGCGAAATCGACAACCCTGTTGTGCCACGAGGTGTCTGGAACAGAAAAATGCCGAAAAAGGAGGCCGTTGAGCAACTGATACAAAACCTCGAGCAGGCGGCCTACGACCTTGCGAACAGACGTTGGGAGGAAACAAGCAACAACACCACACAAATAGAGTGTCTGAAGTGCAAAGATCGTGAGCGCACACCCGATAACATGAACACAGACGACCTGCAAGCCACCATCACCTCCCTGCAGAAGGATAATATCAAATACAAGGACCAGTTCAGGCAAGAAGTCCTCAAAAATAGAGACATGAGGATCAACCTAGAGTCAAAGTCCCGCGTCATGCAGAGAATCAAAAGCCATCAACAGGAACTGACCCCGAGGAAGCCCCAGTCCAGTAGGCTGTCAAGGCCCATGTCGGCGGCCGCATCCAGGACTTACTAGTTGTTCGTTTTCATGCCTGGTGCGTGTCCACCACTTCCCGAGAGAGAGGGTGTTTCTGCACTGCCCTTTTTTTTTCCCTACAACTTTACACTTCATATGTCGCTTTACCAAGCGCATGTTAATACCAATGCCCCTCTCAGTAGTGATTTTTAGAATTTTTATATGATTTTTTTTTTCTTTGTTGTTGTGTTGCTTCTTTTCTTTTTGCGTGTACAAGAATCCCAGCAAGGCAACATGGCGAACGTGCGTGGGGGGGTGTCGGGTATTCTCAATGAATGCCGTGCGGAGCTGATGAAGGCGCCGAACTGCATGTTCGCAAGCGACAACACTGGAGGAGTGTGCCCGGAGGTGATGGAGGCGGTGAGACAGGTGAACGAGCTTCCCGCTATGCCGTCGTACGGTGAATGCCCCGTGACCACTAAGACCATCGAGGTGATGAAGAAGGAGCTGTCGTTGGACGACGCTGCGCACATCAGGTTCGTCTCTAACGGGACAGGAGGTAACGTCCTGGCGCTTAGTCTTGCATGCAGCAGGCCGTTCCACTCTGTCGTGACCTCGAAGTGTGCGCATGTACAAACAAACACTGTTGGAGCTTGCGAGAACGTCTTTGGCGCTAAGATGCACTTACTCCCATCACCTAAGGTGGTACCCGCTGAGCTCGACACGCTTCTCGCCCACTGCAACGAAACACCTGAGTTCTACACCCTGCCACGTGTCGTCAGCATCACGTTGTCGACGGAGTTCGGCGACATCTACGATTTAAACGAGATCACCGCAATCAAAGAAGTGTGTAGTAGGTACAACGTGCTGCTGCATGTAGACGGTGCAAGGATCGCGAACGCGTGTGTGTCCATGATGATGCGTGGCTCAGAAGGTTTGAAACCCTCAGAAATAATGCGTCGGGTGATTGCCCTTGCGGACCTTGTGACCCTGGGTGGTGCGAAGAACGGTCTCTTCAACGCAGAAGCCGTCGTGATCAAAGGCCACGTCTGCCCGTCTGCCGTAGAGGTGAAGGCTGCTTCCAAACAACAGCTGCTAATCATGTCGAAAGCACGCTACGCGTCCGTGCAGTACCTCGCATACTTCACCGATGCGCTGTGGGAGCGCAATGCAAGCAGCGCCAACGGCATGGCCTCCTTCATGTACGAGACGCTGCTGGCGAAGCCGTCAGTGGTGCACGTAGAAGTTCCTCAGACAAACCAGCTCTTCATCACGGTGACGGAGGAACAGTTGAAAACCTTGCAAAACAAATATCTGCTTTACCCATGGGGGGAGCGCGAAGGAAGGGTTGTGGTGCGTGTCGTGACCTCGTGGGAGACAGGGGAGGAAGGGTGCAGAAAGTTCACTGACTTATTCTGAAGCAGATATATGTTATAGGCATGATATGAGAACTATTCTCCTCCAGCCAAAACGCCTCCCTGCCTGGCACTATACCAGTCTATGTGTAGTAATGCCATCGTCCACCCCCTCGCGACAAGCAGCCACCAACACCACCAGACAGGCAACTGCAGAACGGTGCCGATAGTGTCTGCGTCACCATCATAGTAAATTTCATTTTTTGTGGTGAAATTAAAAAAAGAAAGAGAAAAAAGCTTTACTTTCTGCACTACCAAAGAAGCACTCACATTGTATAGGTGGGATGACCTCAGTTGTACCCCAAGAGGCAGGGTCGGGGTCGGGGTCAAACACCTCCGTGCAGGGATGGGAGTACCACCACAGCGTGTGGCTGGGCATCATGGCGGCTGCTCTGTGCGTAGCGTTCGGGTGTTTTCAGATGATGAGGTGGCACAAGGAACAGCGGTTGAGCAACTTGACAGAAGCGACGAACACTGTGCTATCTGAAATGAAGAACGTGTCTAGTGATGTAGTCCAGCTGACAGGGCTCAACGAGGTTGCAAAGGTGACACGGTTGGACAAGCTCACAGGAGCCGTTATTGACACGCTGCGGACGAAAAACCTAGAGTCCGAGCATGGACTGGTCCCCATCATAGTGAAGGACGACGACGACACAGCGTCCATCACAGGGTCTGTGCACTCCAACCAGACCAGATATGTGAACATCAATGATCTTGCGGTAATTATCCCCAAGCGCCCCGACGACCGTTCTTCGTATTCTGGCCGTGGCTCCTTCCTTGGACCCCCGCCTCCCTCTCGCCCCCGCCGATTCTCGCGGGTTCTTCCACCTGTCCCGCCTTCATTGGACCCCGACGAAGAGGTACCTTTAGCAAAGTAAAAAGTTGACTAAATAGATTTCTTACTAAAGTTTTAAAAAAAAAAGAAAAAATGGGGTCTCCGATGGTTCTCACTTTTTTTTTTTGTGGAAACCCTTCCCTTTTTCTATGATTTTTTTTTTCCTGGTGGTGGATTGTTGTAAAACACTTCTCCACTTTCTCTCCTTTTTGTGGTGTGCTCTTCCTTCAGCTGAACGAGTCCCCCTTCTCTCTTTTTTCTTTTTCTTTTCATATCGTTCGTGTGTTATTATAGTCCAACTCCCTTAAAGGAAGAATGAAGGAGGGGGACAGAAACTCCTGTTGTGTAAGTACTGACAAGAAGTAATACACATCTTGGAGAATCTTTTCTTTTCTCTTTGCCCCCCTCACTCCGCATCTATCGAGAGCTGTTTACTCAGTTCGAGAAAGAACTACTATTTTTAAAAAAAAGAGGGGGGGGGTGAATTCCAAGGGGGTTTATTCTTCTTCTATTCTGTTATTTGTATAGACGAGACAAAATTCGTTTCTTTCTTTTTCTTTTCTTTTTTTTTTTTTTTAGCGGGACAAAAATTAGTTGATTCTAATACTAAAAGTCCTCTCTTTCCATTCTTCCCCCCCCCCCCCCCCCCCTTATCCCGTAACATGATATTACCTTCCCAGCCCAGTGCCATATGCAATGCACACACGCCCCGACAATGGAGAATTGGTAAGCGGAATGTGGCGAGTGGTGACGGTGATGCTCGTAAGCGGAATTGCAGTCGGCCCGTTGCTCACATTCCAAATGGTCATAAAAGCAGGGGGTTCCTGGGCACTCCCAGGGTACTGTTTAGGCGTCCTCCTTGGAGTTCTCTTATCTTTCTGCAAAGCAGAACTCGCAGGACTCATGCCAAGAACACAAGACGAGCCATCATACATATACATCAGAGAAGCCTTCAACAGCAACACCTTAGGCCGACTCTTGGCGTATGTAAGCTGCGTCGTAAACACCGCAATGGTAGCACAACTAGATGCAGCTGCGCTAGTAGTCCTCGCGGGTAACTATGCACGGCCAGAAATTGCGGTTTTGTTCGGAGGGATGTTCTTGTTGACCCAAATGAGGGAAACATTGCTGCCGGAGATCATCGTCATTATCATCACAATTTACGCACTCTTGATAGGACGCAGTACGTCATGGGAGTGGGAGAACAGTGGTTCCCTCCCGACACTTCACGCAGTTTTCTCTGCCGCAAGGTACGGGTTGTACGATATGAAAAAAGTCGACGAAGCAGGGCGATGGGGTGAGAACCTTCACGAACCCGAAAGGAAGCTCCCTTTATCCTTCGCAACTGGAAGCGTCGCGCTGGCGGCGTTGCTTGTTGTAAAAATGCTCGCGATCTTTTTTTCTCAGACTGCCCCACCAGACAGGTGGTACCCTGTCTCCGTCCTCTTTTCTTCTTGTATCTTCGTCATCGCGACACGCATTCTAACATCCTCTTATACATCCGCTACTAATCACTACCTTGAAGGCTACACAAGCCACCCTTTAGCTCCTCATCATATTGCTGCATCTACAGTGCTTCTCATTGCTGTTTTTAACATGTCTCCTAGCATGATGGTGGATCTGTCTGTGATGTTGACGATTACCACGCAGTATGTTCCTGTGGTTTGTGGGGTGTTGGTTCTTAGGGAATCGAAGCCGGATGTGCTGCGGCCGTTCATCGTGCTGTTCTCTCCATTCACACCCCTCTTGGCTATTGTCTGCTTGTTGTTCACGTTGTGGTGTATCCCTTCCTTGTTTGGTCCCAGCGGGGTCCCTATCTTAGAAGCAGGGTTACTCCTCATAGGACTTTCCATTGTGTCATACCTTGTACAGGCTCATCGTGTCGGGTTCTGGCCTGTTCGTGAGGCCGCTGACCCGTCTTGGAGGAACTGTGATGCTCACGATCATATCTACAGCTGTCGTCTAGCGCCTGGATTGTACGGTTACACTGAGCTTTTATAGCACCAAATGAAATCTGGAAAAGAACAGAGAAAAAGAAGAGGGTTCCGTAAGGCCCCTTCTTTTTTTTGCGGGCCGTTGCTAACCACTTCGTTCCTATCATAGTGAATTTTTTTATTTACCGGGGGTGGTACTTACACGTCACTTAATTCGATGCTTTGTATTTTCTTTTTTTCTTATATTTTGTCAATTAGTAGAGCGTGGGTGCCGCCCTTCATCTCCCCTTTGCCATGTGTTCCTTACGAGAAGTGAGGGGGAACAGTTGTTTTCCTGTTTGTTCTCACTTTGCGCCTTTTTACTTTTTGTTTTTGTTTGATCCTTTTTTCTCCTCCCGGACGCCGGGGTCGAGAAGAAGAGGGGGGGAGTTTTGATGTGTATATCTTTGTTTCGACCGAAAAGAGAGAAAGAAGAACAACAAAAACAGGGAACCCCCCCCACCCACACACCCCCAGCACACTTCCCACTCCAAAAGAAATTGTTGAAGAAAACAAATGTCGGGGTACCGGCACAACCCGTATGAGAAGGTAGCAGCAGGGGGAGGTGGTGGTGGAAGTGCGGAGCCGTTCCCTAGTGGTGATGAATCCGTGTCGTGTGATGTTGATCCGCGGCTGTTGGCGTTTAGGAAGGCGGAGGCAGAGAAGGTTGGGGGCGGCCCCGGCACACCCTTCGACAGCCCCACTGCATCCATGAACGAAGGTGTGACCACGTCGTATGGCTACCTCCAGCACGCGATCTCCTCTCCCCACAACGGCCGGGTCGGGGAAGGTGCCATATCGCCAAACGGTACCTTTGCTTCGGACATGCCCTTGCTTGGGACCTTCTCCGCCCCTGCCCCTGACCAGGCCACATCGCCTTCTCGTTCTGCGTCCCCTGGCTACCGGCACAACCCATATGGTGACAAGCCTGGTGAAGCACCGAACAGCACCTTTGGGAGCGCTGCGGAGGGACTGTCTCCCCCTATTAATCCAGCGCATATTACAGCTGCCACTGCTACCTTCAGCAGTGACATGATGCCTGTGTTGGGGACGTTTAGCGATGGTCGGCAGAGCCCGTCCGGGGTGTATAGTGGAAGCCCCCCTCCGCCGGCGGGAGCGCCGCAGGAGGTGTTTGGGATGGCCACGGAAGGCCCTGACCCACGTTTGCTTGAGTTCCAAGCCCGTGCTCGTGCGCTGGCAGAGGGCACCGATATCCCACCTTCCCTTGACAACACCTTCAACTCCGACGTCCCTTTCCGCCACGGTGCCCCGCCGCTGGTTATTCCCTCTTCTCGCGACTCGTCCCCGTACAACTCCTTTTCAAACAACGCTTCATTCTCCCAGCCGCCGTTCCTACCCCCGCAGAACGCATCTCCTTGTCTGTCGCCCACTCATGACGACGCTACGGGAGATCTCATGATTATGGTATTTGAAGAAAAACAAAGAAGAACGTAAAAACAGGTGCACAAGGACCCCAACGACAAGCTCGGGTTCAAGTGGGCCGGGAAATACCTGCAGTTGGCCGGTGTCAAGCAAGGCACCCCAGGGTGCGCCAATGGGATCGAGAGGGCCTTCGGGAAAACGCTGACACACGTCAACGACATACCCGTCACTACGGTGCGTTGCTGGATTTAAAAAGAAAAAAAGAAAGAGAAAAAAAAAAAGAAAAGAAAAAAAAAAAACAGACTAAAGATTTTGTCATCCGCACGGCAGGGCTGAGAATCGTCAAGCTGACCTTTTCCGTATGGGGGAAGAAAGAAAGAAGAAGAAAGAAAGAAAAAAACAAATAACAGTCAAACGGCAAAAGGCAGCAGAAGTTATTATACCAACCTAAGGTCGACTCACCTCAGAACAATGAGGGTGCTAATGCCCCGCTGAGGGTGCCCCCTGCGCCACCTCTTCCCCCACAGCTGACCGACCAACCGCCTGCGGCTGAGCTGCCCACGGCAGTCACGATTTTGTTTAAGGTATTGCACAAAAATAGCAAAAAACATAGTATCCAGGGTTAACAGATCACCTTCGGGTTTTTTTGAAACCCGACCCGAGCAATTTTGGATTTTCGATCACAGTCGGGTTAATGATGGGTTTTTTTTTTGTTATTTCGGATCGGTTTGATCGGTTTTTTGTAATTTCGGATCGGTTTTTTTTTAATTTTGGATCGGTTTGATGGTTTTTTTTTTTAATTTCGGATCGGTTTGATCGGTTTGATCGGCAAAAAATACCAAGACCGTGCTCAAATTTTTTTTTTTCAAAAACCCTATTTTGACGATCTGAGCCCATTCCAGCCATTAAAACCCAAAATAGAGCCTTATTTAAGGCTTTAAATGCAGTTTTAAACTGGTTTTCAGACATGTAATTCCCCCGGGTCAGGGAGGTCCAAGTTAAAAACAACAGGATTTATGATTGGTTTGATCGGTTTTTTTCTAATTTCGGGTCGGTTTGATCGATCCAAAACCCATTTCTGGCAAAAAATACCAAAACCATGCTCAATTTTTTTTTTTTTTTTTGAAAAAACTGGTTTTCAGACTTGTTATTATATGCGCACGAGCGGAATTTTACCTAATAAAAATAGCTCATGACGCTGCCAACTGGTTTTCCTAGCGCGGCTTCGCAACGGTACGCGACAGCCTACCTCTGCAGACGTGTGAGAGGGGGAATGGCTGTCCTACTCGGCCATAGCCCAAATACAGCCTTGAGACGACCTCATTCGATATCGAAGCGTGGTGGCTGGCTCAGAAAGCTGCTCTCCCTGTTTTGCATGACAGGGCCTTGTCGCTGCTGCACACGCAGCCTGTAGTAACGCGGTGTTCTCCTCGATCGACGCCAAGTTCGGAGAGATGCGTCGCGTCCACCTCACACCAGACGTACGAAGGCAGCTGTTGTTCTTGTACCTGAACCAGGACATCAGCGGTGCTCTGTCTTCGTCTGGCAGGCACCACGTTCTCAGGCACGCCGGGTTGCAAGCAGGGAGGTAAGAAATTGGGCGTTCATCGCTGTGTGCGTGCATTCAGTTCTCTGTGGGTGAACATCCTGCCTCAACGGGCACGCTTCCGTGTGTCCGTGTTTTTTTTGTTTCGCTTTTAATTAAGAACCCGCCAAAAAAAGCGAAAAAACAGCTTTTCGGGAAAATAATCCTTTTCTAAGTCGTTTCGATGCTCCCTGGGGTCGGCTTTGTGTATCTGGGGGCCCGGGATACGAATATAAGGGTTTTAAGCATGGTTGCATGCTCGCCTTTCATTTGACGTCAATTTAAAACCCGATTGTAATTAAAAACCCGCGAGTGATCGGTTAACCCTGGATACTATGGGAAAAAAAAAAAAAAAAAAAAAAAAAAAAAAAAAAAAAGTACGGGAGAAAAGCTGAGTTTGCAACCAAAATGACAATGGAAGAAGTGCAGCAGGTCCAGGGTGAGTACTGGCTAGTGGAGGCAGCTAAGGTAATAATTAAAAAAAAAAAAAAAAAAAAAAAAAAAAACACCCAGGGTGTCGACCTGGGGCTTGTTTCTGTTGCTCGTAGGAACGCAGACGAATCAAGAATTCCCCAATACAGAGTAGTGCGCCCTGCCAATCTTGATGAACTCAGGCTGTGGGAGAACGACAGAGTGGAAGAGGAGAAGCGCGCTTGCATGTTTGTTGTGGACAAAGCTAAAAAGCTTAAGGCCCCTGTCACTATCCATCGTACTGAATTTCAGCTTGATAGGCTGAAGCTGACGATTCACTACTCTAGCGCTGTCAACAAGCCTGATTTCAGACAATTGTTGCACGATTCCTTCAGGGAATTTAAGTGCAGAATTTGGATGAATAATTGCCAGCCTGCCGCAGGCCAGCCCGGAGATAGCCTGGATTTGGAGGCAAATACCCTCCCAAGATCTAAAATTACATAGAGAAGAGAACTTGAAGCTTGAACAAAAAAAAAAAAAAAAGAAAAAAAAGTGTGTGTTTTTTTTCCCCCCCCCTTATTACGCCCTTCCTGCCCTTTCTATTTTTTATTTTTTTTTTTATTTTTTTTTTTATTTTCCTCCCTCCCTGATGCTCCCACTCATGCCTGTATTTTTATACTTTTTTTTTCAAAAAAAAAAAAAAAGAAAAGATGGGAAAAAAAAAAAAAAAAAAACGGGGGGGAAAGCAGAGAAAAAAAAAGAAGGAATAGAACCGCCACCTCTCACCACCACCACCCCCCCCCCCCCCCCCCATACCGTATACAAAACAATAACGAAAAGATAAAAAAAAAGAATTTTTTATTTTTGAAAACTTTATATGTCCTCTCCCTCCATATGGCAGGGAACAGGAATGGGTGACAACACTGGCTAAAAGAAATTGCAACGGGAAAAAACAAAAAAAAAAAAAACAAAAAAAAAAAGGTATTGTTTCTGATACTTGCAATCAGAGTTTTTTTTTTTCTTTCGAGAAAAAAGGAAAAAAAGAAAAGCTGCAACAATTTCATGGGGTGGGGGTACTTTATTCTGATGCCTCTCTCCTTTTTTTTTTCTTTTGTTTTAAAAGTTTTTTTTCTTTGGAAAGATCCCCCCCTTTCCTGGAAGAATGCTCTTCCCTATTACCGTATTTTAAATCTTTTTAAAAACAAGCAAAAAGAAAAACAAACAGTTTAGGGTTTAACTTACGGCTTTGGGGAAAATTGTCTCAACCATGATTCAGTGTTTTTTTTTTTTTTTTTTTTTTTTTTTCTTGTTTTTTTTTTTTTTTTTTTTTTCTCTCTCCCCGCCCTCCATTTTTTTTTTATTATATTTTCTCTCTTGTCCAATATTCTCCCTTTTCACCTTGCGTGCGAGAAGTCCAGGTTTTTTTTTCTTTTTTTTTTTCCTCTAGTTGGGGCAGCAGGACATAACTGGTCCAGATGGTGGCGACTCCTCCCCAGAGTGCGAGCTGGGGTCACGTGAGCCGATAGAATATTTATATAACGATCAATAACAACAAAGCTTGCACCTGTGCGGGACTGTGGCATACCCCCTTTTTTTTTTCTTTTCTTTTTTTTTTTTGGTTTTTAAAAAGTCTGAATTTTTGTTTTCGTGAAACGCTGTTTCTTTTTTTCTTTCCTCTTTTTCTTCTTCTTTTTTTTTTTTCTTTCTTCCAAAGTGTTGAATGGAAGTGCGAGGTATTTTTTTTTTTTGTTGGAAAAAAAAAAAAAAAAAAAGAAACGCCCTCCCACATTTTTTTTTTGATCATCCCCGTTGTTTCAGTACTAAAAGGAAACTATTCATTTAGCAAGCGTGGTAGGACGATTTTTTTATTTTATGATGAAAACAGAAAAACACTTGTTAATTGTCAATGGAAGAAAAAAAAAAGCAAGCCAGTATAAAGAATTTTTATTCTTCATTTTTTACAGAAGAAAAAGAAGAAAAAAAAAGAGAGAACAAAAAGAAATACCACTTTGCCAAAATTCATTAAAAAGGCTAATAAAGCGCTACTGTGCACAACACAAATTCGCTGGAATTAGCTTTTTTTAGTTTGCTTATTAAATGTTACGAGTAGGGGGGGAGATAAATAGGACCTAAACTCTACCCCCTCCCCCCCCCCCCCCCCTAGTCCCGATTGCTATGAAACAAGTTAAAGCAAGCATAAGGAAGAAAGAAGAAGAAAAAAAAAAAGAAGAAAACACATCTCCCCTCTCCCCATATTTTCTACAGTTTCTTTTTTTCTCCCTTGAAACCCCTTCTATTTTCGAGCTCAATAATGGGACAGACCGCTTTTTACAAAGTTCTTTGCACAGAAGTAAACGAACTTTCTAAAATTTGGCGTCTTGACCATTGGGCATGCAATGATGCTGGAGAAAGGTGAAATTTATTTTATTACCCCCTCTACTCCTTTAGCCAAGGAAGAAGAGAAAAAAAAAAAAAAAGAAAAAAGAGAAATAAAAAAGAAAGAGAAACAAAAGAAGAAGAAAAAGAAAACACACACACATCAGCTTTTTTTTTTTTTTTTTTTTTTTTTTTTCCCTTTTTTTTTTATTTATTTCCTGTACAATATACGTAAGTTGAAGAAAAAAAAAAAAAAAAAGTGAGAACAAAGAAGATGTTGAGACGAAGTTGTTTTTAAAAATTTTATTTTTTTTTTTTGTTTCCCCCTGGTCCTCATTCAAAAAGAAAAGGATATCGCTCCACTCACATGCCTTTGAAACACCCATCGGCCGGAAGCACTGTCTTCAGAGCCACGACACAACTAGCGTTGGACGCAACCCCCCTTTTTTTTTGACTACAGGGCCAGAAAAAGAGTAAAATAATTGTTGAATTAAGTAAATAATTATAGTCTGATCTCACATGAAATCAGGCTGTATTTTTTGCATAAGGTCAATCCTTTTTTTAATCCTTTTTCAATTTTTTTTTTTTGAGGGTCCCTCCCCCCCCCCCTTTTTTTTGCACTACCTTCCGTTTGTTCTTTCTTATTTTTCCTATTTTTTTTTCAAAGAAAAAAAAAAGAAGAAAAAAAAAAAAAGCAAAAAAAAAAAAAAAAAAAAAAAACATAGCGTACACCTTATACCGGTACCAAAAAAAAAAAAGAAGAAAAAAAAAAATCTGGTTTTAATTAGGTCAAAATTGGCCTGAGCACGCACAGGCCCCCCAAACCCAGCGGATGGTGAGCTATGAGGGAACTAAATAAACTGTAGTAAGTCTTGCCGTCTCCCTTTCACATGGACGGAATCAGCATCCAAGACAAGCCACCCAAAAACTGTTTGGTATAATAAAATATTATATTTTTGCGACATACCCGTTGATACGGGATTTTCTCTCAATAACAACGTCATGGTTTCGGTAAGACTATGCTGTATTTGCTATGGAAAAAAAAAAAAAAAAAAAAAAAATCCAAAAAAAAATCTTTAAAAATAAATAACAATGCCAAAAAAAAAAAAAAAAAAAAAAAAAATAAAAAAAAAAAAAACTGTGTTCGTGTTTATGACTCTTTTTTTTAGGGTGGTCCTCGAGTGGGATTTGCCCTTAAACATCGCCTTTTTTTTTTTTTTTTTTTTTTTTTTTTTATGACTTGTGTGACCCGTCATATCTCCTTTCCCAGTTACTCATTACAAAAGGAGAGACATGTATTTTTCTGATGCAAAAAATAAGTCTTCAGCCTGTCCATGCAGACGAAGCAGACGGTAGCCCGGTTTCATCTTTTTGCTAAGAAAAAAAAAAAAAAAAAAAAAAAAAACGGTTTTATCATAGATGAACTGCGTAGTGCTCTTTTGACTTTTCTTGAGTTCATCACCTCATTACCCCATTCATGTTTTGTTCTCTCTTTTTTTTTTTTTTATTGAGAAGGGAAGAAATAAAGAGAAGACACGTTTTTGTTTAAAAGTTTTTTTTTTTTGATCCCCTCCTTCTGGGACTTGGGCGAAAGAAAAAAAAAAAAAAAATACTTGAAGAATTTTTCAAAAAGAAGAAATTAAAGGGGGTAGTTTAAAAAAAAAAAAAAAAAAAAAAGAAAAGAAAACACAAAATCAAATTTTTATGGAGAAATGAGTTCAGTAGTTTTGACCCATGGGTTTTTTCATTTTTTTTTTTCTTTTGTAGTTCATCAGTTAAAGAGTGTGGCGTTCCCTCTTTTTTTTTTAATTTTTTTTTTTTTTTTCCCTCTTCATTTTTTTCTTCTTTATATCCTCCATAGCCTCTACGCTGGAGCTGGAGGACAGCTGGTGCAAAGTGCATCCTGTGGCCCCAGAAAAGAAGGAACAAGAAAAAGACGAGGATCGTGGGACCGTACTTAGATTTTAGCGTACTTTACATACTCCCTGTCGTTATACCAGTGACACTTTTGGAGGTGATATACAAGCTTGGAAAATGCCATGCATTCCAAAACAGTCTCTTTGTTAGGTAAAAATTTGTAACCAAAATGCTTATGTAATATGTTTACTTAATGATGCCTTCTTTTTGCGCAATATGATTAAGAGATGACCGGGCTTTGCACCCAAGATTTTTTTTTTTTATATATTTTTTTTATATATATTATTGTCGAGACTAAAAAAAAAAAAAAAAACTAGTTTGATAGCAGCGTAATGAGCTATTTTTTTATGGCACGTACAAACAACGGCCAGTTCCTCTTTTAGGTAAAATACCGCTCGCGCACGCACAAATAAAATGAAGCGCCATTTTTTTTTTTGTTTTGTTTTTTTTTTTTTTTTTTTTTTTTGGTTCTTACAACTTAACTTTTCTCAAGTTGCAGTGAAGAAAAAAAAAGGGGAAGAAAGTGTGAATTAAAAAGTAATTACGAGGGGGAAAAAGAATCCCCCCCCCCCCCATTGGGCAGAAAAAAAGATCTAGGATTTTTTTTTCTTCTAATTTTTTTAAAAAAAAATTGAAATACGGCCCGTGTTGCTTGGAAGGGAAACACCCGATCACAGAAAAGCCCCCCCACCCCATGGGAAAAAAAGGAAAAAAAAAACAATTAAAAAAACCCTCGTTTCTTCTCTTTTTTTTTTTCTTTTCTTTTTCCAAACGATCCTTCAGGACCTTTATACAGATGTAAAGAGGGACATGAGTATTTGCCGGCTTGGCAGGGCAAAACAAGATTCGGTGCTTAGCAATTCGTTATAGTTGAGAGAGAAAAGAAAAAAGAAAAAAGAAAAAAAAAATACTTTGATTTAGAATCATTAAAGAATGGGGAAAGGGCAAAAAAAGAAGAATAGGAAACCCAGATGAGTGCTCCGAGCCTCGTTTAAAAGCAGAAACAGTATTTTGGTCGGCCTGTCTCTCACTCATGCGGATCGGACAGCCAAGGCAGGTAACAGAAATAAAGAAAAGAAAAGACCCATTGTCACGATGTCCCCTCCCTTTCCCCCCCTCTTTTTTTAGTTCTATTCTGCAGGAAGCCTGTCCCGTTCTTTTTATTGCCCCCCCCCTTCCATACCCTCATTGTTTGTCCTGCATTTGTTGATTCACATGTTAGGTAAAAAGAAAGGTCACGCCCTTTCTTTCCCCCCTTTTTTTATTGCTTTCCTCGATTGTCCCCTCCTCCCTCCCGACACACACACCAAAAGAAGCAGGGAAAAAAAAAACAAAAAAAAAGCCTTCTTTTTGATCCACTCTGATTCCCCCCCTTTTTTTATTCCCCCCCATGAAACAGACCAGAAAGAAGGAACAAAAAAAAAGAAAGAGAACAACAGGGGGGGGGGGGGGGGGGGGGAATGAAGGGGGGGTGGCAAGAAGGAGCGCCATTTTTTTTTCTGATTCATTTTTATTCATTTATTCGTCTGCTGTCCCCCCCCCCCCCCCCCCCCCAGGGCTATGTTGGCAAAAGAAAAAACGCATTTCCAAGCTTTTTTTTTTTTGAAAACAGCCTTCGAAGTCTCGTCGGGATCGACCCCATCGCCGCAGCGTTCATGGCGGCTATCGCTTTTTTTTCCAGGCTGGGTTTCGGCTCTCGTCAAAGCCGGCGGGGGGGTCGTGCATTCCCCTTCCTTTCGCACTGCTTTTTTGAGCTCGTCGTGGCACCCCTGGCCACCTTGCGAGATCCAATCTCTTCAGGACGCTCTCCGGGTACGGAAATGTTTCCCGTTTCTCTGCCAACGTAGCCCCAGGGTGGTTAAAGTTCTAAGAAAAGAGGGGGGAAAAAAAAATGCAAGAAGATGGGTTTGAAAAATTCGCCTTCACAAGGGAAGAAGGAATGTGTGCGATAGAGGAGGTGGCCGACAATGACGAAGACGACACCTTCGGAAAAATCACACCATTGCAACAACTGCCAAGCCCACTGCCACCAGCACCGATCGCCACGAAGAGAAACGACACAAAAAAAAAGACGGCACCCGTAACACCACCACCAGCCCCACTACAGTCCCTCGCGTCACGAAGGGCGTCAAGCGGCTTGCTACGCCGACAACCGTCAGAACCACAAATGACAAGAAAACGAGGGATGTCGCTTCCACGAAACTCCTTGGACCTGGTGGAGAGTGCTAACGTGAAACTGCTGGCCTTGGAGAAATCCTCAGAAGAGCATTTAGACATGATCACAGCGCACCGCTCAAGGGTGGTGGGTGCAGTTGGCCTGCACGACGACGAATCTTTATCAGTTGTTTCGTCTGCCTTAGATATCGAACAAAACCTAGTAGCAACATGGAGCACTGATAAGAAACGTCTCGAACTTTCCCCCGATGAACAGCTGGCGTGGGCGGCCTACGTACGCCGCACGGGGATCTACGATGTCGAGGAACGCAGGAAGAGGTTTTTGAAGACAGTTGAAGCTGCCATGCGGCCACGGTATGATATCAGGCTGCTCTCGGAAAAGGGTTTGGAGACAGCTGCCAAGCTGAAGATGGAGTCCCGCGAGGCTTTCCTTGCAGATCGTGCCGAGCAAGAAGCCCAGCTTCAATCCCAGCTCGCCAACCTTGAAGAGGAGCACACCGCGCTCCACAAGCACATCACGCCCTCTAGCACCACCGCCCCCTCCCTCAGCAAGGTCCACAACATCGAACGGTACATTCACATCAAAGAAGACCTCATCCCTGATCTCCAGCTGCAGCTCCAACACCTCCTCGACCAAAAGCCCCCCGAGCTCACAAAAAAAGAAGAGTCCGCATGGCGAGGGATCGAAGCCAAACGGAAGGAACGCACGCGGATGAAAGACGTCCTCCACGAACGTGAGAACACCATACTCAAAGCGAAGCGGGCCTTCTTAAAAGCCGCGAAGCCGACCGACTACAGGGAGCGCCACGCAGTACGGATCAAGCAAGCATTCGAAAAGCAGACAGGCGTGCACTACCACCACACGATGCTCCACCTCAAGCATGAGATAAAATCTTTAACACGCGGCAGCGTTGAGGTTGACAGATTGTTGTCGTACCACACAGCTGAAGAGTGTGAGGAAAAGCTGTTTTTGTTGGAGTGGAAGCTCAAGTTGGAGGAGCAGAAGGCTGAGGTCGAGCGGTATGTTTCACATGTGAATGACATGCTGCGTGAAGACGCGTTGCTGGCAGAGCTCGATGAGAACGAGCGTGTGGTCGAGCGGTCGATGACAGCAGAGGCGTGGCAGAAGGAGCACCAGAGCGACAAAGCCTTCTTGGAGACGATGGCCGACTTGAAGTGCTTGGAGCCAGTGAGGGACAGCGCTCAAAAAGCCGCTGAGATGGCGCACACCTCCCCATGGGAGCCGCCTACATATCCAACAGGCAACATGACCGACGGAGGCTGGTTGGGGGAGCTCAAGAAAGCCCTCATAGCAGCACTACACACGGCCAGCGATGTGGCACTGCCCCGCAAGTTATCTGCTCCTGACGCACGGCTCTTCTACCTGATGAACCGAAGCAGCGACGGCTACACTTCTGGCGACGACACCTTTGCACTGCTGCAAGAGTACATGCATGTCATCGGTGCTGCATGCTGCAACAGAAGAAAGCTTTTTGCGCTGATCTGCATCACAGGATGCATTATGCTTGGCACACAACAGCAGACAGCTTTGAACGGCTCTCTTTTCCCTATTATTCTTGCACAAGAAGGGAGTACTAAGTCTGAACGGTCGCTGGCATCTTTGAAAGATAAACCTCGACCGCTGGCGGAAATAGGGCAACCACTCTCGACCGCCTCACTTTCTCCAAAAGGAAGGTCTTCCTACAGCAAGCAAAAGCCCATTAAAAAGAAAAAGCTGCTAACTGCACCTTCACTGTCTCGTTTGCTGGGACCCGAGACGCCCAGTATCATTACCCCAGCACCTGTCCAGTGGTGTCCTGGGGGCACTGTCCAGATACCGCAGCTGATGAAGGCGAAAGAGGATCGGGATAGCTATTTGAACAGGCTGTCAAAAAAAGAGAAAGCGCTGGGGAGAAGACAGAAGGAGCTTCTGAAAGCCCTCAAAGAGTCCCGAGAGGAGCGGTACCGATAAACTGAAAAAAAAGAAACTTTTTTCTTCCGAAAAAAGATAAATAAAGAACAGAGAGAAGAAAAAGAAAAGAAAATATTGAATCGTTGCCGTACTTCTCCCATACAGATTTTTTTTTACGCTTACTTTTTCTCCCTGAGTCGTTTGCATTTCTCGTTTTTTTTTCTTTTTTTTTTCTCCTTGCCAAACCACAGTTTCGATGATTTCTTATCGTTTTAAATATCGAGGCCACACCCACAAATAAATCACAGGAGACATGGCTCCCGTTACAAAGACAGGGATATGGGCGGGGGCAGTGGTCAGCGCTGGGACAAAAATAGCAGCACAGAGGAGGATGATGGTGTCACGAATTGACCCTGTTCTCGTGGTGTTAGCCTGTGTCCACATGGTGGACAGGAAGCGTCTGGGTGCTGTGGCTGCGCTAATGGTGTACTTGAAGAATTTAAAAGCGATCGACACAAACCCGATGCAGGAGATACAAGGGTGGGTCGATGCTGGGCAGATGCTTGTGAATGAACAGCCGAGCTCGTCAGGGCTTGTGGCGACCTTCTCGGAGGTAGTGAAGTCGCTGACCAACAAGGAAGGCGTCGCGAGAGTTGCCTCTATCGTTGTCGAGATGATGCTTCACTCGGCACCGCGGGGCGACGTACAGGCCGCACTTCTCTCAGCTCTTGAGGACACCATCAGGCACGAGTCAGGACACAAGCACAAGCACACCAACGACGGCATCGAAGCACCACACGTCGTGAACCTCGAGCACTACCTGCCACCCGTCACCGTATTTTATCCCTCCTCGTACAACCCCAAGGCCTTTCTCCACAAGACAATAAAGTCCATTGCCACATGGCACGACCCTCGTAACGTACTCTACTGGAACACAGGCATTAAAGAGCTGATCTCGAACGCCCACGCGACCGCCTCCCACGACACCACCCATCCTGAGACCATCTCTCTTCCCATCAGCGTGTACGCCTCTGAGGTTCTCACACCTGTCGTTTACTGTGTTTGGACAGTCGATCCCGTCCCCTACCCTGTGTCAAGGTGGAGTGTGCTCTGTAAGTTCGAAGCGATGGAATCATGCTACAAAAACACGAAGCCTGCCAAAGACGTGCACCTCACGGAAGCGGCTGTTAAGGAGATGGCGGCCGTCCTGAACCCATATGACCAACCTGACTTTCAGGATATCTATACAGAAATGAAGGGCAGCTTTGGGGTGCTGTCTTTGGTGCACAGTTCGCACGGCTTGTCTGTGTACCGCTTCACGCTGTCGAAGCCCCTCCCCAGTGGTCTGGACGTCTTGTACTTGGTAAGGTACCGAAATGAAAGCTCTGTGGATGAAAGCGACTTTGAGCCCTTGGCAACGTCTGTCGTATGGTTGCCCCCTGTGTGGCAAGCGTTCAACCCGGGACCCTTCCGCGTGGGGCAGATGCCTCCCTCGGGCATTATCGAGTACCTCTTTTCGAGGAGCGCCACAACTTACCTTTCGGGGAAGGAATGGAGGTCCTACCCTTTCTCGGAGAAGTACGCCATCTTTGATGATGTGGTGCGGCAGTGTACGTCCAGTGCGAACCCCCGAGCGAAGAACGAGGCGCTGTACAACCAGGCTTTAGCTGCTATCGAAAATCTCCCGCAAGCCAAGCAGGTTATAAAAGGTTTGTGTTGGCGGGCACGATCTGAGCCAATCATGGAATGGCTGAACCTTAGCAAGGAGGACGTGAAGAAGAAAACCAAAGAGTTCATTACTTCTGACGAGCTGGCAATTACATGGACACCGCACGGCTCGCTCAGCGACATGGGCGATGCATGGCTGATCGACCTCACAGCACCGTTTCTTTCTGTGCAACAAGAAGACTGCCTGACATTCGTGAACGGGAAGATCTTGAGGCTGTCATGGGTATCTCTGCAAGAGAAGGTCAACGACACAGTCCCCGAACTACTGAACATGAAGCTTGCGATGTCGAAGCGCATCATCTCACGGCGAGACAACATCGAGACAGCAGCGCTGCAGTTCCTCGACAGCGGCGTGTACAACGTAGATATCTCGGAGGTGACTGCAGTCGTAGCCGACCCCAGCTCGCTACTAATCATCAATGGCAGCAAGGTGGACGAGACAGACACAACATCAACGCTGCTGCAAAACATCTTCAGGGAGCTGGTAGACACCACCACGGCTACCCCGCTCAACATCCATCAAGCTCTATCCATTCAGTTCTTACACTGGCGAGGCACCACCTACCTTGCTATGCTGTCGGGTGCAAAGTGCGTCTTAGCATGCGTCGCCACAGAGGAAATGTGCACCGTGCAGCGGCTTACCTCAAAAGCAAATCATCAGCCTTACCTCGTGCTCAACAACTGCATCAGAGCCGTGAAGAACGGGAACCAGGAGGCACGGCTTGTGATAGAAACTGGCGATGCGTCTGGCACCTACCACGCAGGGCCGAGCATATGCAGTTTTTCCACGAAGGACGGGAAGTGGGGAGCATGGGCAAAAGACACAGAGAACATCGGTGCAGGGTGGGCAATTTGCGTCCCGGAGCACGTGTTCGTGAGGGCGGACGATACCAACATGCAAGTGAACGGGTGGATGGTGGACCAGACACGACCCTTTGCTTATTATCTTGATAAAGCCCTTGCGCAGCTTCCTCAGGAGGTTGTATTCGCGAACAGAAGCATCACGGGGACGAAGCTCACGGACACGTACACCACAAGCACCGTAGTGCTATGGGGTGCTTACTCGTCGTGTTCAGATCATGTGGAGAACGAGAAGCAAACTGTCCTTTCTATCACTGGGAACGTACGTGACATCACACCTTGGAATTGGACGTCGAGGCAGAAACACTACCTGTACCTCCCGAACAGCACATTTCAAGTGGTGTCTGTCTCAAACGAGGCAAAGCACCACGACATCAGCCTACGTGAGATAGGAGTCGGTGAGTCGCTTGAGATCTTCATCAGGACGATCATGCCCACCCTAACTTATAAGAAGGCACCGGATTACATCCGCCAGCTCTTCACAGTCATGCAAGAAATCGAAAAACAACGCTTTGAACGGGCACTGAATGCGGCGGTGGCACCTCACAAGGAGATGCTTGGGAGGGATGAACAGATCGATGCGTCAGATGGGGTCACGATCACACGGGAGATCATGCGGTTGGTGAACAATGAAGAGGCGTGCTGTATAATGCTGCAACATGCGTTGTTGGAAGCTGCAAGGTCGGGTGCGTACTGTGCCGTAGGGAGGTTGATTGTGTTGGGTGTTGACCCGGACTGCGTGGATAGCGAGAAGAACACATCTTTGCACCTTGCTGCGGGCAACAGTTGTGAGAAGACGATACGCGAGCTACTCAATGTTGGGGCGGACCCTAAGCTGTTGACGCTCGCAGGCGAGACGGTGCTGCACGTCGCTCTAAAGGTTATGAAAAGGTTCAGCGACCCCGCAATCCTTCTGCAGTTGTGTGGCCCCACAACGATAAACGCCTCAGACAGTCATGGCACCACGCCCCTGCAGCACGCTGTTATTAACGAGGCGGAAGACACGTTGCTCCAGCTGATCAAGCTAGGGGCGGACCCGAACTTGCAGTGCGTCTCAGCCAGCAAAAGGAAGGGCGTCAAGCCAAAAACACACACAGTACTGCACGTTGCCTCGTCCCTTGGTTTCGTGGGTGTCACTAAGACACTGCTGCAGAATGGCGCTAACCCTGACATCGTGGACTCAAGCGGGCAGGTTTCACTGCACTTGGCTATCGAATCTACTGAGTTTGTGTCATCTATAGGTCTGGAAACCATCACCAAGTTGATCACTCATGAGTCTGTGCAGAAGCGTGACAAGCAGCAAGTTACCCCACTGCACATCGCGGCTTCGCTGGGCCAGCTTGAAGTTATCAAACTAATCCTGCACTCCCCTGCCGCACAGGGTCTCGACCTCACAGACAGGATGGACATGGTGGGGCACACCCCGTTGCAGGCTGCAGCACTCATGTTCGAAGTGGACATCGTGCTGTACCTCATGCCGCTGACGAAGTCAAAACTGAAAAAGAGTGACTTCCAAAGAAACAAGGTATGCTGGCATCAACGTCGTCACCCTTGCATAGGTTGCACAAGCAGGCAAGATGCTGCACCGTGCTGTTTATAACGACGAGATTGAAAAAGTGGGGCTGCTGCTGTCATGTGGTGTGTCCACCGACGTGGAAACGAAGGTATGGTAATATACTGCTTCGCGAACTGTTTGCAGGAAGGGAGTTTGCTGCATAAATTATGCATGCGCAGTGCATTCAGTAGCGAGGCCGGTGTGAAGGTGATCGAGACCTTGTGCAAGAACAGTGGCGGCGACAAGAGAGACATCAATGGGAAGACGGCCCTGCATGCTGCGGCAGAGGCTGGCTTGATTCCAGCGGTGAAGGTGCTGCTGCAGCAGACAGTCGACCCTAACATCAGCGACAAGGAAGGCATGACCGTGATTCACCACATGTGCCTGCAGGGGGCCATGGACGTGCTTTATGTACTTGTTTGGTACGACAGGCTGGTGCGGAAGCTACCTGCGGACCTCAATGTTGTTGACAAGCTTGGCAGGACGCCTTTATACATAGCTGCTGAGATGGGGTATGTGGAGATTGTGCGCTTCCTGCTGGAGGAAAACGTGCGTGTCAGCGCTGTCTCGAACGAGGGACACACTGCAGAGGAGATCGCCGCCATCAACCAACACATCGACATCGTGCATCTCATCATAGGTAACACGGGGAAGGTGAACCTCCCAACGTCGCACGCACGCGTTGCAGTTTTCAAGGTGATTTACAAGGGCGACTGCAGGGAGTTGAAGCGCCTGCTTGACACGTACAGGGTCGACTTTCTAATGGTGAGCGACAAGGGCACCAACATGCTGCACGAGATGGCACGGCTGGCAGCCTTCAACACCGACGATGGCTGTGCCGTGATGAAGGAGATCATGGGGAGAGAGAACATGGCGATGCGGGCGAACGACCCTGTGATGGGAGCGGGGGTGACAGCGCTGCACATCGCATCGTTCGCTGGGCACATGCAGATGGCAGAGACACTGCTTGAAGGCGGCTGCAACCCTGACGCCTACAACGACGACGGCATGTTGCCTATACAGCTTGCCGCGTCGCGTCTCCGTATCGACATTGTTATGCTGCTGTTAAAGTACTCCAGCTACAAAGTGTCAATCAGGGACTTCCCGATATCATCGCTTCACCGTGCTGCGGAGACGGGGAATGTAAATGCAGTCAACATGTTGCTCGACTACGGCCTGTCGCCTGTCGAGGCGGACTGCTTTGAAGGCACCCCGTCGGGGAAGCTGTGCAGCTACAACGGAAACATCGTGGGCGCAGTACCGCTGCACTACGCAGTGCTGAAGAATGAGTTCTGCAGCGGTGCGGGGTTGAAAGCCTTGCGGCGATTGATAACAGAACGGACGGTATTGGCAGGGACGGTGAACCAGCGGTCGACAGCACTGCACTTGGCGAGTGTGACTTGGCATGATACATGTCACGTTGTAGAAATGTTGCTAGAGAACGGTTCGGATCCAAATGTAAAGGATGCCAAGGGGTACGTACCCTTGGAGCTTGCTGTGGCCAACGGGGCGATGAAAATCATCCCTTTGCTGGACAAGGTCACAGAACACAAGATGGACCTAGGGGAGTACCTGCTGTGGGCAAAGTGTGACGTGCTAGTGCACTCCTCAGTGTCCGATGTGCGGAGCCGATGCGACGACTGGCTTGCAACCCACAGTACCATGTTCGCAGATCTCGTGAACTGGACCCCTGCAAAGGCACGCTTCCTTGGGTGCACCGGCAGTGCTCTTGTAGTCCGACACGATTTTGTGAAGCTCGAATTCCATGAAGAAGACGGCACCACGAACCACGAATGCTTCCCACGTTCCGCCGTCACGCGACTTATGTACACACCCTTAGATTAAGATGTTATGACATGGTTTCCACCTTTTGTCTGTTTTTACAGTTGTTTCAAAAAAATAGTCTTTTTTTTTTTTTTTTCTTGCTTGTTTTTTTGCGCGTCACCACTGTACAGGAGGGTCGTTCGAAAAGATGGGGAAGACCCTGAACAAGAAGGCGAAGAGAGTGCTGCTGACGAGGCAGAAAAATAAAGAAGCGGCTCCTCAAGGGAAGCAGTCGGCTTTAAGTATGGAAATCTGGGTGGGGGGGAACAAACCACAGCGAAAAAGAGACTGACTGAATATGCAGCAAACACAACGGGCCCGGCGAAGTACAGGGGGAAGAACAGGCGAACAGTGCAGCCTTTGTCGAAGCTTGGGAAAGGGGTGAAGACGGACAGGATCAAGAAGGATGTCATGAAAATGGTGACGGGGGAAAAAGAGAAGGAAGCGAATGCACCGAAACCGCAAATTTTCAAAAGCACACCGATGACCGAAGAACAACGAAGTGAGACTGTGAAAAAAGAGGTCGAGCACTTCAGCTACGTCCTGGGCTGCGATGAGTTCAAGGTATTCAAAGAAACAATAGATGAAAACACCACCACACCATCCCAATCATAGGAGGATCCTAGTACTGCAATTTTAAATCACATTAATGCGACTCTTGACCCGCTTATAGAAGCTAAAGGGAGGCACCGCTACAACCCGTCCAAGAAAAAGAAGCTCGAAAACGACAAGAAAAAAGAAGAAAAGCTCAGGAAGGAATCCGCAGAGGGTCAGATTAAACAACTAACTGGCTTCCAGGTACGAGATAGGGGGAAAAAAAAAAGAGAAAAAAAGAAAAAAAACAGTCGAAGCTGAATCAGACACCATACGGAGGAGGGATGAAGGGGAAAAGTAAGGACAGTTTCCAGAAACGGGACGGGAGCAATAAACCGATGGCAAAGAAGGGACGGACAGCGGGGACGGGCAGGGCGGCAAAACCATGGCTGAATCCGAATTAAAAGAAAAAGGATCCAGAGAAAGGGGGGGGACATCAAAATCAGTACATATTTACCCCCCCCCCCCCCAACCATCGTTTGTCAACAAAGCCAAAAAGGAGAGAGAAAAAAAAAAGATGAGCGAAGCCATCAAAGTGCTTGCGAGAATAAGACCCACCGAGGGAAAGGAAGCATGCCGGTGTGGCATAGACGGGAAAAGCATTATATTCGATGAAGATAGAGAATACCCTGTAGACATGGCTATCGGCGGCAGTGCTTCTCAAAGCGACGTCTTCGCGTGTATAGGCCCCGATGCGATCGACAATGTCATTGATGGGTACAACGCGGCGGTCATGTGCTACGGGCAGACAGGTAGCGGCAAGACATACACGATGATGGGGAACAAATCGAAGCCGGGGTTGGCTCCGGAGATTATGAACACGCTTCTCTCTAAGGGTGGCGAGAGAACTACGTTCAACGTCGCTGCGGTTCAGATCTACAACGAGGTGTGCTACGACCTGTTCTACACCCCGAAGGAAAACGAGAAGAAAAAGATGAAGGAGGTCAAAATCCGAGAGATTTCAACCGGCGTCTTTGGAATCCCCTCCGCCACCCGCAGAAGACTCCTCCCCGGCCACGTCACCACCACAATCAACGACATAGAAGATAAACGCATCGTAGCAAAGACAGCCATGAACATGTCCTCATCACGCTCACACATCATCATACTAGTTGAGGTCGAACAGATTATCGAACACCAGGTAATGTACTCAACCATGTATCTTGTTGATCTTGCTGGGTCTGAAGACATCAGTCGGTCACAAGCCACGGGGCTTGCAATAACAGAAGCGGGGAATATTAACAGGTCGTTAGCTGCTTTGAAGGGTGTTATAATATCACTGTCCGACCCTAAAGGAAAAGACGGTTTTATTAACTTCCGAGGGTCCGCGTTAACTAAGCTGCTCCGAGATTGTATGGGTGGGAACTCCCTCACGTGTATTGTGACGAATGTATCAGCGTCTGCTGCCGACCGTGTTGAAACAAAGAGCACGCTTGAGTTCGGGCAGCTTACCAGGCGTATCGTTAACCATGTTAATAAGAATTTTCGAGCTTGTTATGAGGACATGCTTGTGGAGGTTGACAGGGTACGCGATGTGTTGTTTGGGGTTAATCAGGATATTAGAAACCTGCAAAGGATGCTTCCTGTTGAACGAAAGGAACACCCATCGAATGTCCCGCTTGACTTGGTCTGCCCTCTGGCGTCGCTTTACACACCGCAACACCCCCGGCCGATGGACGACCCTGTCATCGCCACAGATGGCCGAACTTACGATCTGGCAAACTTAAAACAACGATTTATGTCGACCGCAAGTTTACCATCAGCACCGTTGCCTATGTTCTCTTCTGGTGAGCTTGTGTACTTCCCTGATGAGAATATGCGAATGGCGGTTAAAGAGTGGAAGATGTCGCGGCTGTGGCCGAAAGACATTTTGAACACCATTTTGTACTATTGCAACACAGAGGAGCTTCTCTGTGTGAGCTTGGTGTGCACGTGGTGGGGGGGCAAAGTGGGGAAAGATCTGTGGAAGCGTTTGGTTGAAAAGAACCACCCGAGTTCAGCCAAGAAACCCAGCGGAACCTCGTGGAAGAGCTACTGCATCAAGCTCGACTCAAGGTTGGTTGACTACGGCAGTGCTGTCCGGATGCGCTCCACGACTTATGGCGTGCACCTTATTCCTAGTACCGTCAACACCCCCTAACCTTAGTGGCACGGTATTTTTTTTTTTTTTTGTCAGTGACGGTATTAGATACTGCCTAGTACTGACCCTTCTTCTAAGGGCCCGCAGCTCTCATGCGGAGTTTTGCATGACATCGCCTTTCCTTTGCGTGAGAAGTCTCGTAAAAAAACTAGGAAGCTACGAAAAGAGAAGAAAAAACACATTAGTTTCTTTTATCTATGCGAACACGTCTTTTCTTTTTTTCTTTTCTTTCTCTCTCTTACGGCGTAAGTTTCTTTCTTTCCTTTTTTTTTTTTTTTTTTTTTTTTTTTTTGTTCCTTCAGACTGCACAGAATTATTAACCCCTAGCCCTCCTTTTTTTTTTTCTCCTTTTTTTTTTATCTTCCCCCATATATATTTCTTGAACGCTCCCAACGGATCTGGGACAATATCCTATCGCTGACCCCGACGAGGCCGACTTTGACCACGGCCACCCTCAGAACAACAGGGTTAAGGCCTGTGATACTCTGGCGCAATTTTTTTTTTTTTTTTTGTTCTATTTACCCCTCCCCAAAAAAAAAACACACAATTTACAACCCCACCACAGGAAAAAAAAAATGCTGACATAAAAAAATTTATATAAAAAAAAAAATTATAAAAAAAGAAATGGGGAGTACATACGACGAGATAACGCCATGTGAAGAGGTAACGGGTGGGTTTAACGCGGTGCTGGAGCGGATGGAAACGACAGAGAAGACTTTTGTGGACATAAGGTCGGGGGAGTGGGAGGGAGCCATGGCGGTGAAGTCGTACGCGCACTCTATGACAGTGAGCGGGAGGACGGAGCTCGAGGCAAAACACGCCGAAATCGAGGACAGGGCCCAGAACGATCCTGATTTTGTCCTTGTAATCGACGCATCAGGGATGGTCTCGGACGGCGGCAAGATCGAACTCTCGAACGAGTGGATCCCACCTAAGGTACAACACCTAACCTTAATCGACAGCAAAAGAAAAGTCAAACGAGTCGGCGATGATTTCCTACGGGGTATGCACCGCAACAGAGTCGACCTCTACGGGCTTTGCAACGTAACCTCTATAGGAGACAACTTTCTGTTCTACTGCAGCACAATGACAGTTCTAGACCTTTCGCCTCTCAAGTGCGTGAGAACCATTGGATCCTTCTTCTTAACAGGTTGCAACGCACTAACAAAAATCGACTTGTCACCTTTGTGCAACGCGGAGTCTGTCGGGAATTTTTTCATATGCAACTGTAAAGGTCTTCAAGAAATCGACCTTTACCCATTAAAGAGCCTTGTCAGCGTGGGCACGTACTTCCTCTCTGGGTGTCGGGCGTTGTCTGATGTGGACTTGAGCTCGCTGATCTTCGTGTCGCAGATTCCGAAGTATTTTCTTGCAAACTGCACGAATTTGGTCAGCGTGACGTTTCCTTACCTGCAGAGCATTACGGTCGGGGATTATTTCCTGTCCGGTTGCTCGTCGCTTTCTCATGTCAAAATGACGAAAATGGAGAATGTAACGAGTATCGGGCACTATTTCCTTGCAAACTGCAACACACTGGAGACAACGGAGTTCAAGTTCAAACACGCGAAGTCAATCGGCGACCATTTCTTATCGAACTGCTCGTCGGTGGAGAGTCTGGATCTCTCGTCATTCCGGAAGTTGTCGTCTATCGGAAACCACTTTCTTTACATGTGCGAGAAACTGAGAGATGTTAACTTAGGTAGCATGAAGCCTGTATACGTCGGCGAGTACTTCATATCTAAATGTACTGTGCTTCGGTCTGTGCCTCTCGCTTCTTTTCGCAAGACGACGTTTGTAGGATCTTACTTCCTTGCTGGCAACCCTGTGCTCCGGACCGTTGATCTTTCCGCTCTCAAGAACGTAACCTCAGGTGCTGATAACCTGCTGCACCACTCGAATCCCGATAATATAACACTTCCCCCACCCGAATGCTTTCTGTTCGCAAAGATCAGCGATTCGTTTAAACAGCATGAAAATAACCATAGGACTCAGGCGGGATGTTGTTCATGTCAATAAAGAAAAGAAGGGGGGGGGGGGGGGGGGGGGAGACAGAAAACAGAGAGAAAGAAGAAGAAAAAAAGCAAAAGGCTCATGTCATGGCTTTTTTTGCTTCGGGTTCAGATCTAAACACTAATTGTTGCCACGAAGAAAATACATTGTGAGGGGGGGGGGGGGGGGGGGGGGAGCGGGGAGCGGGGGAAGCGCCCCCAGAAAGCTGGCAGTTTTGGGTTGGCGCAAGCAATGTGTGGATTCTGAGCCTTATTTTTCTTTCTTTTTTTCCCTCTTCTTTCTTCCCCCTTACAATGGGGAAAAAAGGGGGGTTGAAAAATGGAGAACGGGGGGGGGGGGGGGGAATGCAATCTTTACTTTACTTTTTTATCAAGCTAAAAAGAAAAAAATCAAAAATATCCCCCCCCTTTATTTTTATTTGTGGTGTGGGTAACAACAACAGCAAAAAGGCTTCCAAGCAAGTATGTTTTTTTTGTGTAGGAACTTTGAGGCTTGAAACGGCTCTGAGGATTTTGGGGACGAAAAGTGAATCAACGATCGACGTTTGGCTTACTGAAGACGAACATTGAGCCCGTTGAAATTATGGAGACTATATTATTCCTGAGGGTAAGGGCACAGCTATAAAGATGAAGTAGAAGAAATGTTTGTTTCTTCTTCCCCCCCCCCCCCCCCCCCCCCCACTCTACTAAAAAAAAAGAAAATGGATGATGATGAGTGCAAGACCGGGCAAGAGGGGAAAAAGATGGCCTTTCTTTGATTCTCCCTCCCGCTCCTCCTTCACTCTCCCTAGCCCATTCTTTTCCCCTTCCCCTTGCTGTAGATTTCCAGTTTTTTTTTAATTTTTTTTATTTTAAACCGCAATGCTACCACAACCGAGTTTTTTTCTTTTTTTTTCCCCCTTCTTCTTCCCTTTCTTTAAGTTCCTGTTGTATGGTCATGTTCTTCTTCTTCCTTCTTTTTCTTTTCTTCTTAAAAATGCTCCTCTTTTTTTTTCTCTCTCTTTTTTTTTCTTTCCTCTTCTTTTTTTCAATCGACCGTAAAAAAAAAAAAAAAATAAATAAAAAAAAAAAACAGGGGCGAGCACCAAAAACCCCTTTTCTTGCTTTCTTTCTTCATTAAACGGAAGGCAAAAGTCACTTGGGGGAATATAAAATACAGTGGTGTGGGTAACCATCTACCTTACTTCGCCTCAGAGGAATGGCTTATGTAGCACAATCTGTGGCCACTGGGGCGCAGGGTGCAGTCGACCAGCTCAATTGTTTTTCCCATAAAGAAAACCCTCCTTTTTTTTCACCCCTCCTTTTTTCCCTCGACAATCGGCCTATGACTCTTGGTCTATGGTACGTGGGCCGTGCATTGTGGTAATTACACTCAGAGCTTGCTGCTTTTTTTGCGCTCATATCTCTAAAACCCGTTGGCCTTGAAAAAAGTAAGAAACAGCAATTTTTTTTTTCCAGTCCCCCCCAACGGGGGAAGGGCGTCAAAAAAAAAAAAAAAAAAACGGGTTTTAGAGATATGATGCGAATAAGTTTCCCCCTCTCTCCTCTCCTTTTTATTTGCGCCCATTGCATTTAATTAAAGGGAAAAAAAAAGAAAAAAAAAAAAAAAAAAAAAAACATTGCAACTCTCTGCTGCATGACCTCTTCATCTGAAAAGCTAGGAGGGAGGTCTGTGCTGCGAGGGCTCTCACAAAGAAGAAAAGGAACATGCACAACACAAGTGAGAACACTTTTGATGCCGATGGATGGCTTGCGCGTGGCCGAAGAATATATTCTTTCCCCTCTCAGTGTCGATGGCACAGTATAACTAAAGGCCCTTGGGCAGGTACTGGAGGGGGGCAAACAAAAAGAAAAAGTCGTATTCACACGTTTTAAATGCAACGTATGGGATTTTGGCTTTTTTTTTTCTAAAGAAGGAAAGAATAGTGACACACCCCCCCCAAAAAAAAGAATTGTGAAATTCCTGGAATAAATCTGGAGGAGTTTTTTTGCCAGGATTCGTTGTTTTCATTGTTATTTTGGTAAAATCAAAAACATCAAAAAAGAAAAAGAAAAGAAAAAAAAAAAATGAAAAGAAAATAGTGTGGTCAAAAAAAAAGAAGAAAACAAAAAGAAAACGATAGTTGCTCTACAACAGGGTTGCTCCAGTGAACGCAAAAAAAGGACAAAACGGGGGGGGGGGGGGGGGGGGATGTTTTGCTTATTCTTCTTATGCCAGCCAGGCTCAGGCTTCCTGAGCTAGCTGGTAAACAAAAACGGTAAATCTTAATAAAAGCCTTTTTTTTCCCCTTTCCCTCTTTATTCAAATGCAAATATGCTATACTCACTAAACAAAAGGAAGGGACAGCTTCCACCGCCTCCTGGAGAGAATCCAAGAAGGATGGAACACAACCTCAAAAGGGATTAAAAACCCGAGGCCCCAGAAAGATAAGAAGTAAAGCGGGGGACCTTTTTTTTTCTTCTTCTTTTTTTTTTTCTTCCTTTCCGTTTTTACAGCGTGAGTGGGGATCGGCGCGATTTCCCTTTTTAACCGCAAAAAAAAAGCTACACCCTAGGACGCGATATGTTGGTGCAAAATGTTTCCCCAGTAGGCTTTGGTCTGCACAGGGGTTTCTATTATTTTCAATGTGTTCACGCAAGGGGGGGGGGGGGGGGGGGGGGAAGAAGAGGTTTTTACAAAAAGAAATACCGTATTTTAAAATTTCTGTAAAGTGAAAAACACCCGGACTGACAAAAGTTCGGTCTTTTTCGCATACGGTTTTTTTTTTTTTTGAGTCAAAATAGTTTTTCATAACTCTATTCATAAATTCTTATAAAATACGGTATCATAGTGAGATATTTTTCTTTTTTTTTTTCTTTTAGTTGTACTTACGTGAATGCACACGTGCACCTTCTTCGCGCACACACCCCTCCCTCCCCCCCCTTTACTTTTTGTAATGATTTAAACCTAATTGATGGAACGTTGCGAACAACCCTTCCCCCTTATTTGTCTTTCTTCTTCTTCTTCCTTCTTCTTCCTTCTTACCCTATTATCATTCCCAGTACCTTTTGCAAAGGAAGAAAAAAGCATGAAATCTGATCGATGGGAACAAATCGAAGAGGAGCTGGGCATGCAAGGATGCCTCAAGGAAGCCTGGGATAAATCATGCGTCGTGGTTTTCGCAGACGAGAAGCGAGACCACAAATCCCCCGGAGAAGAAGTAACCCTCGAGGATGTAATGGAACGATCGAACAAAGGCCTCGAACTGACCTTCTCTCGCATGACGCAGAACGGGATCTGGGAAGAAGCAAGCTCAGAACTCCGAGAAATGCTGAATAAAGGTTACACAGCAAGGGTCACTGTCGGCCACGAGTTGTCACAAAGCATTCATGAGCATCTATGGAGGTTGCAGGCGCTGCTTGGGGGATTGGCTGTTGGGTCAAACGTGTACATCACTCCGAGCGAAACGCAGGGTTTCCCCAGACACACGGACCCCTTAAACGGTTTTGTAACCCAGCTTCGCGGGCAAAAGAAATGGGTCATAACACACCATAAACCGCTTCCTCTCAACGCAGGTTCATTGCCTCCACTTCCTACCTCCGAACACCCCAAGGAGGTCCATCGTCGGCCTGGGAAAGCTGTTCCGTTCACCGAAGGTATCGTTACTCTGAACCAAGGCGACAAACTGTACCTTCCACGGGGCTATGCCCACCATTGTGTAGGTTTAGGCGATGATCTGAGCATGCATTTAACTGTTGATGTTGGAACGGGTGGGAATTTTGCTGCGTTGCTCGGATGTGCTGCAGGGTTATGCGGCACCACCGTCCCATGGACCGATGAGTTCTTCTTCCATGAAGTGATGCGGAAGACGTTACCCATCGGGTGGCTGTGGACGCTCGGGGAATCCTACCGTTCTGACAAGCTTCATGACACTGTCCTCGCAATGTCCGAAGCGCTGAACCTTTCCTTGACTGAGAACGCTATCTGCGAGGCTGCCGACATGATGTCCAGCTCGTTTTTCGCTTCTTCGGTGCCTGCTCCTTACCCCCACACGTTCTACCGTCTTACATCTAAAACCCTCGAGGCGCCTCCTGCCTTCTGTTCTCCTATGGACCATTCATCTCGCGCTTACACAATTCACTTCCCGCCCCACCTTTACCCAGTCTTCCGTGGGTTCCTTCCTAATGACCAGAAGCAGTTTTCTATCCTTGACAAGGCGGCGGACGCAGACATTTACAAACATAGCAAGGCAGCTGTCGAGCTAGCTCTGAGGGACTGCGGCATAGCTGTCGACGGCGGCCGACGGAAAAAATCGAGACGATAAGTTTTCTTCTTCCCCACTAAATTCTTTAAACGTCCTGAAAAAGAAAAAACTTACCAAAGCCACAGGAAAATGACGAAACGGAGAAAGATAAACGCGCGAAACAAGCCCAGTGGGCTGCCCCACCTATTCATGCTGGTGAAGATACGAGGGGAGAGAGGCAAGCGGAAGCTGTCCAAGCAGATCGAAGACTGTGTGCGAACTGTATTCGGTTCTGTGAGCACCAGTGAGGCGGAGCCGGTCGCGGAGAGCGAGAACTCAGTTTTTTTGAAAATCCGACGGGAATGGGTGTCCCGTGTCTGGTGCGGGCTTACATTGTGGGAAACCCCTGACGGGGGGCACCTCGATGTAGCAGGCATCTCTGCTACACCCTGCGCCCTCTAGCTTCCATTTGTGATCATTCTTCATCTACACCACACAGGAGATAGATGTGAAAACATGCGCCGGTCAATCGGGAGTTTCTGTGCCATCACCTCCGACATCCTGTCCGCACTGGAGGCAGGACACGCGAGCAGGGTAAAAGGACACCATGTGCAGTGGAAAAAAGGTGATTACTACGAACAGTTAGGGATGCTCAAGCACGCCGACATGCAAGCCATGTCCACTGTTTTGCAGACGGAGAACTGTCCGCAGTCCCCCCTCCAGGTCTCGCAAGACGCAGCAGAGGTAGGCGTGGTCCTCACGGACAGATCCGTCTCAGGTTTGATGATCTTCCTCAGCAGTATATTAACGTCTACAGCAGTCCCCAACAGAGCAGAGTGCCTGCGTGAGGAAGGCATCGAGTTGCAGTGGCACGCACGCGAGGCTCATATCTTTGGCCAGCGCTCGATGGCCGCCTTAATCCACTGCTGCAGCCTTGTTCCAGACATGGAAACCGCCATCAACGTCCTCGACCTTGCAGGCCAGCATGCCACAGACGTCATGTACCGCAGCCTGCTCGTGGTGTGCAGAAACACTCGTGATTATGAGAGGGCTAAGCAGGTCTGGAAACACATCGCCAACAAAGAAGAAGGCACCTACCGCGTCTTCCTTCAATGCATGGCCTACGCCTCTGCAGACGAGCAGGAAATTCTGTCGGTGGTCAAGACCGTACCTGTGATTCGTGAGGACCATGTGCTTATAGCACTGTCTGGGATGCACAGCCTCGAATGCATGAAGCAGTTGCTGACCTTTGTGAGCGGGAAGGTGCGGAGGACGCCTGCTGTAAACGCGCAGGTGGTGCGCATCCTTCTTGCTCATGACATGCAGAACGAGGTGGAGGTCATAGCTGCTAAGCAAAAGGTCATCACGCTTGATGTGCACGGCGAGCTGCTGGCGAGAGTGCCTGGGCTGCAATGGGTGGAAGAAGCTCTGGTCGAAGCAGGCCTGAGGGAGCACGTTATTGCACAGCAAGAGGATAGCAATCAGATGGAAGTACATGACAAGACGATGGCTGCCCTGTTCGCAGTCGGCAGCTGTGTGGCTAACACTGCAATGGGAGCACCAATGGTTGCTGCATCTGTTGGGGCAGTGGCGGGGGGTGCGGTGGCGGGTAGCAGTGGCGACCGCAAGGCTGTCGCGGGGGCTTCAGTCTTGGGCACCGCCGCTGTTGCGGGTGCAGCTCTTGTTGGGTCGACTCCAGCGGCAGCAGGGGCTGTTGGCTCAGTGATGGCTTTCACATCTGCAGCTGCTCTCAACTTCCTAGCAAAACCAGCAAAGCCCACACCCCCCGACACCGTCATACCCGCCTTGATTGTCGACGGCAACACAACCTACAGAGGACCCCTCAAAGACCTGGTACCCATTATCACAGCCACACCCTTTCCCATTACTGTGACTAGAACTGCGCCCGACGAATTCGCCGTGAAGCACGTTGACGAACACCCAACGTACACGAAGCGTTATGAGTGCACGGCCTCTGATCACGCGGTGGTGTTGGAGCTGATAGGGAACAACGTGCCGTTCGGTGTCTCGTGTTCCGCGACAGTAAAGGTCTTCCAATGGTAGAAGTAAGGCGTCTTTTTTTTTTTTTTTTTTTTTGTCTGTCTCTGCAAGGCAGAGTGCGAGTCTCGACCCGGCGACCATGCCGAACGCGACGGCGCTCCACGGGATAGTGCCCAGGGGATGCCAAGACAAGCCGAGGGCCCTGTTGGTGCAAAGGTACCTGCTGGAGGTGGTCACACTGAGGGATACGGCGGTGGAAGCGAACCGCGCATTGCAGACGCAGACATACCCGTGGCGGGTGGTCGTGACGGGAAGGGCACACCCGACGCCGACGGTGGCCGAATTACGTGGGCTGGGAGCATCGGGGAAGGTGATGGACAGGCTGCTGGGGCCGGTGCTGAGGTGGCTGAGTGGCTTGCTGTGGGATGACGCCCCTGGACGGCACACGACGGTTACGACGCTGGAGCTTGCCCTCGACTTCGAGCGGGAGACGGAGCTGCCGCTAGACGACGGCGGGGAAGTGGGCAAGGTGGAGGACCTGGCCGTCACGGCAAGGAGGCTGAGGTGTGCTGAGACGTGTCCAGGACCTGTACCACGCTGATGGCAGAAGGACGGCGTTCCCAGCAGCGCGAGTGGATCGCGTCAACTCCCTGCGCTGTATAGGAGGACCGACCACACACGGGTATGACAGGAGCCAGTATTCCCGGAGCGAACCATGAGCAGCATCGAAGGCTTGCGTGACACGTACCTGTCGCAGACCCCGACAAGGCTGCCCCGCAGTTTTACCACCGCAGTAGGAACCCGCCAGAGCCCCCAGAACGGGGACAACGGGGACTAAGTACAGCGCGGCCGGTGAGCAACGCATACCTTAAAAGAATAGTTTTTTTTTTTTTTACGAGATTCTCTTTTTTATATTTTCTCACTGAAATCCCCCATAGCAGGCGATGAATGGCGTGGTGTTCATAGAGACGACAACAGGGTCACCAGTGCACCATGTGATGTGGCGGGCGGGGTTTGGGTTGGCTGACCTGGACACAAGGGAAGGGTGCGATGCACGGATGCATGCGATGAACTTGTCGGGGTTGATGAGCGCGTTCAAAATGAAGACGAACGATTTGATGGCAACTGGGAATGCGACGGTGCGATGCGTGTCGGGAGGGGGGTCGGTGATGGTGATCCGAGAAGCTCCTGAAAACAATCTCCTAACCGTGACTATCTTCGAGGAAAGCATACCAGAAGAGACCATGGAGGACATAGCCACAGGGCTGACAGGGGTCTTTATACAAAACCACGCAGACGCAATTCAGAAAACTGCATCAGGCATCGTACGTTCTCTTAAGAAGCTGATGCGGCCAGTTATCGCAGATGTGGTGTGGAGTGCAATAGAAAAGCTGAACAGCAGCTTAGCGAAAGCTATTTGTATGATTGGAACCTGTGACTGGGTGTTGAGTAGCAGGTGTCCTGAGTTGCTAGCTGCAGCAAGAAAGCCTCCATCGGCAGTCACATTGAGTAAAGCAGACGTGGAGGAGAACATGAAGGAGCTCCTCGGCACCAATATCCTAACCGTTCTGGCGACAGAGTTAAAGCGAGAAGAAAGTCTCCACATTGCCGCCGTGCATCGTCTCTTGCTTACTTTGTCGCGGATTCACTATTCGTCGTCACCGAGCTCTATCACCTACCTCTCGCACACCCTCTCTGCTACTCAGACGCTGTACTGTTTCTGTTATGAAGACATGTTCGCGATCTTCCCTCTTGCAACTCCCACCATCCACTCATCTTTCATACGTACCCATATACACCCTTATCTTCCCCCGCTGAACGCCTTCCTCCGCTTTGCGCACGACAACAACATCAAGAAAAAGTCGTCTGCACCAGCGTCCCCCCGTTGAGCAAACGTGGGGGGGTCTGTTTTTTTCTTTTTTCCGCTCTCTATTTCTTTTTCTTCTTTTTTTTTTTTGTTCTTCCTCTTTGTCCAGTTTTTTTTCTCTTACCTTAGAGGGCTTTTTTTTTCATAAACGCAACTACAAGAGGGAAAAAAAAAAAAGAAAAAAAAAAGTACCAACCATGCACGACCCACCTCCTAGCCACGTCTCAAGCCAGTGGCAGACCATTTTCCAGCTTACTGCTATATACTATGTAGCCGTGCTGTGGTTCAAGGATTGTGTTCTTGGCGTGTGGCAGGATGTGCTTGTCCACGAGTACCTTGGGGTAGGTGCATGGTTCAAGGAGGTCGGTTTAATCCCTGGCTCTGGGATTGATGAAGAACTGAGGTGGCCCGCCATCATTGGTGCTGCGGGGGTACACACTGGGATAGCTTTGAGCGGTGTTGTAATGGGAAACTCTCTGAAGAGGATCAAGTCCGTCTTCGTCGGCTTGATCATTGGGCTGCTTGTGACCGCCCTCTTCGCCACTGCTGTGTTCTTCTTGATGATTGAGACCTACGAGCAGAACTACGTGGGGTGCAGGTTCTTCGCGAAGGCGTTCCACTACCCAGAGGACATTGCGGACGAGTCGTTTTACTTCGGTGCGCTTGCTACGATGCACATGACGCTGTGGTTCGCCACTGCGATGGCCTTCGCTTCTCTAGGTCAGGAGGACCACGGTGTCGTGCCCGCGGTGGTGGCAAGGTACCTCCCGCGTATCTGCGTCTTCTACGTGTCATCGATCGTCTTCTTCAGGTTCGGTTGCGTCCCGCTGTGGAACTACTGCTCCCGCTTCTCGGTGCTTGCAGGCTTGTTCGGCACAACGTTCAGCGAGGCGACCATCACACGCCCAGACTCCTTCTCGAAGCTTGCATCGGGCACTCACACCCTGACACTCGTGTTGGGTATTGTAACGTGCTCCGCCATGAACAAGCTGCTGTACTCAATCCCTTGCGGCCGCGGCAATAAGAGCAACATGAGGAAGAACTGGAACCTGTCAGTGCTGACAATCCTCATCACCCTCTTCTCGACGGTGTTCTTCCAATGGGTCTCCTTCGCGCTCAGCGCTCGTGTTGAGCACGTCGTGAGCTTCGCAGAGATCTTCGCTGGTGTGGAAGCCGTCACCGAGGCTGCCACGTCCCCATGGTCTTCCGTGCACACTCTCGTTCTGCTGTCCTACGCCTCGTGGTTCGGCTTCGGTGTCCTCTTTGAGCAGACCTGGTCCGACTCGAGCAGCAACCGTGCTTACAAGCAAGAGGGCCAGGTTGAAGGGCAGATGCCTGTCATCCCCCTCTCCGCTATTGGGTTCCTCACCATCTTCGTGGCCATGCCTGCGGCGTGGATCGGTGGCGGTGTAGGGTTCTTCATCTTCGTTGTGTTGATGTGGCCTGCAGAAGTCCGTGAGGTCCGCCCGTCTGTGATCCCACCCAAGGCACCGTGGGGGTCCTTCAAGGAGAAGTCATGGGAGAAAGCCAGTGCTGACTGCCCGCGTACAGGCAGGCAGTACCTAGTGGTGGGTGTGGGCTTTGTGGGACAGCGTCTGGTGGAAAAGCTACTCGAGAGGGGCGAAACGAAGATTCGCGCGTTCGACATCTCGCCGCACAACCCGTGGGAGGGGAACCCTCACGTGACGTACATCAAGGGCAACGTGTGCAAAAAGGACGAAGTGGCGCAGGCGATGAAAGGTGTCGAAACAGTTATCACAACGTTCGCGATGATAAGGTTCTGGGAGAGGCTGGACTTCCAAGCGATAACGACGTCGAGGGTGAACATCGACGGCACGAGGATCGTGCTGGAGGAGGCGAAGAGGGCTGGCGTCACGACCTTTGTCCAGACAAGTACTTCGAATGTGATGTGCACACCGAAACTGATCGCAGACTTCGAGAAAAAACACGGCAAAGACGGGAAGATGGACGAGACGTGCCCGTACGCGACAAGAGCTGTGTCGCACAACCACTACTCATGGACAAAGGCAGAAGCGGAACAGATGGTATGCAAGGCGAACGACAACAAGGGTATGATGACAGTGGCCTGCAGACCGTGCTCTGGGGTGTTCGGGGCGAAGGACAAACAGATCGCGGAGCGCGTCTTCACGGTCCCTATCCTTGTTGTGCCCATTGATGTGAAGCTTGACTGGGTGTACGTTGACGAGGTGGTGCTTGGGTTGCTCAAGGGCGAGGCCAGGCTCAACGAAAGGGATACTAAGGTCGCTGGCGAAGCCTTCAACATCTCCCCAGGTGAGTCACGTAGCTACCGTGAGATGGTTGCCACCTTCAGACACTACGCTCGCTTCAGGGTCGGTGTCTGTGTCCGGCCTCCTGTTCGCCTCCTCTGGATCATTGCCGCAGTCGTAGAGGCCATTCATTACATCACTAAGGGACACATCACTCTCGCCTCAATCAGCCTTGACATCATGACCCCTGCTTGTCTTGACACTGCTGCCATGACCTTCTCTACTTGTGGAGAGAAAGCCAAAAAACTCCTTAACTACACCCCTTGCTACGATTTTGAGGAAGCTGCACAGCTTACCCTCCAAAGGTGGGAAGAGGACGTTCTCAAAATGGACAAAAAAGAGGCTTAAAAAAAAAAGGAATGGAAACCCGGGAGAGGGTAAGGAATGTTGATAAGAGGGAGGGGTGATTTCCATTACCGGTTGGAATGGGGAAAAGGCTCTTTTTTTTTTTTTTTTTTAAGAGGAATCGAACGCAGTCGTCGGGCCCCGTCCGGTGTACTAAAACGTGTTTCCCCCCCCCCCCTTTTTTTCATTTTCCCCCTGGGAGTGATAATAAATGGTAAATTTTTCAAAAAAAGAAAAAAAAGGAGAATAGGAATGTTGGGCATGTGTGTGTTTTTTTTTTGGTTTCCCCCCCCCTTTTTTTTTCCCCTTCCCTAAGAAGTCGAATACATGGTATTTATCCAAAGGGGAAATGTAAAACAACACCGCAAAAAAAAAAAAAAAAAGAAAAATAACTTTGCTCCATTTCTTTTATTTATTGTAATTCTAATTTTCTTCTTTTCTTTGTTTCGCTTTTGCAATTTTATTTGACTTGTCTATACAAAACAGGAAGAACATTGGCAACCCAATTACGTGTTTTAAACTTCTCCAGGTTTCTACCAAGCACGTACAAACAACGGCCATTTCCTCTTTACCAATATACCCGAGTGCTTGCTTGCTGACACAAACAACCATCGCCAACTCTTTTTTTTCATTTTTTTTTGAGGGTTACCCGTAAAGAAGAAAAAAATTATCTTCTTTTCATTTCTTTTTTTAAAATAGTTTTTCTTTCTTTTTTTTTTTGAATTTTCTTTTTTTTATCCTTGTTCGTCTTACCTCCACCCCCTTGACACCGCGCAAATAAAGAGAAAAGGCAGGAGATACAGAGGACTCAAAACAAAAGAGAAATTAAAAAAAAAAAAGAAGTAAATAAGAAAGGATTTTGATTGAAGGCCTTTTGTTGAGAAATTTCATCTTCTATGGAAAGAAAGAAAAAAAAAAAACATTTTCCATTTACCTCTGATCCTCCCTTTTCGAAGAAATCTTTTTTTTTTTGCCGGCTTGAATATCTTAATTAAAAAAAGGAGATAATTTGAACAAGGATTTCTGGAAGAAGAAAAAAAAAAAAAAAGAAAAATAAGCTTTAGAGAAAAGAACCAAAGAAAGACCTTCAAAACAAAAAAAAAAAAAAAAAAAGAGCGAGAAAAATTACCCCTAATAAGCTGTTTTCGAATTTTCTTTTTTTTTTTTTGTAGGAGGAATCTAGCAAAGCATCGCGGTTTTTTTTTTTCTTTTCTTTTTCTCGTTTCTGAAGAAAGGGTGATTCATTCCCACAAGTTAAGCTCTTCCTTGCTAAGCCGCTTTGTTTCCTACCATAGTGAATTTTTAATTTTATTTTCTCAATTTTACCCCCTACGCGACCACAGGGGACTTGGGAGGCTTCAAAGTGAAGCTTCACAAGGGTGGCCACTGTGTCGCATGCTGCATGACCCCCACTGTAACTGATCCCACAATTATGTCTTTCCGAGCTGCGAATACTGAGGGGGGGGGACAAGGCCCTCCTCGCTTCTTAAAAAGAAAAGCGCGCGGCATTAACGTTTTCTGTTTCTTTTTCTTCTTCTTCTTCTTTTTTCTTCCGAATCTCCATTTCTTGTCTTCTTCTTTTTTTTTTTTTAAATCCCTGCCATTTTTAATTCCTCCTAGTATCCCTTTCTTTCATTTAGTCCTCTTCTCCTCCGCTCATTCTTGTCTCCCCCATCCCCATATTCTTCCTCTCACTTTTTTTTTTTTTTTTTATTAAATGTTCAATGTAACCGTGTCAAAATCTTGAGGGGGTCAAAAAAAAAAATACTTTAAAACCAAAGAAAAAACAGAGAACGTGGGGGGAGAGGAGGGGAGAAAAAAAAAGAAAAAAAAAAGAAGAAAAAATGCAACGATCGCTACTCCCTCTCGGCGCAACAGAGCTTGAATCAAGAATATTCAAATTGCTGTTGGCCGTCAACGACAGATACAAACTGAATTGCACCCTAAGGGTAGCCGGGGGCTGGGTCAGAGACAGGATGCTGCGCAAGGTCTCCAACGATATCGACGTCGCCTTAGAGGGCGACGTGGACGGCAAGGCCATGACAGGAGAGATGTTCGCTTCATACATAACAAAATACCAGGTAGAGCATGACATGGAAACCCACCACGTAGGAGTCATAAAGGTCAACCCTGAACAGTCCAAACACCTTGAGACCGCAACAACACACATTTTTGGCGAAGCAATTGACTTGGTGAACCTCAGAGCCGAGGACTACGCCGACAGCAGAATCCCTGTCGTCCGCCCAGGAACACCATTGGAAGACGCGCGAAGACGCGACCTCACCATCAACGCCCTGTTCTACAACCTACACACTGAAGAGGTGGAGGATTTTACATCTGGTTTGGTTGATTTAGAAAAGAAAGTTGTCCGTACACCCTTAGACCCATCGATTACATTTCACGATGATCCTTTAAGGCTGTTAAGATGTGTGCGGTTCGCAGCACGATTCGACTGCGAGGTCCATGGTGATATAGTACAAGCCGCTCGCGACAAGGAAATTCATGAATCGTTGAAAAAGAAAGTATCCAGGGAGAGGGTCGGAATCGAGCTGAAGAAGATGCTTACAGGGCCGAGCCCAGGAAGGTGTTTGAAGGTTTTTCATGATTTCGGCATCTATGACGTGATCTTCGAATCGTGCAAATGCGACAAGAAAGGCAACGTTCTCACCGCCACCCCCGTAGGGTTCACCGAAGAAGAATGGAATGAGGGTTCAAAACATGTCGCCAATATGTCCGACATTCTCGGTTTGGAAGGGTGCATTGCAACTATGCTGTTAAACCTCGATGAATCGAAGCTCCCCAATCATCCCAAGTTAGAGCCTTTCTTGCAATCGGTAATCACCAACGGGCTTAAGCTGTCAAGACGGACTACCGAGGTCGTGCTACTCATTCTCAATTCGGTTTCAACGTTCACCTCATTTTGGAAGAACAATGAAGGTACAATAGGCAGCGGCCGGGAACTACCGGAAGAAAAAGGTTGGGAGCTAGATCTAGACCATCTTGAAGGCAAAGGCACGCCTCACCCCAGCACACCGCTTCCACAGTCTAACCGGACTGTGCTTACAACTGCTATGCAACAGGCGATTCTGAAGTACGATAATGAAGGGGAGCAGATAGTTCAGTACTACTGGAAGCAGGCCGCTGTAATTTCTTCGATTAAATGCTTTGGTAGTGAAGTACCGGGAAGACACTTGATACAGCAAGTGAAGCGTGACGAGCTCTTATCAGCGCTGCCTGATCTAAAGCCGTGTGTGAAGGGGGATGTGCTCATGGTATGAATAGGAGAGGGGGGGGGGGGGAAAAGGGAAAATTAACAGACCTCGCTGAAGATCAATGGCAAAGACGTTCGGGAGGCGTACAAGAAGCAGTTGGATTTCCAGGTCGAGTTCCCGTCAGCCAACAGTGGTGAAATCCTTGCTTTTTTATCCAAGGTGGTTTAAAAAAAAAAAAAAAAAAAAAAAAAAATCTACTGCATTTTTCAGCACTTTTTTTTTGACCACCTTCTTCCTATCCCTTTGAAGAGTGGAGGTTTCTTTTTTTTTTTTAAAAGGGGGTCCTCAAGACGCCTTTTTTTTCTTCCAGTTTTTTTTTTTTATTGTGGTCGGGAAAAGTATTCACCAAACCTGCTGGGAAGCTAGTAGGAGCCATGCCTCTCGCCTGAAGAGGTCAGCACCTGGAGGAGTCGCTAGATTTGACCGAAACTGAGAGCTACCTAGTACTGACCATACCCCACCCCCCTTTTTAGGGCATGCAGCTTCGTCTCGGGGAGCTTGCATGCTAATTTGAGTTTTTTTGTGTTTGAAACGGGGAGCAAGTAGAATGTGATATCTCTTGGGTCGCATCCCAAAGGGTATGCAGCAAAGTTTCTCGCCCAGGCGCCGCGCACCTCTTCGCGACAAACAGCCACCGCAGACACTGGGCAACCGCAGGGCGTGAATTCAACAGTGAACGCTCGCCCCTGAAACACTGAAACTTATCGAAAACTTTATTTTCCCTCGCTTGTGATGAAAAAGAGTTTCATTTAGTGTATCCCCCCTCTCTTTAGTAGGGACATTGACTTTTTTTTTTCCATGGGGGAGAGTGCACTTTTCCTTTTTTTTTTTTTTTATTGCGGCGGGCCGTTGCTAACCACTTCGTTCCTATCATAGTGAATCTTTTTTTTCTAATAAAAAAAAAATCAAAAAAGGTGATTCAGCCCACGGAAAAGAAGAAGAGGCCGAACCCAGCGTCTGAAGGCAAGAGAGCAAAAAAAGTGAACTAAAGCAGAAAAGCAAAAGAAGAAGAAAAAAAAGAAAGCGGTCAACAACAGTGCAATAAAAGCATCTTTTTCTTCCTTTTTTTCTTCTTTCTATTTTTCTTTTTCATTTGATAATGGTGCTGCTTATCCCTCGACTTTCTTGGTATTTTCATTTGACACTGCCTCGAAAAAAAAAAAGAATCTCTAGGTAAAAGAAAAAAAAGAAGAAGAAAAAGAAGAAAAGAACCAACAACACTCAAAATGGGGCGAAAGCAAATGTTTGCGATAAAAAAGAAAATCTTGAATAAGGTACGAAGAAAAAAAAGAAGAAAATAAAAAGAGAAAAAAAAACAGGACAAAGCGGATAAAAAGCAAAAAGCTGCGGAAAAGAAAACAGAGCAAAGAAGCCGGTTTGCCGACCAGGGCGCCGCGGAATTCGACGAGCAGTCTGTGAAGCGAGTTCAACAGGTATTTCAATAAAAAAAAAAAAAAAAAAAAAAAAAAAAAAAAAAAGGTGCAAAGCAATATGTACTTGAGACACAACCAAGCACTGGGCCCACCTTACCGGGTGCTGATCGATACCAATTTTATCAATTTTTCGATGCAAAATAAGATCGATATAATAAAGGGCTGCATGGACTGTCTCTACGCCAAGGTCTCGGTGTACATCTGCTCCTGCGTCATCGCAGAGCTCGAGAAATTGGGGGACAAATTCAAAGTGGCCCTCAGAATGGCCAAGGACCCACGGTACAAAAGGCTAACCTGTGGAACTACCTACGCCGATGACTGTATTGTGAACACTGTGTCGCAGTTCCCTGTGTACATCGTGGCCACAGCGGATAAGGACCTGAAGAGAAGGCTGCGGAAGATTCCTGGTGTCCCCATTATGTACATATCGAAGCACAAGTACACTGTGGAGCGCCTCCCTGATGCCTATGGGGCACCGATGGAATGAGTTTTTTTTTATTTTCCGACACCTCCCCTCCCCCATCATATCAGTATATCAGTACGTCATACGGTTTTTTTTTTTTAATTTTTATTTTTCATTTTTTATATTTCCCAAGTCGGCATGCTGAGCCATCACCATAGACTGCGCACGGAACAGCCAGACAGAACCACAATAGTACGAGTGTCTTCACGACACATTTTGTCGTAAAATTGACACCTCGGATCCCGGACTGTCCTGGCAGAAAATCAGTAGCCAGAAGAAACAGACCGGGTGTCGCAAGCAGGTTCATTGTGGAGCCTTTGCAGGCAAGGTGGACCAAACATTCTCGTTTCTCCCTGTCGGCTACTTTGTTCCTTCCATCTTTGGACACCCCCTTTAACTATTCCCATGACAAGGAAAGGGTGGGGCAACCATGCAGCGCATCGCAGTAGAGGAAGGGAACGAGCTATACGTGTACGGGGAGCTTGAGGGGGAAGCGGAGACGGGGCTGCGGAAGGCGTTCGCGGGCCTGGGAGGGTTCAGCTCGTACAAGGTACGGGGGAAGACGGGCCCTGTGCACAGCGGGGCGGCGTACAACACGCACGCGATCTGCGGGTGTGTGCGGGCGTACGACAAGCGGCTGCGGCCGACTACGACGCTCCTGCGGCTCTTGGGGAGGAAGGGGAGGGGCGGAGGGGAAGAAGAAGAGGATGAAAGGACACGGATTGGACGGCTACCGGACGTGCAGCTGGAGAAGAGTTTGGAGGAGCAGGCGGCAGAGGACCCGCGGAGGGAGCTGCGCATCAATGCGGAGACGATGATGGAGACGATGAGGGCGCAGGGGATTCGGTGTGGGGAGGGGGAGGGGGAAGAGGACCCCCTTGCGGTGTGGGGTTCCTGCACCTTCTCGATGACGGTGGCGGAGGCGCGGGACCTGGAGGCATCTGGTCGTGTTGTGTGTGACCCCTCGGCCTTTCCCCCGGCCTTCTACACCTCCCTGGCGGCCCTCACCACGAAGCACGTCGCTTACTATTCAGACCGGCGGGTTCAAGCCCTTGCGGAGATCGGGAAGCCCGAGCAGACGATACACCTGAGGTCCATGTTGGAGGAATGTATGAAGCGGTGCATGGGGTTGCTGCAGGACCTCCTCGCGAGCCCGAAGGAGGTGAGTGAGAAGTCAACGAGGTGTGTGAGCGGACGAGAGGAAGAAGAAGAGAAAAATAGAAAAAAAAGAAACGACCAACACAAAAACCCCACAGTGAGGAGGTACAGGAGTACGAGAAATGGGCATATCAGAAGGACCGTTACCAAGGCAAGCTGGAGGTTTGTTTGTTATTTATTTTTCTTTTACAAACACAACACAACACAACACAACACAACACAACAGAGCGCAGAGATCTCTCTGAAACAGTTGGAACACGCACCACAAATCGATTCGGAACACCAAGCCTTCATCGAGAAGGTGCGGCGGGACTTCAAGGGGTACGGGTTCAAGGACGAGGATCATGTGAATCGGGTGCTGGCGACTTCACTGAACGAGTTGTCGAGCAGCGTGTGCCAGACCCAGAAGGGCTACTTCATGGTGGGGGGAGCAGAGGGGGTGTCGAACCAGCTGTGCGGGAAAACGGAGCGGCCTCTGACCTTCCTCACGGCGGCGGGGATCGACTTCTGCACGGACCTGAGCACAGTGGTGGAGGGGAGCAAGTACTTCACGGTGTCGGCCAAGTGGGAGGCGACGCAGCCGCTGCGGGGGAAGTTCGAGGACTGGAAGGGTCCTCGGGAGAAGACGGACTTCTACGAGCGGGTGAAGAACCTGTACAAGTGCATCTTCACGGCGGCGGAGGTGCAAGGGGTGACACATCCTTGCGTGCTCCCGATGGGGCTCGGGGTCTTCCTGGACAACGTTCCCGAGAAGTGTCGGGACGAGGTGAAGCGGTGCTACTTCCGGGCACAGGTAGAGCTCTTGCAGGAGAAGGACTGGGGGTTCGCGGTGTACGTCTTGAACGCGGGGCCTCCGTGTCTCGTGTCCCTTGCGAAAAAGGTGGTGGAGGAGACAGCGGGGACGGCGGGGGAGGGCTTGAGGTGCCCGATCGTGGTGCACAGCAGGGACGTGAAGTTCATCGCCGTCTCCCTCGCCTCCATGGGCTACTCCGCCGCGTACCTGAACCCTTCGGATGCCATCGCCGTTTTGCAAGGGCTCATCGGCTACTTCTGGGAAGTGGGGAAAGGCTCCTGCTATGTGGGGGAGGAGGACTTCGTCGCAACCAGCACAGCCATCCTGTCACGCACGAACGTATGCCCGCAAAACAAAACAAAAGCACTCACAGATATCTGACCTCCACACTGATTCATCAAGGGTACTCTCCGCGTAGCCCGCATTAAGCTATCCACAAGCATGTTCCGTGGCCTTTCTAGCCGTGAGTCAGGAACGTGTGCTTCTTGTTGTAATGTTCATTCCTATCTTGTCACATGATCGCAGGTGATGTAAACTAAGGATACAAGGTGGTCACCGTGATACAAGAAAGAGGGAGGTGAGATGATGCTTCTCGATTTTATACGTACTCTTCGTCGTCGGTGGTGGGCTGCTTTAAAAGCCTTAAACTGCTGAGAAAATATATATTTATATACACGAAGGTTGGGGTAAACAGTCTTTTTGGGGCGGTTTCTTTTATCTTTAAAAAAAGAAATAAGAAGAAAATGATAACTTTTTAGAGGCAGTTAAAGACATCCTTCTTTATTTAAAGAAGAAAAGAGGGGGGGAACACTGTCTCTACACTATTTTTTACGTTTCGAAAAAAGAAAAAAGAAAACTAAAGAAAATTACGGCTGCTAAGGCACACCGCAGGCGTAGGTTTTCAACGGAAAAGCCGTTGTGGCTCTCTTTTACAGCATTTCTTTTTTCTTCTTTTCCCATGGCCAAAAAGAATATAAGAAAATGGGTGTTCTTGCCTTTCTGTTTATTTTATTATTATTTTTTTTTTTTTTTTATATTTCAAACCCGCATCTGAAACTGCTTTGATTGTTTCTTTACAGGAAAAGGGTCGAGAATATGGCTGCAGGCGCAGTATTGCATTCGAAAGAATGGAAAGGATACTGGAAGATAGGATGGCCCATGGCAATCACCGATGTGTTCACTGCTGCAGGGGGTTTTGTACAGAACATAGTGGTTGGGAGACTGCTGGGCACTGATGCCCTAACTGTTTCTAGTTCGTCATTGACATGGATGTACTGGTGTTTCAATTTTATAAACGGCTTCTCAATGTGCCTCGACACCCTCAGCAGCCAGGCACGTGGAGCAAAGAACCTGAAACTTGTCGGAACCTGGCTTCAAGTTGCTCTCGTCATCAACACGATCGTCTCCATCCCAGTATACATTTTGTGGTTCTTCGCGACAAGCTCGTTCCTCTCTCTCATTGGAGTCTCATCCTCTGTCGCCCCCGATGCTCAGACCTACTGCAGGTTCGCTATACCCGGCTACTACTTCATGGGAGTACAGACCGCTTTAGAACAATACTTCTCTTCTGTGGGACATGCTGAGCCTGCAGCAGCCTTCTCTATCATCTTCACCTTTATCAACATGGGTCTGTGCTATGTCATGATCGGCTGGTTTGGAATGGGTGTCCAAGGTGCTGCTGCTGCCACCTCAATCAGTTCGGTTGTGAAGACATTAGCTTACTCGGCGTGGTGCGTGTGGTGGAAGCACCACAGTGACTACTGGGGCGGATGGGATATACGGGGGTCATTGACTCTTAAGCGTCTTAAGGAATACATGAAACTTGCTATTCCTGGTGCCTTAGGTCTTTGGGTGGAGGAAGCACAATGGCAGCTCATGTTGGTCTTCAACACGCACAGTGGCAATATTCAGGTCGCATTGTGGTCAATCCAAGCATCGATTTACTTTTTGTTCTCAGGAGTGCACATAGGATTTGCGAAGGCCCTGAACATCAGAGTGGCGTACTACCTTGGGGATCGATCTGTGGAGTCGTGCAAGAAGACGATGAAGTACAACCTGTGCTTCTTGATGTCGATGTCGGGGTTAATGTCGGTGGTGCTTATGATCTTCCGTACCGAAATAGCGCATGTTTTCACCGACGACCCCGAGCTTGTCCCCCTGGTGTATGACATGGTGCCTTATATCGTGAGTTCGATGCCCCTTCTGCCTCTTGGCTTCACCTCGTTGTTTGCGCTTGATGGCCAAGGTAGGCCTTGGGCCTCTGCTATCACCAATAATGTCAGTTCGTGGTGCATCAGCGTACCCCTAGCTGCTCTGTTTACTTATAAATACGAACTGGGTGCTATTGGGTTGATAATCGCACTGAACATTTCGTTTAGCGTTAACATAGTGTGGTCATGGTACCTCATTTACACTAGTGATTGGGAGAAGTATGTTGCAGATGCCCAGAAGCGCTCTGAGGTGGAAGACGGCGACAGTGATGAAGAAGGTGCAGGGAGTGGGAGTGATGCCACTTATGATGATGAGATGGTGACCATACCTGAGACCCAGGACCTGCTGTGAAGCGAGTTGTTCGGGTGCTCAGTCACATACGATTATAACACCTCCCCGCTTGTGTAGTGTGCGAGTAGTCACGTGATTTACCTAATTCCCAACACTGCGCTTCGGATTGTGATAGATGCTCCCACTGCCCAGCTAGCCTCAAGGGCGGTGGTTGTCAGCGTCTTTCACACGAATTCTGATTAATTCGAATGCTATCATTGCACTTTTTTTTTTTTGGGGGGCGCTACCGTGGGAACGAAATGTAGTAGGAAAGAGATGCCCCGTTCCGATAGCAGGCGAGCTCGAAGGAGTGGGTGGGGTCCTGTCCCAGTACCTGAACCCGCTGCTACAATGGTTGTCACAGCTGCGCTGGGTGGAGAAGGACACCACCTCGGAGGTGTCGGCGGTGGAGCTAGCCATTGACTTCGAATGGACGACCGGTAAATCATTAGGAGGCCTGCTGGAATATAGGGCACGCAGAATCAAGGCCCTAATCGTAAAGATAAACGCAGCGTGCAGGGCACGGAAGAAGCGACGCCCCTTCCCAGCGGATGAGCAGAAAAGGGTGAAGTCCCTCATCGCCATAGGAGGAAAGGCAGCTATAGGCTTTTCCAGGAGGCCCATTTTTGCTACCCAGTCCACGCACGACAAGCTGATGGATTTGAAGGCCGCCTACAAGCGGGATCGCATCACTCGACTTCGCAAGATGCTCACAGCCACGATCGGGATGAAAGCAATGCTCCAGAAGGGGAGTATTAACAGATAGACCCCCCCCCCCCCCATAGGGCGGCCCTCTAGCGGGGGGGCTTGTCCTGTATTTTGAGTTTTTTTTGTATTTTTTTCCCCCTATCTTCATGTTGGCTGGTCTTTGTAAAAGCGGCCTTTAATTGTGTAGTACCAGACGGTTAACAGTCTCGTTTTTTTTGTATTTTTTTTTCCCCTTATTCAACTCACTTTTTTTTTTGTATGACCTTGAAAATGAAAAAGAGAAAAAGAATACACAACGAGAAATTTATTTCATTGTAAGTTTTACAGAGAGATGATTGCACTCTTTTTTTCTCAAGTGGTTATTTTAAAGCAGGAGTTAGACAGGGGGGGGTTTTTTTTAGGCGGACCGTTGCTAACCACTTCGTTCCTATCATAGTTATTTTCTTTTGTTTCAGATTAATAGAACTTCTATTCGATTTCCTCGTTCTCCTTTGAAGGTATTTAAGCCGTCTGCCAACGAGCTTCTACTCAGGACAAGGAGGAAGCAAAAAAAAAAAAGAGAGAAAAAAGAAAAGAAAACTAGCGTAACTATTATGAAAGGTTGTATTCCTTAATTCCAACCAGGTGAGCGATGCCGAATCCCAGATTTGTGTAATAAAGAGGTTTCCCACCTCATTTATTAGGTTTTCTGGGTTGGTGGTCTCAAAAGGTTTTCTGTTGGACGTGCTATCATGTTTTTTTTAAATGATACCAACGAGCTTTCTCCCGTCACGTCACTAACTACTTTGTTCCTTCCATCTTTGGACACCCCCTTTAACTATTCCCATGACAAGGAAAGGGTGGGGCAACCATGCAGCGCATCGCAGTAGAGGAAGGGAACGAGCTATACGTGTACGGGGAGCTTGAGGGGGAAGCGGAGACGGGGCTGCGGAAGGCGTTCGCGGGCCTGGGAGGGTTCAGCTCGTACAAGGTACGGGGGAAGACGGGCCCTGTGCACAGCGGGGCGGCGTACAACACGCACGCGATCTGCGGGTGTGTGCGGGCGTACGACAAGCGGCTGCGGCCGACTACGACGCTCCTGCGGCTCTTGGGGAGGAAGGGGAGGGGCGGAGGGGAAGAAGAAGAGGATGAAAGGACACGGATTGGACGGCTACCGGACGTGCAGCTGGAGAAGAGTTTGGAGGAGCAGGCGGCAGAGGACCCGCGGAGGGAGCTGCGCATCAATGCGGAGACGATGATGGAGACGATGAGGGCGCAGGGGATTCGGTGTGGGGAGGGGGAGGGGGAAGAGGACCCCCTTGCGGTGTGGGGTTCCTGCACCTTCTCGATGACGGTGGCGGAGGCGCGGGACCTGGAGGCATCTGGTCGTGTTGTGTGTGACCCCTCGGCCTTTCCCCCGGCCTTCTACACCTCCCTGGCGGCCCTCACCACGAAGCACGTCGCTTACTATTCAGACCGGCGGGTTCAAGCCCTTGCGGAGATCGGGAAGCCCGAGCAGACGATACACCTGAGGTCCATGTTGGAGGAATGTATGAAGCGGTGCATGGGGTTGCTGCAGGACCTCCTCGCGAGCCCGAAGGAGGTGAGTGAGAAGTCAACGAGGTGTGTGAGCGGACGAGAGGAAGAAGAAGAGAAAAATAGAAAAAAAAGAAACGACCAACACAAAAACCCCACAGTGAGGAGGTACAGGAGTACGAGAAATGGGCATATCAGAAGGACCGTTACCAAGGCAAGCTGGAGGTTTGTTTGTTATTTATTTTTCTTTTACAAACACAACACAACACAACACAACACAACACAACAGAGCGCAGAGATCTCTCTGAAACAGTTGGAACACGCACCACAAATCGATTCGGAACACCAAGCCTTCATCGAGAAGGTGCGGCGGGACTTCAAGGGGTACGGGTTCAAGGACGAGGATCATGTGAATCGGGTGCTGGCGACTTCACTGAACGAGTTGTCGAGCAGCGTGTGCCAGACCCAGAAGGGCTACTTCATGGTGGGGGGAGCAGAGGGGGTGTCGAACCAGCTGTGCGGGAAAACGGAGCGGCCTCTGACCTTCCTCACGGCGGCGGGGATCGACTTCTGCACGGACCTGAGCACAGTGGTGGAGGGGAGCAAGTACTTCACGGTGTCGGCCAAGTGGGAGGCGACGCAGCCGCTGCGGGGGAAGTTCGAGGACTGGAAGGGTCCTCGGGAGAAGACGGACTTCTACGAGCGGGTGAAGAACCTGTACAAGTGCATCTTCACGGCGGCGGAGGTGCAAGGGGTGACACATCCTTGCGTGCTCCCGATGGGGCTCGGGGTCTTCCTGGACAACGTTCCCGAGAAGTGTCGGGACGAGGTGAAGCGGTGCTACTTCCGGGCACAGGTAGAGCTCTTGCAGGAGAAGGACTGGGGGTTCGCGGTGTACGTCTTGAACGCGGGGCCTCCGTGTCTCGTGTCCCTTGCGAAAAAGGTGGTGGAGGAGACAGCGGGGACGGCGGGGGAGGGCTTGAGGTGCCCGATCGTGGTGCACAGCAGGGACGTGAAGTTCATCGCCGTCTCCCTCGCCTCCATGGGCTACTCCGCCGCGTACCTGAACCCTTCGGATGCCATCGCCGTTTTGCAAGGGCTCATCGGCTACTTCTGGGAAGTGGGGAAAGGCTCCTGCTATGTGGGGGAGGAGGACTTCGTCGCAACCAGCACAGCCATCCTGTCACGCACGAACGTATGCCCGCAAAACAAAACAAAAGCACTCACAGATATCTGACCTCCACACTGATTCATCAAGGGTACTCTCAACGTGAGGGGCTGGCGTGAATTTCCTTTTTTTCCAAAAGGGAAGCATCGTAGAAAATTTATTTCCAATTAGCTTTGTACACTACAAGACATGTCCGGCTGGACAAAAATGCTCATAGCCTTGACAGTCCGGACCATTTAAAAAAGAAAATAAGAAAGAGGCAATGGAGGACCCATCCCTTTTTTATTCTCAAATACCCTCATAGCCCCAACCACCCCAAAGCCAAATATCACCGGATTTCTGAATGGATTCCCATTCTTATTTTTTTTTTTTTTTTTAATTCTTTTCTTCTTTTTTTCTTCCCATACGCTTTATACTAAATATTCATTTCTTTTTTTTCCCTTTTTCTTTTTTTTTTTTTTTTTTTTTCACTCGAATCAGAAAACAGAACGGGGGGAAGAAGGAAAAGGGAAAAAAAAAAAAAAAAAAAAAAAAAAAATGTTACGCAGGTGTATTGCAGGAAAGAGATGGCTAAGCGTTTCGGAGTCTATAGTGGAGGGGAAGAGGATCTTGGGTGCTGACGCATTCGAGGCCTTGAAGATTGAAAGAAAGTTTGAGATCGGCGATGACTTGAAAGGAAAAATGAAAGAAATGCAAAAAATATATCATCCGGACAAAGCTGGCGGCGAAGACGACGAAGTAAGAGACCTGTTCTTGGAAGTGTCGGCCAAGTGCAACACCGATTACTCTACGCTAATCGACGACTACTCCAGAGCTTGCTTAATCGTGTTCTTGGAAAGCGGCAGAGACATCAACTGCGAAGAACGCGCTGAAGAGCTAGCAGACAAGCTGGACGACGACTTTCTCACAGATATGCTCGAGACAAAAATCGAAATGAACGAGAACGAAGACGACTATGAAATGTTGAGAAAGATCGGACAAGACAACGACCAGCTATACGCAAACATCTTCAACACCATTACGGAAAAGCTCGCCCAGCGTGACTGGGAGGCCGCGGAAGAACTCCTCTTGAAAGCCAACTACTACAAAAAGATTAAGTCGCAGCTCAAAGAGCTTCTCCCGCTTGAATGAAAAAAAAAAACCCCCCCCGTTTTTTTTTTTCATTCCCCACGTTTAACTCATAACAGGGCCCAATGTGCTGCGTCTAGATTGGATATCTCATGGCAAGCAAGCACCGTAGAAAAAAACGTAAAGAACAGGATCTGCTGTCTGATTATGAAGATACAGAAGAGAAATGGGACCTACACAGAACCTACAGAAGATGGGGTGCGTGCGTGTGGGTGATGATGTTAGGGTTCATGATTGGCGCGTCACAGATGCTGCCGTTTGTGACCAGCGTGCTACACCCCGAGCAAGGCGGGTTCACCCAGATATCTTATGATGAAATAGTTGTCCAGAAAGACCCTGCCACCAGGCGATATGGGTTCGTGTACACGGACTCCCTGATGATCACAGCTGTGGACAAAGGGTCCCCTGCAGAGGCAGCGGGGCTAGGAAAGTACAAAGGCCGCACGATACGGCGATGCAACGGAGTCGGCATCAGGAACAGCGGTGACTTCCAAAGGGTCATCGTGGCACGAGACCACCGCACCTCACTGATACACCACATTACCTTGGACTTTGTACCTCTGGTGTGAGAAATTTAAAAAAAAAAAAAAAAAAATCAAACATTTTCAGTTCCTTGTGGGTGGTGCAGTGCGTGCTGTGAAGCGAATCGTCCTCCGCAACAGTCAGGTGATCCCGCAAGGTACGCTTGGTGTCATCACAAGCGTCCCTGGAAGTGCACCCGATTCGCCAGCACAGGTAAGAAAGGATGGAAAATAATAAAATAAAGAAGAATAAAAAAAAGGTCCGGTTAAACGGTGTGCGCTTCGACGCGCACCCATCGCAAGTAGAACCAGTCATCGAAAGTGATAGTGTCCCGAAGCGCTTTGATGAGAGGCCTGCGTGGATATATAGGGGGAGAGGTGCAAAGGTAAGAAAAAGAAGGGAGTTTAAAAAAAAAAAAAAAAAGGATGTTGAAATTATCATCAACGAACTGGAATACGCCCGATATGGCTACTTCCAGAAGCTGGTCGACTTTGGGGTTGACAGGCTGGACCACCTAGCGTCGCTGGGGGCCAATGATGGTATGGTGACACAAAATGTACCAATTTATTCAGCCGCACTTTTAAAGATTCTCCCGCTTCACTTCAACACCATGCGCGAGCTGGCCCGCAAGGTCGTCAGGGAGAGGCAGCGCCTGTGCAACCACGATGCAGCTGAGAAGATTGCCTACAAGGAGCTTGGGTATCTCTTTGAAGCGGAAGAAGAAGCTCAAAGACGAGCTCTTGACGAAGGGAACAGAATAGCAGCTGAAATGGCAATGGAAATGGACAAAAATGCTATGGTTCCGGACAAAAACAACCCGACACGTTAGGTGGTTTTCTTTTTTTGTTTTTTTGTTTATTTTTTTGTCCCCCCCATTGTATATGTAACAAAAAAAAAAAAAAAAAAAAAAAGGGGGGAGAGGAAAAAAAAAAAATAATGAAGATTAACCCGGACTCAACCCCAGAGCAGCTCAGCAGCCTCCTCATTTCCATGACCAAAGATTCTGGGAACTCGGAGTGTATGGACTGCTCTGCAAACGCACCCCGTTGGGCTGTCGTCAACTGGGGGATTTTCGTGTGCATCAGGTGCTCCGGGATTCACAGAAATTTGGGAACCCACATTTCAAAAGTGAAGAGCTTAAACCTGGACAAGTGGGGGCCTGACGAGGTCAGATGGATGGACAAGATGGGGAACGAAAGGGCGAGGGAGGTATGCCACCAACACCCAAACAAAAAAATAAAAATAAAAAAAAGTACCTGGAAGCAAAACCTAAGAAGGGAGTGTGTCGGCCTGCAGAGAACACAGATGACCAGGTGGTAATAGAGGTTATAAAGGGGAAGTATGCACGAATGGAGTCATGTGGTTCTAAGAAACCACCAACATTTAAATCTTGGCTGAAACGGGAGTCGAAGAAACGGGACGGACGAACAAGCGAGAAGAAATCTCGGAAAAAAGAGAAGAAGGCTGTTGTAGAGGACTCTGAGAGCACCGGCTCTGAAAGTGATTTGGACAGACAGGGCACGAATTGTTCCTCAATGACCAGCCCAACGTCCCCTCAAGGAGTTTTCGGCGATGTTACTGGCGACCCCAACACGGTTGGCACCCGGAAAGAGCAGCTACTTGCACTGTTCAGCTGAGTGGTTTGGAACGAGGAAAAAAAAGGGGAAAAGAAAATTGAACTTTAATTTGTTGCTCGAGTGTTGTTTTTTTTTTTTTTTTTTTTTTTTTTTTACTTGGTTCTGAAACAGTCCCTCCCCCCCCCCCCGGCCTTCCCGTTCAATCCTCTTATTAATTTTTTTTCTCCTTCCTCGCATTGTCATTGAGAATAAAAAATAAGGGGGGGAAGGGAAAAAAAAAAAAAAAGAACACAAAATTCAACGATTGCTAATCAATCGATCCTCCGTCATCTGTTCCCCTTTGATCTAGGTGGGAATTTAAAAAAAAAAAAAAAGAAAAAAAAAAAGAAAGTCCCTTCCCCCTTTACAAGAGATTGACAAACCCCCCTTTTTTTTTGTACTGCTCCGTATCTCTAGTGTGTTGTTGGAATGCCGCTCCGGGGTCTTTGTAAAAAGAATAGTTATTTACTGCTAATAAGGTAATACTGAGGTTCATTACACGTTAGTCTAAAATTACTCCAAAAGCCAAACCTCCCTTCCTGTCTTGTACTTTGCAATGTGAGCAGCATTCAGCACAGAAGAGGAGTGGTTCTTCCAACCCTAGCCACTAGCTTGGAGATACATTGCAATTTGTTTTCTTCTTTTTTTTTTTTTCGTTTTCTTTTACGTGGTCTTCACCTGTCGCTTTTCATTGTTCTATTTAAATTTTCGGAAAAGGATTGGAGAAGAAGGAAAGAGAAAAAAAAGAAAAAAAGAAGAAATAAATGGGGAGAGGGGAACTAAAAAAGGAAAAGGAAGAGCAAAAACAACAACAGCAACAGCAATAGTAACACAGCGTCTTTTTAACGGTAGCGCTCAAAAGAACTCTAAGGGTGGGGGGGGGAAAACCCTCCCCCCCCCCTCCTAAGGTTTTGAAAAGAAAAAAGAGAGAGAGAAAGACAAAGTTTAAATGAATCCTTTCCCCCCACACCCCACCACCCCCCATTTTTTTTCTGAAAGATTTCTTCTTTTTTTTTTTTCTTCCCTCACTACCACAACTGTGTTTCTTTTTTTTTTTTTTTTATATTGCGCCCGAAAATTACAACTTATTGGGTCTGGGTAACTACGGATTTCCGGAGGTTCTCCGCTGCGGGCCGGGCGCCATATCAATGGGGAATATTGGTGTCTTTGGAATCAGAGTCCAATTTTCTTGCTGAAACACGACTTTTTCACAACTAAGGGAAATAAAAACTGTGAATTTTTAAAAGAAAAAAGAAAAGAAAAAGAAAATGGCGAAGCCAGTCATTACACTACTGGTAGCCATCTCCACGTTGACGCAGCTGCCCAGCGGCAATGGTTTAAAAAAGGGCTACGTGACAGGCCAGACAGAGAACGACCCCACACGAATAGCGTACTTCAACGCGTGGTTCAAAGAAAACTATGAGAAAGACGGAGAGAAACTGAAACTCGAGGTCCGGGGCGCCCAAGAAACAGGTGGTGCATGGGGTGTCTACGCAACCCAGAAGATCCGAGAAGGCGAGCTTTACCTAAAAATCCCGAAAAAACTGCTTCTATCCGTGCAAAACATGAAAGAAATGGACCCGGGTCTGTACAAAGCCACGGCCAACGTCCAGGAAAGCACAAGGCTGATTATATTCCTCCTCAGCGAGAAGTTTGTAAAGGGGAAGAACTCCTTCTACCACCCTTACATCAACACCATACCAACGGTGATGGACACCCCACACTTCTACTCGAAGTCGGAATTTTCCGAACTGAAGGGAACGGACATCGAGGATAAGACCATTGAAGACACCAGGCAATGGAGAAACACATTCCGCACTCTTAAAAGGAAAGATTTCTTTCTTCCCATTGACGTGACGTGGGAGATGTTTGAGTGGGCACAGAGCATCTACAACACAAGGAGTATATGGGTGGGCGGAAGGCCTAATTTTGTACCATTTCTTGATATGGTCAACTGCAAAGAGGGCCCTGACCCAAACAAGATCCACACAACAAAAGACATGAGCGGCTTTGCAAACACATACGCCGCTTGGAGCTTCTCGTCTGGAGAACAGGTTTTCGAGAATTACGGGCAGCGGAACTACATTTATTTCTTGCACCATGGGTTCGCATTGGAGGAGAACAGCCAGGACTGTGTTGATGTATCGTTGTCACATGTCAGCAAAAAGCTCACCACTGCTGTGAGGAAGTCCTTGCGAGCCTCTAACCACGATCCTTCTACCCAATACTGCCTCACGTCGCTTAAACCTTTCCCCCCTCAGTTCATAGCAGCGCTTCGCATCGCCTCTAAGGGCGACCCTTTCAGTCTTCTCATAGACATCCTTCATAAGGAGCTTGAAAAGTATCACACAACACCACGGTATGGATATGGAGAGGGGGGGAAGAATATGGTTTTTATTTTCTATCCGCAGGGAGGACCACGCTGTCCTCTCGGAACCTTCTACAAGCTTCCGTATGCGCATGATCGTCACCTTCCGTCTCTCGCAGAAGAAGCTTCTCATGAGGCTCGTGCAGAAGGCGGACACAATGGCCCGAAGGTCCTAAAAAGAAAACGACCTTTTTTTTTTTTATAACCTTTTTTTTCTTGTTTTTCTTTTTCTCCGCGGCTCCGTCGACACCACGACAGCAAGCGGGAGATGGAGGCGGAGATCAGAAATTCGAAGATAAAAGTGCCGACAAAGGCAAGCACACAAATATCAAGCGCTCTAGCAACACTTTACAAAAAACACGGCAAGAACGTGACCGTCGATGCTGTGAACGGTGTACTGGAGAAGAACCTCGGCACGCTTTACACAATCGAAGAGAAGACATGGGAGAAGGTCAAGACTGTTGTGGGAAAACGACGCCTGCCACCGGATAAGGCGCATTCTGCCGTGAGCCAAGTACTCTCACTAGTATCCGGGCAGTTTGCAAAATCGTGGCCTGCTGTGAGAGGGTGGACCTTGGGCGAAATACCCAACGGCGCTGGAGGTAAGGAGTTCATGAAACTTTTGCAAGATTTCGGGATGAAACATCTGAAAACAGGTGATCCGGTGCATTGCGAGATAACCAGCAAGCTGCCTACCTTCATCGACTACGACGCTGCCCTCCGTGCCTGGTGCCTTGTGAAGGACTATATCTCTCTTGAAGAAAAACTGGCTAAAACCGTTGATGTCAGCCACCTGGAGGATGTCACGAGGGAGACTGGACCGTACGTCGCCATGCTGTTCGACACAATCCGGGCAAGCGGGACATATGCCGCCTTGTGCAAGATCGCCGAAGGAAAGGACTGCTACTTCGCCTCCGAGCACTTCTGCGTCGACACCCCATACAGCTACATAACCTTCGTTGCAAGCACAACGTGGGACGATGTGGCACACTGCCTACCTAATTTCTATGAGGTGGACGGGCTTATGTTGCACCACCTGACGCGCACTATGTACGGCGTGCTGCAGCCGCCATTGAAAGAAATCGTGTTCACCATGTTGAAGGTTCTTTACAACTGCTTCACGGAATTCCGTCTGAACGACACATGGTCTGCGCAGCTCCTCGCCACCTGCGGTCTGGATCTCGAGGAATCGGAACTGAACGAGGTTATCGACATGAATGTCCCTTACACGCTGCATAACCTGCTGCGGACCCTGATAGACGTGGTGGTGGAGAAATCTAAATTAGAACGGAGCCGAGTATCAAACTTTGCGTGTATGCAGCAGCTGGTGGGCATCGATAACGAAGAGGATTGCAACGAGCTGATTGGTTTCGTGGAGAGCGCAGGGGTCAAACCGTTCGATATGTGCCGCTTCCGTGACTACCTCGTCATACGAAAGCTCTCACAAAGCATTCCTGTGATGTGCCTCAAGTTGCGAATCTCCCTGCAGCCCAACATGACGCCTTACGAGTGCTACGAAAGAATAATCGAAATATTCCCCTCTCTAGTGCAAGAGAGCAATAAAGAAAGATCAGCGTTCATAACATCCTTATGGAACGTAGCCGAGATAGAAGGGAACAGAGTTGAGCACAACATTGTGAAGCTATGTAACGATGTGGAAGGGCTGCTTGTCGCTTTTGAGAATGCGGAAGACAAGCATGACTCGCGCAAGATATTGAAACACCTTGTGTGCGAGGAGCTTGTTAGCTGCGATATAACAGCCGTTTTGCTCCCTGTACTGTGCAAATGGCTTAATATAGAGACCATGGAAACTGCAGGGCATTACATGTGCATGTGGTCACAATGCTGCACTCTCCAAAGGCTACACGACGCCGCTGCTAGTAATTCTCTGTGCGACCCAATGCTCATCCGGATGCTAAGACGGAAGCCGCAACAGTCGTACCAAAATCTTGCAGATATCTTGTACATGTCACCGCAGCGGAAGATGATGGAGAACGCGAACACGGTGGCAGTGGCAGTAGACGCAGGTATCTTGACGGGGTGTAAGGGGGGTCGTTTAGAGACTTACGTGATGAAGTGCTTGGGAAATGATTGGGCGGAGAAGTTACTGTCCATGTATGAGGCGGTCTGCGAGTTAAAGCTGTGCAAGGAACATCCGTGGGAACTATTGTGTGACGAAGCTTCACAGAAGGGAACACAAAGAAAAACCGAGCAGCTTCTCCAGGCGGTCGGTGTGCCTTTAGGAGAGTGCGCGACAGCCTTCCTGAACGCACCGTTCTTCAGGTCATTAGACGCAGTCCTGCACATGATGTACCTCAACAGCCTGTTCCAGTCCGATGGAACAGAGGAACTGTGCGCCTTCCTCGAAGAGAACAACCTCAGTGTTCATATGATGCAGCCGGACGAAGAGACCACAATGCTGAATGACACACTGTGGGACTGGCAGCCCATCATGGCGGAATACCGATCCATAAACCCAGAATTCAAACTGTCAAACTCAGAAAAAGTACACCTCTTCATCAGGTCGTGCGAAACAGTGTACATCGAAGATTCAGCAGAAGACGAATTTAGAAATATCGACACAAGGGTGTATGATCTGTATACAGGAGACCTGCGATGGAACGGGTGTGTGGCAGAATGCGACAAGGGGTTGTTCTGGCGTGCGGTGAGCTACGCTATTGGCAAGGATGTTGACGTCTTTGCTGCCGAGAAACTGGCTGCGGTGTGTTACTTAGAAACGCAGATGCGGTTTCGCCACACAACATCCATGGATTCCCCCTGCCTGTGGACAAAGGGCTTGTTCTCGATCCTTCCCGAAGGCGTGGCCATTGAGTACAGCGTTTCTTTATTCAGGAAGATGGTGTGGCGAGTGGGCAGCTTAATGAACTCTTTCTACGATTTCGCGCCCGATGGATACACAAACAAAAGCAACTTCGTAGAGTCCTGCATGATCGACAGGGAGCATGTCGTACGCATCTTTCCGAACGAGCTGAAGGTGTACAACCACACGCACTGGCTCACCCTGAACGCGTGGTACGAGATTTTTCAACTTGCAGCCTCTTACTTCATCATCCCACCTTCAAATGTAGTTACATCGACTCAGCTCTATCACTTCACCAACGATGCCCAGTTGGTGAACAGCGCTCTGCAAACTTTTACAAGCTGCACACCGAAGAAGTTTCACATCCCGTTTTTGGAGCACCCCGCCGAAGAGGGGCTTGGCAAGGATGAGCTACTCTCTTACTTCAGCGTTTTACACAGTAAGCTGCACTAACTTATTATTTTTTTTTTGTCTTTCAGATTTCTTCCCCAAAAACGACAAAACCCCCGTAGATAGGCAATCCATCACCATGACCGTGCAGGATATTCTAACCTACGACGGCTGCGGGACTGACATTGCCATCAATTACACGATGTTGGCAGCGATGCTAGTGGCTCCCGTCTTACACATGATACGTGGCGAGACCAGTTGCCTCCTGTTTTGGTGGTTCAGCGTTTTTGCATATCTATGGGCATTTCAAATCGGGCTGTGCCTTATCGAAGGCTGCACAGGTATCAGCATTGTGTGGAACAGCATGTGGGGCCATCTTGCCTATGACCTCAAGCAAGGTGTTTTCAAGTCTTCGGTTGTTGAGACTCGCCTTGTCGTTGTGTCAGGCTTGCTCCTCTTGTCCACTGATGTGTACTACGCTGTGACGTCTGATGCGATAACAACTGTGGCTCATGTCGCTGCCTTGTTGATGGGTTTTCTTTTGAGTGTCGGGCATTGGTATTGGAGGAGTCGAGGGGGGCATGCTTACCTTGAGGTTAACAGGGACGACGACTGATACAGGCAGTCCCTCCTTCTCCTTACCTCCTAACAAAATATTTTTAAAAATTGTCAATAGGAAGAGAGGGGAGAAGAACGAGAAAAAAAAAAAAAAAAAAAAAAAAAAGAATATGGACACCACCATGGGGGAGCCGTTTAGCCTTGGAACGGGGTGCAGCGATGACAAGACATCGGGAAAGGCTGAACAGAGAGAAACTGCGTTCAGCTTGATGACGATACAGGGGCTGACGGACAGCTTAGGCCGTATGAGGGTTCGGAGCACGGAAGCCATGCCACGCTCGAAGGAGCAGCAGGAGCTGTGCAGGTTTCTTTCGCGTGCTAAGTGTGAGAGGTGCCGCCTGCCTTGTTGGAAGCAGTTTTATTCTCGAGGTGCTACGCGCAACGCTTTGTTGTTGATGGATAACAGAGCAAGACAGCAGTTGTTCACAAACCTTTGCATGCCCATGCATGAGCGGATGTGCCTCACGTCTTTTCTGAACATGTATGGGTCCATCCGTTGAACGAGGAATCGAGGGGATCAAGGGGAAATATATAAAAAAAAAAAAAAAAAAAAAAAAAAAAGCCACACCACACCCACTTCCACAGCTATTGCCGCAGGCATGAACGTGCCATTGCATTTATGAAGCGAGTAAAACAGATGGAAGATGCAGGATTGAAAAAAAAAGGCTAGGAAGATGGAAAGCGCTTTGGAGAAAAAAGGACATAAAGGGACTGCTCCCCTCAAAGGGTCGAGCACCCGCTGACTGTTTTAAAAAAAAGAAAGGGAAGACTTGTATTTCTCCTCCACTTCCCGAACAATGGATTCATACCGAAGTTTCGTTCTAACCCAAAAGCACGATGACGATGAGAATGATGAAAAAATAAAAAGACCCTTAGGGAGCGCCTGGGGATGGGCCCTGGTATATGAAACAGTCCAGCTACAGGAATGCATGCATTTCTTGGGAGGGGTTTTTATTTCATTTCACATAGTCAAAAAAGAAACAGGAGGAAGTCGTGGTCGGCACCGTACTGCGTCATCATCGTGAAAAAGACTTTCTCGAATTTAGTATTTCTAAAGCTGGTCAGTTTCATACATGTTTCTTGTATTTTTTTTTCTCATTCCATTTTTTTTGTGCCCCACGTAGATTTTCGGTTTTGCCCTTCTAGTATCCTCTCTCATAGTTTATTTTTCTTCAGGCGCCCACCAACACCGGCCTGCTTGATTTTATTTATTTTTTTTTAAATCTTCACACACAAACAACAAAAAGGAGTAGATTAATAACACGGACAAGAAATGCTCCGCGGCAGGGGCTTAAGGCGGTTGATAAGGCCTGGAGTGACACAGACTCAAATGGGGTTGGTGGGGGGTGCCGTTCGGTGGGGCGCACTGTCACGGGGAGAGGCACCGCTGCAAGTTAGAATGTTTAGTTTAGGAAGTTTGAATCCGTTCGCAAAGAAAGAAGACATCTCCGAGGCAGCCACCACCACCACCACCACCCCCACCCCCACAACAACCACAACTACCTCCACCTCTGCCACCACCCTTGAAGAACTCGAAAAGCAGGAACTAGAAGATCTTCAGAACATTATAAGGGACGACGCTTCTCAGTACGAAGAACCAGAGCTCACCTTCTTCGAGCAGGTAGACGGCTTGTGGGACACGGTGCTCGACGTGGTCTCCCCGTTCAGGTGGATAAACCGAGGCCTGTACGGGCTGCACGATTTGGGCTTCGAATGGTGGATGTGCATTGTGTTGGTGTCCAGTACAATTCGATTCGCCCTGCTGCCTGTCCAGCTCATCGCATCGCGAAATGCAATTAGAATGTGTATGTATTAAGGAGAAATGAAAAACAAAAAAAAAAAAAAAAAAAAAAAAAAAAACAGCCCAGTATACGACCGAGCTGGGCGTGCTGAAGCAGCAGAAGCAAAGCGCGCTCCAGAACTCCACGCTGACGGACAAGGAGCGTGCGTTGGTGAAGAACAACTACGATGCTAGGATCAAAGCGGTTTGCGAGAAAGGGGGTTTCAAAGAATGGCTGAGCTTTCTGTCGTTAGCTGCCGTGGTCCCGTTCGGGTTGGTGTTCTACTGTGTGAGGAGGCTCATTATGGATGAGCCAGGTGTGAAAGAGGGCGGGTTTTTGTGGTTCAAAGACCTGTCGGCTGCCGACCCCTCTGGCGCTCTAATTTGCATAGCCTACGTCCTCATTGTAACAGGCACTGAGATGACCCTTTCCCAGTCCATGCCTACTAAGTCAAAGTACTACGTTCTCCAGCGATGGGGAGGCCGTTGCATGGGCGCTGTGGGGATGTACATTTTCGCTGGGAACTCTGCCGGTGTTCTTCTTGGGTTCGTGGTGTCGGCCGTGTGGGGTATAATGCCTCCTTTGCTGCTCCGTTCAGGGGCCTTCAGACGTTATTTCCAAATTCCCAGCATCCAGCAGGCACCAAGGAGCAATATGGTATATTACAATTGATGGAAAATTTAACGGATTTTTAATTTTTTTTTTTTTTTCAAAAATAGGAAATTCAAAAAACTGGATGGAATGGTGTGAAGTCAAAAGTTCGAACGTGGATGCAAGGTGCATCTGTGGAGAAGACCTCTGTGCTCGGTGGGGGGATCGGGCGGATTGCGCACACTACCACTGGAGCCGTGAGGAGCGTGGCTGACTTCAAGGTGGTTAAGAAATCGGCTAAATCGGTGAGATCTGCTGGGGACATTAGCGGTGTGAAGAAGATTTAAAAAAAAAAAGACAAGAAAAATAAGTAGAGACATCATTCCCCCCCTCCCCATTTTATTTTCCATTTTGCTTTTTTTTTTTTTTTTTTAAATTTTTGGGGTAGTTCACTTAAAACCGGTTTTTTGGAGTCTGTGGGCCCATCAGATATCACTGAAAAATAGTATTTCTTTTTTTTTTTTTTTTGAGCCTGCCTCCCGATGGGAAGTTGTGGGTGGCATTTGATGCCAAAATGGCCATATTTGCAGCGATGTGCAGCCTGCTCACGGCCCCTAGAACCAAAAATACCCAAAAAACCTATTTTGGGTAGATGGTGAATTTTTAAAAAAAGATACTTTTTTTGGGTACTAAATGAATTACCCCTTTATTTTTATCCACTCCGACAGCCACTAGTGTGTACTTGTGTCTTGCTAAGAGGCGTACCCTTTTTTTTCTTTTTTTTTTTTTTTTTTTTTTTTGCAATGCGTTCAGGTTTTTCTTTTTTCCCCCAATTTTTTTTATTTCCCATCATTTTTTAGTATTATTTGTGTTTTTTTTTGTTGCAGGGAGAGGTTTTTTGTTTTTTTAAAAAGAAAAATAAAAAGGAAGCACACTCAAAAAAAAAAAAGAAAATACTAAATGTTTTAGCAAAGTAGTGAATGGTTACCCCAGTTCATAGCATCTCAAAGGCATCTCTCACTTCTACATCCCCCCCCCCCCCCCCCCCCACCGTCGTCTTTCGGTTAGCATCTTAATCTTCACTTCTTTCTTTGTCCCGTCCCTGTACATTGTTGAACAACATGTGCACGCCACAAGTGACCCCACCCGGTAGTGGTGGCTCGACAGTTACCTTTCACTCCCCTGGTGGTGCGGACATGGAAGGTTTCAGTGATTTCTCCAGGGCAGTGAGGGTGGCTCTCGACCCTAGTATCACGACGAGAAGTATCGCATCGCAGTCGGCAGTGGCTCTTCGGGCCGAAGCCGAACAGTACCTAGGGTCTTTGAAGAGAAACCCCAGGATATGGGAATTCTGTCTTTCTATCCTCCGCCGCCCTAAAGAATCTTTTGAGGCGACGGAGATCTTCTGGTGTTGCGGGGTGCTGCTGGAGCTCATCGGCGGGGGTGTCTACGCCTCCCTTCCCGACAGCGAAAAAACACAGTTCGAGGCTGCAATGATGTCGTTCGCAGCCGAGGTCTGCCCGCATCTAGACCTTCAAAAAATGCAATTTGTTCAAAACAAATTCGCGCAGCTTCTTGTCATCGCCTTCCAGCACTCCGGGTACCCCACAAGGTGGGGAAGCTTCTTCGACGAGATCTTTGCCTTGCTTCCCAAAGGCATGCAGCTCATCGACCTCTGGCTCCGCACCCTTGACGCCATCGACAACTACATCGTCGACAACCTGCGCGACCAACGCGACTCCGATGTGCGTGCACGGGACACTCTCATCAAGGACACCATGCGTCTCACATGCATCCCACAAATCACGAACACCTGGTACCACATCCTCTCTCAGTATCATGAGTCCCACCCCGACCTCACAAGGCAGTGCATGCAGGTCATGTGCCCCTACTTCGCGTGGATCGACATCACGCTTGTGTCCTCTGACGACTGGATCAACATGCTGTATCACTTCGTGGGACGTGTCGATCTACGTGACGATGCCATCGGCTGCATCGTGGAGCTGTGCGAGAAGAAAATCGCAGATACAAGCTCCAAGCTGCAACTGCTGCAGTCTCTTAGAGTCACAGACTGCATGCCAGGGATGGTCTCGCAGACCATGATTCAAGTGCGTCCCATGCTCGCAGCAGGTGACGAGTCCTTCGACGACGGGAACGGCTTCCTCTCGCGTGTTACAGACCTCTGCCAGGTGGTGTGCCTCGAGCTCATTGACGTCCTCGGCAGCATGCTGACCCAGGGCCCTAGCCCCGCCGCCTCGACCGCTTTGAACATGCTGCAGACATGCCTGCCGATGCTTTACGAACTCCTCTCCTGCGGCCACTCCGGCATCTCGTTGAAAGTCTGCGAGTACTCCATCAGGAAGTACGTCGAGCTGCTTAAGAAGCACCCCGAGCCAGCCTTGTCGCGCAGCCACCTGCCGTCCATCCTCAACATCGTGGTGACTAGGCTGGAGTACCACCAGGTCGCCTACAACTTCGACCAACCCAGCGACTACGAGAACACAGTCACATTGCTACGGAAGCAGCTGCTCATCGTCTTCAGGAACATCGCAGCCCTGGACAGAGACATGGTCATGCGCATGATCGTTGAGCGTGTGAACTCCTGCATTGCAGGAAGCCCCACATGGTCACAGGTGGAAGCCACACTGCGCATCCTCTACACCTTCGGTGAGGTATGCACATCAGGATTTAATACAACCCACCACAGGAGCTCGGCACCTCGAAAGGCGCTCTGTTTAAACAAACTGACAACATCTTCTGCAAGACGATGACAGACTTGTTCGATTCGAGCATCGCTTCTCAGCACACGCACCAGGTATGAGGCACCCAACACCCACCACAGCACCACAGGCCGTCTCTCTTGCGTTCCTCGAGGTCGTTGAGCGTTACTACCAGTACTTTATCCAGTACCCTGAGAAGAGGCCGCAGCTGCTGCAGCTTACGCTCGGCCCCAGCGGTGTCGCGAACCCCCACCCGAAGGTCAAGGCTAAGGCTTGTGCCACGTTCTCGCAGCTGGCAAAGTCAGCGAAGCAGCTAATGACCGACAGCGTGGACGTCATTATGGCCAACGTGGAGAGGCTGCTGGCGTCGAGTGGGTTGGAGCTGAATGACAAATGCGCGCTGTTTGAAACGCTGGGCGTGCTGATCTCGCAGAATGAAGCGAAGCTGCCTGAAAGCCAAAAATACCTGAAGGTGATGAGCAGCCCACTACTAGCGAACCTGACGACAGCGCTGCAGGCACGCTCCGATGCGTATGGCGTCAGCGTGGCGAACACGGTGCTGTACTTGGCGTACCTGTCGAAGGGGTTCAGCGGGTTGTCAGCACCGGCAATGGGACGCGTCAACAGGGAGGTAGTCGAGGCGTGGAAGGAGATCGCCCATGCGGTGATGGCATGCGGTGCGGCATATGCCCACGTGCAGTCCGTGCGGGAGAAGGTACTTCTCTTTGTACACCGCATGATCGACCTGCTGGGGACGGGTGTCCTGGTGTACATCACACCATTGGTGGAACAGATGACTGGAAGCTGCGATATCACAGATGCGTGCAAACTGGTGCGAGTCCCTACACAACTCTTGCAACGCATGAAGGCGGAGGCTGTGCCTGTTGTGGACGGGCTGTTCGTCCCGTTGATCGGAAAGGTGTTCGAACTGACGAGCGTAGAGTGGTTGGGGAAGGTGAGCATCATGCACTCAGAGCAGGCGAGGGAACACCTCGACCTTCTTAGGGCGTACTACGCACTGTTGATCCAGGCGGCTCAGCCGGAGTGCATCCACTTGTTCCTTACAGAGAAGTCGAAGCCCACACTGAACATGGTTCTGGAGTCGCTGTCACGGGGGTGTGTCTCTCATCCGGAGATGGACGTGGCGAAGACCAGTTATCAGATCATCACCAAGATGGCCATGTCATGGTACACTACGCTGCCTGGGTTCTCGGGCTTTCTTGCACAGCAAGTTGTTCCGATGACCCTCCACACTATCCAGCAGCCTTCGTTCAGTCCCTCCGACGCAAAGTGCTATTCTGTGGTGGGTGAGATCGCCAATCTCTATGTGTTTCTCAACTCTGCAGCAGGTGCCGATGCTTTCTTACTCGCGCTGCAAAATACCTGGAACCTCCCTGCGGAACACGTAGCCATGGCACAGCAGGTTTGTGTTTGGAAAAAAAATGAAGAAAAAAGTGGGGGAGAAAAAGTCGGAAAATAAAATAATATAACAACAACAGGCTTTAACAAGTGCAAGCCCTGCGAAGGCCATGAAAACACTTGTGCGACAATGGTCCATTGTGTCGAGAAGTTGAAGTCTTTTTTTTTTTTTGGCGGGCCGTTGCTAACCACTTCGTTCCTATCATAGTGAATTTTTTTTTCTTCTTTTTCTCTCCTCATAAAGGAAGAGACGGGGAGGGACATGGGGATTTGCCGAACAATCCTTTTTTTTTTTTTTTTTTTTTTTATATTTGAGTCCGTTTACTAACCCACCATAAAAGCCAGGCTACGCCGAGAGGGCTTCGTGTCCCGGTGTACTGGTAAAAGAAAAAGAGGAAAACAAAAAAGGGAAGTAGAAGAGCCTAGTATCATGCATCTTAAAATAACGAGAAAAAATAAAAAAAATAAAAACAGAATAAAGTGCGCAACTCAAGGCCAGAGAGGATCCAACGTCGTCCCCTTCCCTCCTCTGTGCTTTCCCACTTTTGCTGATTTTGCTGCACTAACCCTTTTTTTCTTTTCTTTTTTCTTTTCTTCTTTATCTTTTTTTTTTTGTTCGAGCAAGGGATGTAACGAGAAGATCCATATTATCAAAAATTTTGCTCATGTCATCTAAATTCTTTTTGTTTAAAAGAATTCCAAGTGCCCCTTTTCCCTCACCCCGTGGCATCGCCCATCTCCGCCTTGCCGCCTTTCATCTTACTTAAAACGGAAAAAGAAGCGAGGGGGGGATATGAAACGAAAGAAGAAGAAAAAAAGTAATCAATAGAAAAACAGAAATAAAATGGAAGAAAAAAAAAGAGATCAGTTTATTTATTTACTTATTTTTATATTTCTTTATCTCACCAAAAAAGAAAAAAAAAGGGGGAGGAAATAGCTATTTTTATTACCAACAAAATTATAGCTAAGGTTTTTGTTTTTTTCTTTACACCTTCGTCATTTCATATTTTTTTTTGAGTCAGGAGTTGTTATTAATCTGCAAACAAAAACAGCCATCATTTTCTGAACAACTCGTTTTCTTTATATTAGGGGGGGAAAGAAATGACAAAAGAGGGTGTAAGAGAAAAAAAAAAACGGGGGAAGGGATGAGAATTAAAAGAAAAGGGGTGGGGGTGGAGAAATAGTAAAGGGAGGGGGGAGGTATTTTCCTTATTCTTTCATTCTTTTCCCTTTCTTTCTTTCCTTCTTTCCGACTTGCAATAACAGTTAAAAGAAAAAATGGCTATCTCCGCGAGGAGGGCGAACATTGATGACGTGCCAGTGGTGCGAAGCATAATGGGAGACACAGGCTTACATGCCTGGGAAAGGAAGTACGGTGAGGTAAATTTTTGTGAATTGGTGGAAAAAAGTTATTTGTCAATAGCGATTGAAGAAGAGGAAGAAGGAGTTGTCGGGTTTGCGAGCTTCAGCGACTCCCCCGAACTCTCTCAGAACGGTGAAATACCTGGAAGGGTCTGGGAACGATGGCTGGCGGAAACCTGTGACATGACAAAAACACCAGGGCTCCTTCCTCATAACACACTGTGGCTCTCCCTCCTCATCGGGAAGGCACAGTACACGGACGCAGTACAAGACCACGTTTTCAACACCATCGCAACAACCCTGCAAGATCTGGAGTACGTACTCTTCGCCGTCCCCACCTCAACAGGGCTGTTCCCGCCCTTGTTATCGCTGTTCAAACGGTTGCCTGGTAAGGTGTCGTCGTCGTTGTCGGTCTTCTACTGCACGCGAGAGGACATCCTTCAAGACCTTGTTATAAGAAAAGGACTTGTTGAGGACTTTGACGATTTAATGCCGTTGCTGCAAGCAGGCGACGGTGTCTTGACATCTCCCCCTGAGGAGTTCTTTCTAGACGAGACTCTTGAAGACCAGGATGTCAACCACTCCGTCCTTGTTGCGGAAGACCCTGATACCCGTCAGATCGTCGGTCTCATGTGTATGGTCAAGAGCAGCGAGAACCAATCCTACACCACGAAGCATTACAACACTGATGTGTACAACAAACTCCGGCACACGGATCGCGACCGTGTTGGTCAGAACAGCTTCCAGATCACCTTCTTCTACCTGAACCCTGAATATGAAAGCCGTGCAGCGTCGTTCATCAAACCCGCCTTCGCGCAGTTCGAGAACGTTGAGTACTGCCTCATCACACTTCCACACACCACGACGGAGCACCCCTTGCTGCACGACTTCGCGTACCTCCCTTTGAAGCAAGGGCTGACGCTTCCGAACGGGACCTGGCTTTTATGTCGGCACAGCATCTTACCCATAGTGGTGAGCAACACGGAAGAGAATGATATTGAAGAGATTAAGGGCATGCTTGAAGCGCAGGTGGACTACTCAGCCGACACTTGTTCACGGTTCGTGGAACTGGCAATAACAACCACAGAGACTGACCCTATGGAAGGTGATGCAGAGGCAGAACAAGGGATGTTGTTAAGCTACTGCCTGCACGACTATGAGGGAACAGTGGTCGGAATGTGCAACGTCCGGGTTTTGACAAACGGGGAAGTGCACCATCTGCGTGCGAACTTTGAGCTTGACCACCTTGTGAACTTCGTGCCCGACGGGAAGCCCAACTACACCGCCACCGACATCAACCCCGATGCTGAAGACACACGACACGAGCTGTCCGCGAAGATGCCGTCGCTGCTTGTGACACACTTCTACGTGAAGCCTACCTTCCGCAACAGGATACGTGTCTTCATACGGGAGATCATGCGGCAGTCGTGCACGCAGCTTCTCTTCTACTGCCTAACGCCGATTGACGAAGCGTCTCAGTCCCTCCTTGCAGAGCTTATCCTCTCTATGCCGCGAAGGATGATCGAGGAGAGCGGCGAGGACGAGACGCCTCTTGTCGACGACAACGAGGAGCTTGTGTGCCTGCATTTCATGTCCAAGAAACAGCTGTCCGATGAAAAGACGAAAATCTACTCACGGCTTGTCGTCATCGGGGCGTCGACGACTGGGCTGGCGGCCATATACGCGTGGCTCAAGATACCGTACCTGTACATCGCGAACATTGTACTGGTGTCGAGGGATGGCATTCTGCCTCATCCGAACACGCAGGACTCGGAGCACTGGTCGGTCGACACACTGACGTGGCTGGAGAGGGAGTACATCCTCTTCAAGATAGGCGGGAAGGTGCGCATCATCGAGGGCACGATGATTGACTTCGAGAGGAACGACAAGTACATCGTGACAGACAATGGGTTCGTGGAGCCGTACGACCACCTCATCGTGACGGCGGGGCGGCAATTCACCATCCCGAAGGAGCTGGCGACGAAGAACCTAGCGAAAAACGGAATGTTCGAACTAAGCTCAGTGTCGCAGATTCACAAAATCAAACAGCACATCAGGGAGTCCGAGGCGTATGAGGACGAGCTTTCCAACGCTGTCGTCTATGGATCCAGCATGGAGGTGTACAGCGTGGCAACATCACTGACACAAATTGGACTGAGCGCGTCACGACTCGTCCTCGTCTTACCACAAGAAGGTTCCGATGAGATATCGGTATTTGGAGATTCGGAAATCGACAATCGTGTAGACAAGCTGATGGAGTCGCAAGGAGCTAAGACATACAAAGGGCACGTCCTGGACAGGATGGAATACGATGAGGACCATAATTTGAATGCGGTGTACTTACTGAGCCAGGAGACCAATGACGAGAAGAAGAAGAACAAGATAACGGAGATCCCCGCCACGATGTTTATCTACTGTCACGAGAAGGACATCGACTCCCAGATCCTGTCGGCTCTCAACAAGAGAAGCATTGTGTTCGACGGGCGAGTTATTGTGAAGTACAACTACCGCACAACCGACCCAAGCATCTACGCTGTGGGGCCGATAGCAATGTTCAGCGGGAGATTCGGACCTTCCGAGGAATTCGAAAGCTTCAATCCACTTGAAGTCGGCACTCGGTTTGCGGAAACCGTTCTCGGATTCGTCGGTGTTGAAGAATTTCATGAAGATGATGACGAGGAAGACACGACAGGTGACGGTGCACCGGACGCACAGAGCGAAGTGTCAAAACAAGCAATGGCACCCAAAGCCTTACCGGAATACACGGAAAAGGTCAGCACGAAGGTGCACCTTCCCAACAATTACTATTTCTTCCGGTGTAAAACAGCCAAGTACTCCGAAGTATCAGCGCAGTGCATGGACCTCACGTCGAACAACAACCGTGGTGACAGCTACATCAAGCTGTCCATCGGCCCCAACAAGTACATCGAGTGCATTACATACTTAGGGTCCGAAGAGATTGAAATGCACAACCTTATGGCGTTGGTGGGCCTCCCGGAGTCAATGGTGAACGTGGTGTACGCCTATGAACAAGGTAAAAATTCGCGAGGCGCAACTTTGGACTTGTTACAATATTTACGATCAAGGGTTTGTTTTAAAAAAAGAAAAAAGAAAGAAAAATAATACTTTACAGTGGGCTTATGCTGTGTACCACTCTGCGTTCGCCTCATTTTTCTCGTCGCTGCGGGAGAAGCTCAAGGAGCACGACGAAACAAAGAGGCTTAGGTCTGTTATCGCGAAGTACATTGAGCAGTCTGGGGCAAGTGAGATCGATGCGTCTTCGCGAAATCAGCTTCTTGAGTCCGTGACAAAGGAGAACTCCGCGACCAGAAGGCTGATCGAACAGGAGGTCATCAAATTCCTGCACACGAACAAACAGTACTTCCCAAAGATCTACTACCTCCCTGATATGAGCGAGTTCATACCCTCGTGCTTTTGAAAAAAGATACGGGGGAGGGGGGGGGGGAGAAAATGTTTATAATACTTACTTTGTTATAACCGGAGTGTTATTCTTCTCTTTTGACATTTTTTTTCCCCCGAATCTTTTGCAAGAAGGAGAAAGAAGAAAGAAAAAAAAAGGGGGGGGGGGAAATGAAGCAAAGAAAGAACTTTGAGCTTTGTTATAAAGATATTCTCGATGATTTTGTAGATGAATGGGTTGGCAACGAGCAAAGCGAGGCTGGGAAGCAGTGCGTGGTGGACGCTGCAGCAGGCCTCTCCGGGGTGAAATTCAGCAAAATGGGGGGTATCCTGAGATGGGGCAACGGCCTAATGCTCTGGATCAACCTGGACTCTGACGCATACTCAAATTCCTTCATAAAAAAGGGCCATTCTTACTTTGTAACATACTACGGCTCGTCCTCCATGTCAATGTCCTCGGTGTTCTACACCCCTCTCATCAACTCCTCTGAAATCGATGGAAGCCCTGTGTACCTCCTGTGCCGCCCCGACACATCTTCTCCTTATACACTATTCGGAAGGGCTGTGTGCCATTCCTGTTGTACCGATACGAAACCACTGGAGTTTAAGTTGAAATTGCTTGACACCAAGCTTCTGTTTAAGCGATCCCCCGATGCACGGAAATTGTTTCGGTGAGTAAGATTTTAGATTTTTTTTTTTTTTTTTTTTTTGTTGCACAAAAAAAAAAAAAAAAAATGGGGCTTTGATTGCAACACTAGGTGGCATTAAGCGTGCAACGAAGCACGAACTTCCTACTTGATTACAGGGGGCGCTCCTCGGCCGAGCAGTAGCTTCTTCTGCGTTCCGCGTCGTGTCCTTAATGCGTGCGGTGTGCTCAACCCTAGCAGGGGCGTTCCGGGTAACCAAGATTCTGCGCTCGTGCAGTTTGCTGCCTGTTCGTCACCCTGAGCATCTGCTTTATGATCTTCCACTCGGGCGCTACCGGTGATGACCGACGAGGAGGTCAACAGCGAACAACACATCTGATGTACTTCTTATATTTCTATGTTATCCCCACCACCTAAAAAAAATAAAGAGAAAAAAAAAAAAAAAAAAAAGATGGCGAAACCAGCAATAGGTGACAGGAACATCTTGGATAAGATTATCAAGCCGGTTAAGAAGTACGACACCAGATCGACCATCGACACGGGGAATAATGTGTTGAACACACGGCCGAAGGAGTCGAGAGCGGAGAGGGGTTTGGAGCATTTCAAAAGGATAAAACCAGGAACGTTGTTCCGACTGATGAGCGAGGACGACTGCGAGGAGAAGGTGCTTGTCATCGATGTACGAGAACGGGAAGAGTTTGAAGAGTGCAGAATAGATGGCTCTGTACACTACCCCCCGCTCACCCTGTGCAAGGCTATGACACCTTTCATACCTGAGATGTATCCGTTCAAAAACAAAGAAAAGCACATCATCGTTGCTTATGACATGGACGAGTCGACGGTGGGGCGGATCGCTAATGTGCTTTTTGAGAAGGGGCTTGACAATATATTTGTGCTGACAGGGGGTATAAAGGAGTATGCAAGACACCACTCAGGGCATATCCTCGGGTGCCCGCCTTGTCCTGGTCCACCCCCTGACACGAGGCCCTTCAGAGCTGATGAAACGATGTCGACGATGTCGCGTTCTACAAGGCGGACTGGTGGTCCTGGGAGCGTTTCCTCTACAATGTCCACAGGGTGTGTTTTGGAGAGGGAACAGGGGAAAAAAAAAAAAAAAAAAAAAAAAAAAAAAAGCAGAAGCCGGATTAAACCTCTTTCGTCTAGCACCTCGCGAGGGAGCACGAGTCAATGGCGGTGAATTTTTGAAGGAAAAAAAAAAAAAAAAAAAAAAAAAAAAACATAGAAGGGGGGAGGAAAAAAAAACTTAGATAGATAGAGATCGGGGAGACAGACTTAAAAAGAAAAGAAGAAATAGATGAAACAGGGGGGGTTTAAAAAAAAGAAAGAGATCGAGAGAAAGAAGAATAAGGGGAAAAAAAAGGAGTGGGAGAAGAATGGACGGGGGGGGGGGGGGGGTGTGCAATATATTTTGTATTTTCGTCTTTGAAACAAAAAAAGGATCTCCGTAATATTAGCTGTCGTGTTCCTATCCCCTCCCCCCCCCCCCCTCCCACTATTGTTTTCACTTTTTTCTCCCCATAATTTCATCCATTTTTCTTCTCTATTTATATCTTTTTCCTTCTTTTTTATTTTCGAAAGCGCCGCGGGATAGCTGGTGAGCACAAGAACGCAAGGCTTACATGTCAGTTAGTTTTTATTAAAATGGCTTGTATGTCTGATGCTAAGGTGGGTTTAATAACGAAACTTTTTTAAAAGATCTAAGAAGACCTTGGGTTTTTCCTTTCTTTTCTTTTTTTTTCTGGCAGTTTTCCGCTGCCCCAGTTGGAAGCATATGTTTTTTTTTTTTTTTTCGGCCGGTGAGCGCAAAAAAAAAAAACGCATACTTTAATCCAAGAATTTCTTCTTCTTTTTTTTAGACAACCACCAACGACAAAAAAAAAAAAGAAAAAAAAAAAAAAAGAAAAACCGCCATTTGTAAGTTCCCCCCTCTTATTTCTCTTATTTTCAATTTCTAAATAATATCCCACCCCAAAAAAACCGAGAGAGAGAGGGAGGGCGGGGCGGGGAGAAAAAAAAAAAGAAAATTTGAAAAAGAAATGGGAGGAAGCTTCAGTGTGGAGAATGATCTCCGCGACACGATAGAAGTGAAGCACTTCACGACGGGAGGCGGCATCGCGTTGCAGGGGAAGGCCAACAAGAGAGGCGAGCCGGTCGTCATCGAAAAAGGATGCGAGGCCATCATCACTGAAGAGGTCGCACAGGGCAGTTTCTACTACATCGAGGTCCACGTCGTGGGCAGCCCTGTCAAAGCCGGCACTAACTACTACAGCATGGGCGATAAAAAAATCAAAGCCTCGGAAATACTCAAGAAAGGCGGCGCAAGACCTCCCAAGCGAGACCAGAACGGCGACGTAGAGCCTGCAACACCTATCATGTCATTTGACCCCACTAACGGTATTGAACCATTTGAAGGCCCGCATCTAGAAGCCGTCGAGAAGGTAGTCTTCATGGCGGAGATCACAAAAAACTCATTCTCACCCGAAGAGGACCTCGACACCCCAACTGGTTCAACAGTCATTCTCCCTTGCACAATCCAGCAATTATGGCACATTCTGTTATCCGACCAGTCCGGCTACACCAACGATTACCATGTAAGCCGCAATGACGAGAACATCCAAATAGGGCCGTGGGCAAAGACTGACCAGTTCGGTGGGATGCGGGTGATGAACTGCATAGGAAGCACCCCGTTCGGTCCGAAATCGTACACCGAAGCACATCGATTCGCGTATTCCAAAGAAGGCGGGGTGGAGAAGCTGTCGTTCCACCGGTCAGGGCAGGTTCCTGATATAATGTATGGAGCGTCGTTTCGAACAGAATCCTTCCATATGTTTACTGGTGAGGATGGTCAGGTTAAGATGTACTCGAAAGCACGGGTGAACTGGGTCGACTCCTGCCCGAAATTGCTCAAAATGACGATTGAGAAATCGGGTTTGAAGGAGTTGAAAAAAGCAGGGAAGCCAATTGATTTACTTGTTGCGAAGTATGTGAACAAGCATGTGAACCCCGGGTCCCCTGGTACTGGCAGCACCTCCGCACCGTCTAGTAACGGGTCGCCGGCTAGGAAGTCGAAAAGACAGATCCGATCGCCTGATTCTGGCAAGCCGGGAGATGCCGCCCCGCAGAATCTTATCGCGGGACTTCCCATAAAGCACCTTGTGCTTCTTCTTACATTGATTTGTTTTTTCTCTATGTTCGGGGCCTTTGTCGGTGCTACCTTTGCGCTATCTTCGGTTAGGTGGGAAGCTTTACAGTAAGTTCAAAAAAAAAAAGAAAAGTGGGGGGGAGGGGGAGAGGGTGGAAAGAAAACAAAAGTAATGTCAATTCCCCTCTCCCCACCTTCTCTTTTATTTTTCCTCTCAAAAGCCTTTTAGTGAGAAACGACCGCAGCAAATCAAAACAAAAACAAAAAAAAAACCCCTCAGGCGGGGATGAAAAGAAAAAGTAAATGAAAAAGTGAGGAACAGTACAACCCCCTCTTTGCATACTCACCCTTTCTCTTTCTTTCTCCCCCTTTCCCCCCCCCTTCTTTTTTCTTTTTTATGTAATCCATGTGTTTCTTCGTGCGTTGATAAGAGAAATATTCGAAAAAAGAACAAATAAGAGAAAAGTGAGCTCTTTTTTTTTTTTTTCCTTTTTTTTTTTTCGATTTCTTTCCCTTTTTTTTTTCCTATTCAAAACGATCACCAAAACAATTTAAAAAAAAAAAAAACTTTCCAGGGGCCCATCACCAAGAAATGTACAACGGAGTGATGTACCCCTATAAAAGTCCAGCACACCCTAACCCCGACTCGGTGAGGTCGATGAGGGACGCTGTGGCAACACCTGAGGATGCGTTAAGATTGGCGAAAATGCTCGTCCAACAGGGGAGCATGGACGCAAAACCACGGACACCAGAGGAAGCACAACAACGAGCAGCCATACTACTAAAAGAGTTCATGTCGAAGGGCGTGTGGGACAGCCCGGCACAGAACACAGGCAGAAGAGCACCCCCAGTATCATCACCGAAACACAACAACAACAACAACAACTACGCAAGGCTTTTAACAGGAGCGAACAAGACAGACTGGACACCCGTGAACGCCAAGGCACTAGAGGACAAGATAACAGCAAGTGTTGACTACTACAAAAGACACGTCAAACCAACACCAGCAACAAGTGTAGAGGATGCCCTTGTGGACAGGCTCAGCATTGCCTACGTTGACAGTATGTACTGTGAGTCGCGCCGTGCCAGCCTCGCACAACCGCAATATGACACAAGCGATGACGATGACACCATTATGACAGTGCAGGAGATGGCGGTGGCTGCTCATAATGTGATTCGGTCAAAAAGTAGTTGTCCTTCACTAACAGTCTCGTTGGCCTTGATGCACAAGGCGGCCGCGCATGCTGCAGTGTGTACTGATGCCGGTCGAGCGGTTCCTTTGCAGGGCACTAATGTGCATTTCATTCCGGGGCAGAAGGCGACGAGATTGACGGATTGTCAGCTTATTCAAGCTGCTGTTGATGCGTGGGTGCGTGAGGGTATCTATTACCAGCAGGTTGGTGGCGGTGTGACTGGGCTGCGTTACGCTAGAAACTACACCCAGTTGGTGTGGGCCTCGTCGAGATGCCTCGGCTCCGGCGTTTCCAGAACCTCATCGGGGGCTTTCGTTGTTTGTTGTTACGATCCAGTTGGCAATAAGGTAATGTGATAGTTTAAAAAAAAAAAAAAAAAGGAAAAAAAAAAAAATGTAGGTTGACAATAAGACAATCCGTTTAAATGTTAAAAGTTAGGGGGGAGAAAAAAATTGGAAGGGTTGTCCCCGTCCCTTTTTTTTTTTTTTTTGTGTTTTTGTTTTGGTTTTTTTTTTTTTTTTTTTTTTTTTTTTCATAGCGTTTTTTAGTACCCAAGGTCAAAAAAAAGAAAAAGGGAAAAATAAAGAAAAAGAAGAAAAAAGATGAAAAGGAAAAACATAATTGAAAGTTTGGTAGAAACTATTGCTACTTTTTGCAGCGTGGTTTGCGTACCTACACACACACACACACAGCCCTCCCCCTCGACAGCTTTGCTCCACAGGTTAAAGCTCTCAATTTTTTATTTCTTTATTGTTGAACCCCCTTTTTCTTTAAAAGGGAACGTTTTTTTTTTTTTTCCGACCCTCGCCTTCCCGTACCTTCCGTGTAAAGGTTGATAGTCCTTTGAAAACACACGGGGGGGGGGGGGGGGGATATTGTTTCATTTTGGGTATTAGATTCTCCAAATTATTTTTTATTTTTGAGCCTTATTTTTTTTACGTTTACAGAAAGAATGACAGAAAGAAAGAAACTGTCGTACTTGCAGTTTACGTAATCAATCTCCACCTCCTTTTTTTTCTCTCGCAGGGGATATCGTTACATAACCTCTGTGGTTTTCCCCTCTTTTTTTTTTCCCCCCTCAAAAAGAAAATGGTTACACACATTGCTAAAAGAGTTTTTTTTTTTAAAAAAAGAAAAAAGAGTAAATTCTCGGACTCGGTTAGTGCTTGATAGAAACTATATACAGAATTTCTTTATTCCCATTACCGTCTCTGTTCTCTCCGGTTCTAGAAAGAAGTGTGCTTTTTTTTTTGGACTTTACACAACCAGTACGATACTGCTTGCTTTTTTTTTTTTTTTTTTTTTTTTTTTTTTTTTCCCTGATACCTTTACACCCTTCATGAAAAGAAAATCAATTTATTTCGTAACACTCACGGGAAGAAATTCGCTCGAGTGGCAGGATTTTTTTTTCTTTTTTTTTACTGGTCCAAAACAAAAGGGAAAAAAGAAAAGACATACACACACATATTATACAGCCTATTTAGGGCAGGAGAAGAAAAGGCAAGGGGAAATGAAATAATACAAAGCAAAAAAAGAAAAAAGCTATTTATTGCCAACAAATTATGAGTCATTATTTAACTCGAGTTTCCCGAAAACGGTAGCGAGTGTTAAATAATGGCTCATTTGGCGGCAAGTAAGTCGTTTTATTTCACTCTTCGTCATTTGACTCTGCTGTTTCCTCACACGGGCCAGCTTTTTGGGGATTTCCCTAAGGTAAAAATACAAGATAGCTATATCGCCGTAGCATTATAGGGGGGAAGTAAAGCACTTTTAAGAGTCGGAATGACCTCAGATGGCCAAGAATAGTCAAAATACCCCATAATTTAACTCCAAAATCTCATAATTTAACTGCCGTTTCGCATTAAATTATGAGGCCCCCTAGTGAGTGAAGAAAATGACGAAGAGTGGGGGGGGAAAAAAAAAAAAACAAAAAACAGAAAAAAAAAAAGAAGAAAAAAAAAAAAAAAGAGGGAGAACGAAGAAATACTACCACGACCAATCAGATTAAAAAGAAAACTTTAAAAAAAGAAAAAAAAAACATATTTTTCAACTTTCAAGATTTACACCCCCCCCCCTTTCACCCCCTTTTTTTTTGCAAGAACGAGTTTTTGACTTGTCTAAGCAAAGAAAAGGGGGAACGTAGGCAATGTGTTTTATGGGTTCTAAACTTTTCTCCATGTTTCCACCCAAACGGCATACAAGCAACGGCCAGTTCCCCCTTTTCTCCTTTATCTTTGAAAAATATATTTTCTGTCGATCTCCCCTCCCTCTCGTTTGTTGTGTTTTTGCTTGAACAAAAAGAATGAAAAGGGCTGGGGGAAGTGAAAGAAAACCAAAATAAGAATTTGTCAACACGATGGGGGGGGAAGAAGCCGGATAAGGAAGAGCACCTCCTTTGAAGGATCAAAATATCTTTTTTTTTTTTGTGGGCCCCACTTCGTTTCCTATCATGGTGAATTTTTTTTTTTCCTTTTCTTTTTTTTTTTACGACTGTGTCCTCTTCCCACAAGGAGGGGAGGCCAAAAAAAAAAAAAAAAGAAAGAAAAAAAAAGAAAAAAACGGGAAACTAGTACTTTACTCAGAATACTATACTTAACGAAAACGAGAAAGAAAAAAAAGAGAAAAAAAAAAAAAAGTGGGAATGCTAAAGAAATGAGTAGAGAAGATAATTTTCGGTTTTGTTCGTTCCTTTCTTTCCACTCAGCATTCGCTAAAAATACTTGAAAAAAAGTTGTTGGATAATGACAGGGGTGGTTAAGGAAGGAAGGCCAGACCTCAAGGGAGGTGACAGAATACAAAATACCGGAAAACAATTTTCACGTCACCTCAAGAGCATTTCTATGAGTGGCTGGGTGGAACCTTAGAAGAAAAAAAGAAATTGGAAGAAGAAAAAAAAGAGAGAGCAAATAAAATCACTTTTTTTTCTACACCACCCCTTCACTCCCCAAGGTGTACATGCCCTCCCCTCCCTATTTTTTTTTTTGATCCCCGTTCAGCAAGTGGAAGAAGAAGAAAAAAAAAGAAATTGTTTTGATTTTCTCAAAAGAAGAAAAAAGGAAAGAAAAAAGAAAGGGTTGAAAAAAAAAAAAAAAAAAAAAAGAAAAGAGAAAAATCATATCTTCCACAGAAGAAGCCATTTGTTTGAGCTTCTTTAAGCTTTTTTTTTCCCCCCCCTCTCCCCCCCCCCGCCCCTCCCTCCGTTCAGTCCCCATTTTTCTAAACCAGGAATTAGCTGTTTTTGAGTGAAGAAAAAAGAAAGAAGAAAAAAAGAAATTAACACAACTCATGGAGTTATTCTTGGGGAAGAAGAAATGGTTTACCAAGGGGGGGGCTTTTTTTTGTTTGCGTGAGTTAAATATTCCCTTTTTCAAATTGTTGTCTTTTTTCTCTCTTTTTTTTTTTTTTTTTTTTATGTTCAGGCCATACAACGGGAAAGTCATATTTCTTTTTTTTTGAAACAAAACGGATTCTGCTTGCTTCTCTTTTTTTTTTTCTTTTCTTTATTTTGTGTTTAGAGCAGGGGCTTCAAAACTGTTATCCACCTTTAAAAGAAAAAAAAAGAAAAGCAATGCAATCCATTCTTCATCATTTCTCTCGGGACTACTTGTATGACCAGAAAAAAGAAAAAAAAATCAAATGTTTACATTTTTATTTTACTCTTCTCAGTTTTGCGTTACAGATTTTTAGGCATCTTTCTGTGATAGATTACTTTCGATTTATTGGGAGTTTTTCGTTACAAGAATGAGTTGAACTGTCTAACAAAGGGGAACCTGGTTTTGCAAACAACGGCCAGTTCTTCATTTTGCCCGCCGTAAAATTGAGGAGAGAAACATAACAACATCCGTATTCACCACCGCCATGAATTTCAATGTCACTCTTTGAAATAATAAATAAATAAAAAGAAATTCGAGTAGTGTGGCATGAGAATTCATTATTGTTGTGAATAATTTAGCTATATTTCATGTTTTTTTTTTTGTTTCACTTACATTTCCCGTCCGTACATTTGGTTGCGCTCCACCATTCTTTTTTTTTTTTTTTTTAAAGTAGCCAAGCTGGGGAGGAGGCCGGCACGACCACCGAAGAAGGAGAAACCGCTGCTGAAAGGGGATAGGTGCAGGTAGAGCATGAGAACAAGGGGGCGTCTCACAAAGACTTCCTTTAACTCATATATATATATATATTTTTTTTTTTTTTGATTTCGCTTGAACCGGGCCAACGTTCATGTCCCTACTCTTGACGCAGTAGTTGTGCTTCAAGGAAGTAAGAGAAAACAGGAGAGTCCTGAAAAAATAAAAGGGGGGGTGAGCGTATTACGGACGTTTTCCTTATTTTCTTTTTCTAAAAAAAAAAAAATGGTAATTTGTCATCTTATTTTATTTTATGTCTTTTTCTTTTTTAGGCGATCCTGTCACATACTGCAGGTTCCTTCAAAGACATCTTTTTTTTTTCCAAGACCTTTTTTCGAGAATATTTTAAAAAAGAAAAAAAAAAAAGAAAAGAACGATGTTTTTTTTATTATTTTTTAATTTTTTTTTCGCCACGTCTCGTTCGTCTGCCAGCAGTTGTTGTCGCCAGGGAGGCCCCTATCCCTTCTCTCTCCCCCTCCCTTCTTGTTTTCTTTTTTTTTTCTTTTTTTTTCCTCTTCTGTTGCACTGCCCCACTCTAACACAACCACACAGGGACCCCTTGAAGGGGCTGTTCAAGGGATGAAGCGGCGTCTAAGCAGCATCGATACAGTCCAATCGCTGCACATCCGTAGATCTTCAGCGGCATCTAGCTGCAGTAATCTCAGCTCAATGACAGACAGGCTGAGCGAGCTGGAGGAGCAGGTGGAGAAGCTTCAGAAGGAAAAAAAGCAGCTGCAACGGGAAACAGACGACTCCCTAAGGGAGAGAGATGAAGAGCTTCAGAAGCTTTCCATCGAGAACGCAGCTGTAAAAGCGCAGAACGCGGCTGAGAAAATGGCTGCCGTGGAACAAGCGGAGCACGAGCACAATGAGGACACCAGCAACCTCCGCAGGATGAGCCTGAGAACAAAACAAGACCTGAAACAAGCCAACCAAGCACTTCAAAAACGTAAACAACATCTCTCTAAGTACCAACATCAGGTGAGCAGGCACCTCCTGCACACGAACATGATTGTCCTGCGGCGTATCCGCTGGAAGTGCCTCCTCTCCCACGCTATCTACAAAAAAGAGTCCCGTAAGCCGCCGCCCGCCACCCTCACCCCCGACACGCTGCTGCAGAAGAACGCCAACCTCAACCAGCTCGTCGACCCCGTCACATCACGCCCTTTGCCCCTCACCATCGCCGCCGACGGCAGGACCGTCATCGGTGACAAGGACGGGAAGGTGCTTGTTGCACCAGATGGGAAACCCGTGCAGTTCCAGGACGGCGGTCTGATCACAAGCAGGAATGAGGAAGTAACGCTCGTGTCCACGACCTCTGGGTACGTGGCCCTCACGAAGCGCCACGACATCGACGGCAAGGCGGTGACGCTGCGCGATGGGAGGGCTGTCTTCGACGATGCTTTCAGCAACATCCGTGTACTGGACGGGCGCATCATCGAAGTGCAGCCTAACGCAGCCACGAAGGTGCCGCTCACCGCTTCTGACGGCAGAGTCGTGGTGCGGAGGGCTGTGGATGGGCGGCCGGAGTTGGAAGACACACTTCCAGTTGTGCTGCAGTCCGGGAGGCCTTTCGTGTGGTCGAATGGGAACTGCTGCGTGGCGGGATCTGATGGCAAAACGGTGTTAGGCAACGATGGCAGGGTGTTGCTGGGCAGGGACAACAGGCCTATCACACTGGCTTCCGATGGGCGGGCAGTAGACTCGACCGGCCTCACTGTAGACTTGGCACAGCACGACACGAAGATCGAGGACACGGCACAGCCCTTCGGCTCTGACGGCAAGGCGGTGGAGGGCGTCACCATCGCTCCTGACGGGCGCACCATCCTTGGCCCCGACGGACGGGTGGTGATGATGAAAGGGAACAACCCTGTCGAGCTGCAGCATGGCAGGCCTGTCGACAGCAGCGGGCAGCCCGTGCGTGTTATCATATACAGAGGCGAAGGCATCGCTCTCGTGCCTCGGTTAGATGGCACAACCCTGAAGAACGGTTCGCAGCTATACCACGACAAGGACGACAAGATCAGGACAGAGGGGGGCGTGTTCGTATACACAAGGAACAACATCCCGGTAAGGTCTAAGGATGGGAGGGTCGTGCTGGATACGGGTAGCATCTTCGAACTTGAGGATGGTACTCCTGTCGTGGTGAACCACGAGGGCACCCCCTTCCTGTGGGGGAATGGTGACGCCTGCATTGTGGGGCACGACAGAAGAAGTGTACTGGGCAACGATGGGCGTGTCATCCGGGGCACCGACGGCAGGCCGATCCATGTGGACAGCAAGGGGAAAGCATGTGATGCCGAGGGCCGCCCTGTAGCACTGGGCAGTGACGGCACCATCGTGGGAAGGCTGTCGGAGTGTCTTGTGATCAATGTCATATCAAGCGACAACACGCCTGAAGGCGACTTGTATGTGGAAGTGGTAGTGGACGACAGGCGCACGCGTACCTTCGCCTTCCGTGGCACTTCACCCCCACGGTGGTTTGAGCTGTTCAGGGTGCACTACTCGCGGCACACAGATAAGACGGTGCAGTTCGTTCTCTACAATGACAAACTGGGGCCGAGCCACCCTGTCGCAGAGGCAGATATCCTCGTCACGCCTCGGACCCTGGAGACTCTCGCCCACACGCTGCAGTGGTCCAACGGCTGCGGGCAGTTGCACATTGAGCTGAACACCGAAGGCGAGGACGACTCCTTGTACATGATGTCCCAGGGCATTGAACGTGCCATGTCGCCGATGTCCCCCACCCCGCAAGCTGGTGTCGAACAAGCCACAAGCCCCTTCTTCGACACTCCTGTGCAGATGGAGAGTGCCACCTCCCCTATGAGGCTTCACCCATCTACCGAGACAGCAGCACCAGAGGAATACCTTACGCAAGACCAGGCCACGAGTCCGCCGCATGCTGGCACAACTGATGATCTTGTCTCTAACCTGTACAAAGCTATGAAAGGGCTGGGGACTGACGAGGAGGCGATTTATAATGTGTTATCAGAGGTGGCGATGCCCGATGTGTGGAGAGACGTGCAAGAAGAGTTCCAGCTGCAGTACCCCACGTTCCATGAAGGAGTGCTGCTGGCGGCGTTGAAGGAGGAACTCAACGAGAAGGAGCTGAACAATTGCAAACTGATCTTGAAGAAGAGGGGCATCATACTGGACACCACACCTGCACCCGTTACGGTGGTAGACCTATGCCAGAAGCTGTACGGCGCAATGAAGGGACTGGGGACGGACGAGAAGGCCATTTATGAATCCCTGTCGGAGGTAACATCCTGTGATATGTGGAAAGAAGTCCAACATCAGTTTGGCAGTATATACCCAAACTTTCACAAAGGGGTGCTCTTAGCCGCCTTAAAGGATGAGCTGAACGAGGCGGAGCTTTCCAAGTGCAGAGTCGTCCTGAAAAAGCGAGGTATTGACCTCGAGCCCGCACCTTCGTTTGAAACACCTGAAGTCATCGAGAACCTTTTTAAAGCAATGAAAGGCTTCGGGACAGACGAGACTGCCATCTACGAGAATCTCAGCAAGGTCACGTCGCAAGAGATGTGGGGCGATGTGAAGCAGGGCTTCGGAGCCGCTCACCCAACTTTCTACGAAGGAGATCTCGTGGCAGCTCTGAAGGACGAACTGAACGAATCAGAGCTGTCGAAGTGCAAGGTGATCATGCGGAAAAGTAAGTTGGAACTGGAAGAGAAGGGCCCTCTGAATGCTATCGGAAGGCTATATGAGGCTATGAAGGGCTTTGGAACAGATGAAAACGCGATATATGAATGTTTCAGCATGATGAGGTCACAAGAGGAGTGGGAACAAGTGAAGGGGGACTTCTCTGCCGTGCACACGTCCTTCCATGGAGGCGACGTGCTCCAAGCGCTCAAGAGCGAGCTCAGCGATGCGGATCTAGACAAGTGCAGGCTGATCCTGAAGCGCCGCGGCATTGTGCTTGAGCTTCCGACGACTCTGCCCACCCCTGCAACTCCAATGTCTGCGGCCATCGCACACATGACGTCTGTGACGCCAGCCACCGTCGCGATAGACCCCCACCCTCACTCCCATCCCAGCATTGCCTTCAGGATCTTTGCGAACCTCAAGGGCGACCTCACTGACTTTGACAGCATTCTGCACGCTATTCGCGAGGTTCGATCTGAAGCCGAATGGGAGAAGGTGAAGGTAGACTTCAAACAACAGCACGCAGTAGTGTCTCGCTCAGACCTTCCAGACATGCTGAAGGTGCACCTGGACAGCGGGCACTACAACCAAGCCGTGAAGTACCTGCGTACAGTAGGCGTGGAGGTCGATGGTCCCTACAGCGGAATCAGACGATGTGCCGACGGCAAGACAGCGCTGCTGGGAGGCCACGCACTGCTAGGAGCAGGGGGCAAGGTCATCATTTTCAACGACGACAACAAGCTGACGACCTCAGATGGTGATGAGGTGCACATGTTGGGCAACGTGCCACTCATAAAGAGTACGCAAGAGGGTCTGTACCTCAACCCGGAAGCCAAGCTCTGCAACGGGAAGGGCGATGTTGTGGTGCTCGACCCGCTGACGAACTTTTCGACACCGCTGAAGGCGTCCAGCAAGCTGGTCATCAGGGACGTCAACTCTGTGTGCCGCACAGACGACAACCGTGTTGTCATCATGAGGGACGGGAAGCCTCTGTCATGGAAGTCGGGCACAGTCATGACCACCGCACCTGACGGCGTCACAGTGCTCTCCGAGGAGGGCAGGGTCATACAGGGCATCGCTGGACGTCTCCTCACATACGAGGACGGCAGGATACTCAGCGGCAATACAGAGGTGACTCTTGTGGAGAGCATCGAAGGGATTGTGGTTCTCACCTTAGACAGACCGTACCCATCGAACGCAAAGGGCGAGCCATGCACAACGGCAGGTGTTGCGGTGGCCATGACGCCTGAGGGGAACCCGTACAGGTCCAGGGACGGCAGGATAGCAATGCTTGTGACACACGACCCACCCACGTATGTCTTGGAGGACGGCGTGAAGGTATTGTCAGCACGCGGCGGTGGGCCTCTGAGGTATCCCGACGGAGCTGTTGTGCTGCCTGACAACAACACGGTGCTGGCCGACCCCCTGACACACCTGCCCGTCACCGCTGCTAGGGAGAGACTGCACCCTGTTGTCACAAACAACGAGCTGCTCTTTCTGACGCAGTTCTCAGAAGACGTGTTCGTGTCGCAGGAGAAGAAGGCTTACTCGAAGGAAGGGCTGCTCATAGAGAAAGACCACAGAGGGGAGTTCTACGTGGGGAGCGACGGGCTGCATGTGGTGAAGACGCGTGAGGGGGGCTACTTGATGACAGACGGCCGGCCGGTGGTCGCAGAAAACGGGAAGCCGTTCGTGTGGAGCACCGGAAAAGTGTGCACGACGGCAGTAGACAAGAAGACAGTACTAGGCCCCAGCGGCAATGTGGTACCGGGGCCGGACGGAACACCACTGCAGGTGACAGAGGGTGGCAGGGTATCGCAGGGCGTATCACTCTCAGAGGTGTCACTGCTGCAATACTCCTTGGAACACGTGTCGTCTGCAGGGCTGCTGAGTGGCTACGAGCTGCATAACGCATTAAGCAGGATGAAAGGAGAGCAAGTGGATGACATGCAAGAGCAGCAAGAGCAAATTTTAGAGCTTCAAAAGATACTGTCCTCAGAAGTGGGGAGGCTTCAGACTGCTCTGAAAGCCTCACAGCAGGAACTGTCGATGGTGGTAGATGACTCGGCGAGGAGGGAGGCGACCTTCAAGCTGCTTTCAGCAGTCGAGGTCCACGAGGCGACCGAGCGGCTGTTCATCACGACATCACAGGTACGATACGAACAAAAAAAAAACAAAAACAAAAACAAAAAAAACCGTAACAGGTAGAAGCATGGGGTGACATGCAGAGCATGGCGGGTAGTGTGAGGAGAGTACCGTTCCCTGCTTCTGCGTTTGGGAGTGCGAAGGTGGAGCTGGCATCGCCTGCGACGCCATTGGGCAGAAGGAGTAGCAACCATTCCAACAACATGCAGCGTGTGAAAAAGCATGACGTGAAGCAGGCTTCCTTGCGAGTGGGAGAGGTATGTCACATCACACACCCGCCTCACCTATCTGCAGTCTGTGGAGCTAGTCAACACCTCTGACACAAGCGGCAGCCTCCGAGGCAGCGACGTGGGCATCGTGGCTGACATCGATGTGTGGTGTGAGCGGCCCTTCTACGTCCGAGGGCCACGTGGGGAACATTTTTGGTACCGCCACACAGACGTCAAGCCTGCCACACGGCACACACCTCTCCGCCCGACTCCACGGCCCAGTTACGTCCCCATCCCTACTCACACTCCTCCAAAGCTGCTCTCTGAGTCACCTACTGTACAGACGTACGTGAGCCATGATATTAAGCTTGCTGAATTTTCTTAGGTTTAGTCTTTAGAAGGATGTGTGCAGTTTGGGATTTTAAAACAGAAGAAAGAGAGCATGAAGGAAGTCGTGACCCTTTTTTTTGTTTTTTTTTTATTTTTTGGGCGGGCCGTTGCTAACCACTTCGTTCCTATCATAGTGAATTTTTATTTTATTTTGGTAGGTTGTTGCTGATACTGTTTGTCGATCTAGATCTTTTTTTTTTAACCTCGTTTTTTTTTACCCCCCTCCCAATTCCTGTTCAACTTAGATACAAAAAAAGTCTTTCAAAAAAAAAAAAAGAAAAAGAAAAAAGTATAACACATTATTTGTTTTTCATTTCTCGCTTCACCTGGCACCCTCCCCCCCCCCCCCCCCCCCCACCCCCCCCGCAAAAGAGGAAGAAAAAAAAATAGGGAGGGGTAGTGAAAGAAAAAAGAAAAAATGAACACAACAAAACCACTTCTGATAGTGTGTTTTGTATTAACATTGATAACCAGTGTGGCACAGGGGAAGGAGTTCCACGATTTGACAGGGCTGCAGGAAAACGACTCTTGGTTAGCTCTGGACACGTGGAACCATATAAGAGTTGCCGAGTTTATAGGGTTTATTTCTCCTGAGTTTCCGGAATGCACTTTGGATAAAGAAGTTTGGAAGGAGAGGGGCATCACAGGGGCATACTTGAAAACTCAGATCTGGGAGCCGCTGACGAAGAAGATGTTAAAGACAATGCGGTTCAAGAACGACGTGGAAAAACTCACAATTTTAGGATTTCCTGAAGATGAAACGGAACGCAAAGAGCAGATCAAGTTAGTCCGACAACGGATAGACGCCGAGTGGCTTCGCAGAAACGACCACAAGTTTCGCACAAAGCTCTTAAACAAAAAGAAGTTGTCTGCCGAAAAGTCCGCCGCGAAGAAGAAAGCCAAAGCAAGACAACTACTCAACCTTGACGAAGGTGAGTTCCCCACACCCGACCAGGTGAAGACGTACAAGGTCAAGAAGCTCCGTGCTCTGTTCGATTACTTAGGCGTCGATCCTTCTACAGGCGGGAATGAGAAACATGACATGCAAATAAAGGCACTCCAACTCCTTGAATCCAGAAAAACACCAGAGGAGCTTTAATAATTTTAGATTCCCCTTTTTTTTTTTTTTTTTTTTTTTCCCTTTCAAAGGGAGAAAATAAAACAGAAAGAGCAAAAAAAAAGAAAATGGAAGAACTCCTTAGGCGTGCGGAGCAAGGTGGGTCGTACCACAAGAAGACATCGAGGGTGTACAACACCGCAGCCCGGATAGGCGAAACACGGTCCAATGAACGGGATGAACATCTTGGCAGGGAAACGATTTCGCTGGAGAGGGAGTTGGAAGGGCAGAGCGTCTCTATTGTGAAACATCGCAGTTTGCTCACAGGTGAGGAGAACACTCTGCAGGACCTGCACAACGTTCCTTCAGACCATGTGCATGAGTTCGACAGGAGGTGGGAAGCAGCGTCGCGCAGTGCGATGCCCTCCTACCACGCTGCCATTGCCGAGCACTCCCATCCTCAGTTGCAATAGGTTTTGTTTTATTTTTGGTTTAATACCCCCCCCTCCCCCCACCCCAACCCCCCAACTGACCTTATTGTTCTCCTTTCTATGAAAAATAATACACACAACGCAATTTTTTTTTATTAAAAAAAAGAAGCAATCTTAGTTTTCGCGGATAACTCTTTTTTTCCCACCCCCCCTTATCCTTTATTATTTTTGTGGTTTTTTTTTTTTTGAATTCCCTTCCTCCCCAAAAATTTCAAAAAAAAAGGAGATAATGCGACCTGTTTCAGTGATATGGGCAGTGTGGTATGTGTGCTGCCTTGTCTCGGTAAAAGGGGAAGAAAAGCCTGAGTGGATGACGCTGAGTGAGCTGAAGAACATCGTGGTGGACCTAGGGTACCCAGCAGAGGAGAGGGGTCAGAAGCTAATGGTTACAATAAGCAGCGACAAGAAAGTGGCGTACCTGGACTGGGGGGATGGCGACTCCTTAAGGTTCGTCGCGGTGTGGGGTTCCCCTCAGGTGGGGCTGCAGGACTTTCCCTTCATCAACCAATGGAACGCAGCCAGGAGGTTCTGTAAGGTCACCATCTCCCAGAACCCATCAGCAGATTCCACCCTAATGGTCATGCACATGGATCAAATGCTCTGGCTACGCGGTATGTTCTCTGTTCTCTATCAATTACCAAATAGATAAGGATGCTTCTGTCATCCCACACACACGGCTCTCTCTGCTGCTAGGTGACTCGTTATCGATACTGAGCTCCGCTGTTGTGGAATTCGACACATATATAAAGACTTCGTACTCAGCTTGGTGGAAGCAGAACGCAGCAAAAAACAGCCTTAATTGAGGGGACGTTATTACACTTTTTTTTGAAGGAGTAATTTAACTTTTCTTTTGTAAATTGTTAGATTAAGTAAATATTACCCCCCTCCCCCGAACAGTGCCGGTGTGTCCCATGTCTACCACGCCCCCTATGTACGTCAGGGTGAAGCGGCGGAAGCAGACCTTCTTCCTGCACTGCGAGCCGAATGACACTGTCTTCAATGTTAAAGAAAAGGTTGCCGCCATAACCGGCACCCCGGCGGCTGACCAACGGTTGTTGCTGGGCAAGCAACAGTTGGAGGACCCCTCTACGCTATGCGACAGCGGCCTCACTGCCGCCGACACCGGAACAGAGCTATTCGTCGTGTACAGGACAGGGACAGAAGGCGAGGAACGGTGGGAGGACGTGGAAATTATAAAAGGACGAGGGGTATGTGGGAAGAAAAAAAAAAAAAAAAAAAACGCTCCCTAAACCTTTTTTTTTTTTTTCATAGCCAAATGAAACGGAACCTGAGAAGTCGCAGCAGCTGCAACCTGAAGCGTCGCAGGAAGCTTCATAATTGGGGGCGGGGGGGGTTTTTTTTTTAAAAATGTTCATAGTATTTCTCCCCCCCCCCCCCCACCCATATTCAACTCAAAAAATACAAAAAAAAATAAGAAAAAAGGATCTAAGAAAAAGGAAGATTAACATGTGCAACTCCAAGCCCGCGGCATGCAGCGTAGCTAAAAGGCGCCCGAAGCAGAGGGCTCTGCCGTCGTTGTTGTTGACTCATGACACGCTGCCGGTGGCGGTGAAGAGTGTGAGCAGTGTACCGTTGCCCCTGCCCGAGATGGGCTCGTGGGGCGCCAGCAAGATTCTGGAAGGTTTGTACCTAGGAGATGCGGGGGACGCTCTTAACAAGGTTGAGATGAAGAAACACAAGATCACTCACGTGGTCAACGCCACCGTCGAATGTGGTGTCCTAGAAGATGAAGAGGGTTACAAAGCACCTAACGTCCTTCGGATCCCTGTAAAGGACGATTGTGATGCACCATTGCGAGAGTATTTCCTCACAGCCTGTGAATTTATCCACAAAAGCAGGGCTCAAGGTGGGAACGTCCTTGTTCACTGCCGTGGGGGGATCTCTCGCTCATCCACCCTCATCGCCGCTTACCTCATGATGCAGACGGGACAGACTAGTGATAGTACGTTTGACTACCTCAGGACACGGAGGTCTTCTGTCTCCCCCAACATCGGTTTCCTCCTCTCCCTAGAGTCTTTTGAACCCATAGCTCAATCTCTTAGAAAGAAGAACACCCCTTGCGCCTCATCTCTCACCGTCGACCTTCCTTGTATGGGGATGGCACTGCCTATTGTTGTGTAGGTTCCATTTTTTCTTTTTTTTTTTTTTTTTTTTTTTTTTTTTTTTTTTTTTTAGGTGGTGGGGATAACACAGATATATGGCAATATAAAGAAGTACATCAGATGTGTTGTTCGCTGTTGACCTCCACGTCGGTCATCACCGGTAGCGCCCGAGTGGAAGAACGTATCGCAGATGCTCAGGGTGACGAACGGGCAGCAAACTGCACGGGCTCCGAATCTTGGTTACCAGGGGCGCCATGGCTGGGGTTGAGTTGCACACCGCACGTATGAAGGACACGACGCGGAACGCAGAAGAAGCTACAACTAGGCCGAGGCGCGCCCCCTGTAATCAAGTAGACGATACTTGTGCAGGGCGCCCTGCCACATACTGCAGGCACCCTTAAAAGGCTTTTTTTTATTTTTTCCGTCTAACCTATTTGGCCTCGGTTTTGGTCAAAGTTTTTTTTATTTTTTTTTCAATTCCCACATTCTGTGGTGTCCTTTTTTTTTTTTTTTTTTTTTTTTTTTTGTTTAATACTTCAGAACTCAGTAGAGGGTAACCTTTAAGCTTGTTTTGACGCGTTTTAGAAAAGGAAAAAAATAAAAAAAAAGAAAAAAAGATAAGTTTGCCCATTTACCATCCGTTTAGCCCCAGCTCTTAACGTTTTTCCACCGTTTAAACTAACTTGGAAGGGGTCTTAAAGGAAACTAAACACTCCGGGCACGCGCGAGAAAAAAAAAAAAAAAAAAAAAAAAAAAAAAAAGAAGTGCGTCAATACAGTGCTAAAGGTTATCCCTGTTCTGTTAGTTTCTTTCTTTTTTTCTTTTTTTTTTTTCCCTCTTCTTTTGAAAGATTGAGAAGGGGGGAAAGAGAAAAAAAAAAAAAAAACAGAAAAAAAAAAGAATGAAGTGGGAACATCACAAGAAGAAAAAAAAAGGGAGATTCTAACCTTCGCAAAGATTTCTTGTCCTTTTTATTTTGTGATGGGAAGGCGGGATAGAGGTAGGTCCACTAAGGAGAAAATAGAGAGAAAAAAAAAAGACTTTTGAAACGATAAAAAAAAAAGGGAGTAGAAAATAAACAGGGGGAACAAAACAAGCATAAGATTAAGAACAAAGAAACTGAATAAGTCAGAGAAAAATAAAGGAAGCTTACAGTCAGAAGTCGCCATGAGCGTGGTGCTGCACCCCCCCTTTTTTTTAACTCTTCTTTTGTTTGTGCGAACATTCTTGTTTCCTTTCAGGCCCTCTACTCCCGGAATAAAAGAAAAAAAGTTTCGTTTTTTTTTTGAAGTTTTTGAAGTGGACTGTTCCTCTCTCGCCTTCTTTTGTTTCATTCTTTTTTTAAAATATTTTTTGTTCCCTTCTTTATTATTCCCCCCCCCCCTCAGTTCAAAGGGGCTGTCCTTCTTTTATTTCTTTTTTTCATATAAAGGATTTCCCCCTTCTTTTTCATTTTTTTTCTCCTTTTTTACGCGTGTTCGCAAGAGAACCACATAGTGCGAGAGTAAAAGGCAGGTCATGGTAAGATGAAGCAACAGTCGGTGATTTTTTTTTTCTTTTGGTGTGTAACAAAGATTTTGTTTTTTTTTCATTTTTTTTAATTTATTCATAAGAAATAATACGTTAAAGAAATTTGTAAAGATTACGGAACAAAAAAAGAACTTTTTCCGAAAATGGGGAAAAGAAGGGGGGGGGGGTGAATAATTTATTTTTTTTTCTGAATCCCCGAACATCTATTGTTCTCATTCCTTCCCCCCTCCTCCACCTCCTGAGTGTATGTAAAAAAGGTGCTCAAAGGATAAGATGTAAGATCTACGTTCGCCTCCCTTTTTTTTTTTTTTTTGGCAAACAGGTTTCGGGCCCTGTAAATTGTTGTTTCCCCCACCCACTCATAACGAAAAAGGAGGGAAAAAAAGAAAAAAAAAGAAGAAGAAGAAACTTAACTAGGCAAGCTCATTATGACTAAAGGGAATAACAAGAAAGAAATGAGATTGTTTTGTTTTGTTTTTCCTCCTTTTTTGCTCCACCTGTTCTAAAAACAAAAAGATTCGTAAGACATAATTGAAAGAAGAAGGGAAAAAAAAAAGAAAAAAGATAAAAAAAAAAAAAGATAATGATGTGCGCAATGATGGGGTTTTTTTTGTCGACATTTTTTTTTTCTTTTCAGAAAAAAAAAAGAAAAAAAAAAAAAGAAAAAAAAAAAGAAAACAGGCTCTTGGTTTTTAAAAAACTCTTTTTTAAAAAAAAGGTGCTGTTAAAGTACAAGGGTATATGGCTGTAATGCTGGGTCTTAACTCCCATTTGTATGGGTTTGTGACACCCTGCAGCCTGACAGTACCGTGGCTAAATACAAGTGCACGAGCCTGGAAAAAAAAAAGGAAAAAAAAAAAAAAAAAAAGAAAAAAAAAAAAAGGAAAAAAGAACGACGAGATAATTTCGTTGAATATTTGTACTGTATTTTTTTTTCTCCCCCTCTCCTCTTCAAGACACGAGAAGAAATGCTGTGGTGGGTGTGAGGCAATGGTAAATTAAAAATTAAAAAAAAAAAAAAAAGAAATGTTAAAAAAAAGTAATAATAATATCGGCGTCGATAATAACGGTGTGAAAGAAGGGGGGAAATGTGTGTACCACCAACTTGGCAACGCATATCGATGAAAGGCAAAAAAAGAAAAAATAGAAGTAAAAGAAATGAGTCATCGGCTGCAATTTTTTTCCCCGTCTTCTTTATTTTTATTTTTACCTTAAAACTAGTTGTTGGCAGCGCATTGAGTTAACTTTATTAGGTAAAAAAAAAAAAAAGAATACACTCGATCACACCAAACGACATGTTGCATCGCACAAAAAGCCCAGCGGGGGGGGGGGGGGGGGGGGGTGGAGCATCAAAAATAACTTAATTTTTAAGAATTTTCCTTCAAGTTACAACTTTTCTGCGTGTATTCCCCATTTTTGCCCCCCCCCCCCCCCCTCAAAAGAAGCTTTTTGGAAAAAAGGGAAACAAAAAGAAAAGAACGGAGATGACGTGGATGGTTCTTCTTCTTTTTTTTTTTTTTTTTTTCCCTTGCACCCCTTCACCACCTTCAGCGTAACACTTTTCCATTTACGCAAAAAAGATTGTGCCCCCCTGCTACTCATTTAGAAAGGGTGGCAAAGGGCTGGGTGACATAAAATAGCGTAAAGCTTTTTTTTTTTTTTTTTTTTTTTTTTTTTTTTTTTTTTGCCCTTCTTCATCTTCCCCCTCTTTGTGGGGGAGCCTCGGTTTTTTTTTATTTTTATTTTGTTTTTTTTTTTGGTCCTCCCTCCCTTTCTTTTTTTTTTGTTTTTTTTATTTTTTTTTATAGTGACAGTTAGACATCAGTAGAGTAATCGTCGGACTGCATTAAAAGAAAAGAAAAAAAAAAAAGAAGAAGAACAAACCTAAGCAAAAAAAGGGAATGGGTAAATATATAGATAGTCTAAAAGTGGGGGGGGGGGAGAGGAGCGGAAATGAAAGAAAATATGGTGATCACATTGACCCTGTTTGATAATGCTTCATTCCACCTATTTCCCCTACCCCGGCCCATCTGTGTTTTCAAAACAAAAAGAGAGAGACAGGGCTATACCAGTTCCTTACCAGTAGTAGATACGGTTTATTGAAAAAAAAGTTTTTTTTTTCTTCTAGTACTTACGCCCTTTTGTCTCTGAAAATTTAGTTTTTTTTTTCTCTTCTTTCTTTCTTACTCCCTACGGTTGGGGCTTATCGTTACGTTTTCTTTTTCTTTTTTTTCTCTTTTTTTTTTTCCCCCGCTACCTTCCCATTCAGAGTAGGGGAAGGATGGACAAAAAGAAGAAGAAAAAAGAAAAAGAAGGTTTTTAACGGTAAGTAACAACTATTCTAGCTTCTGAGGCCCCCTTTTTTTTTCCTTTTTTTTATTTATTCATTTTTTTTTTACCCTGCGTTTTCGCTTATTTTTTTATTTTTTCCCTTCTGCTCATGAGTACACGCCCTTTTATTTTATTTTTCCTATCCCCCCCCCCCCCCTACTCATGCTTCCACAAACCTAGCTCGCTTTTTTTTTTCGGCCTAAGATTTTTTCTTGTTTTTTTTTTTCGTTTAGATGCACTTATGTTTTTTTTTTTTTTTTTTTTTTTTTTTTTTTTTTGCAAAACAGACTAGTTGTTCTGTGAAGGGAGGAAAAAAAAAGTTTTTTCTTTTATAAAAGGGAGCAATCGGCTTGTTTTTTCAGGGACAAAAGTGTCATTCTAACCTTTTTCTTCGTTTTTTTTTTTTTTTTTTTTTTTCTCCACCTAAAAAAAAAAGCCCCCACACACCCCCGTCATTGCAAAAAAAAAAAAAAAAGATTTTTCTTTTCTCCATTAATCCCGCCGCCCTCTCATCCCATCCCCTCTTTTTCCCCTCCCATTTTTTTTTATTTTCTCTTTTTTTTATCCTCCATCCCTTTACCCCATTTTTTATTTATTCCCCCCCTTTTCTAACACCATTTCTTCCAAAACAACAACAACAAAAAAAAAAGAAAGCAAAAAAAAAAAAAAAAAAATGGCAAAGGAACTAACCTTCGAAGAGAGAGCGAAATTGTGTAAGAACGAAGCAGGGAGGTATGGATAATGATATTGGGCCGAGAAAAAAAAAAAAAAAAAAAAAAAGAAAAGTATTTGAAACGATGGCAAGAAAGAAGTCATGCCTGTCTTTCAACCCTGATGTTACAACCAAAGAAGAGCTTCTGACTACGGTGAGGGAGGTTGGTGCAGAGTGCTGCATGATCAAGACCCACATGGACGTTGTTCGTGATTTCGATGATGAGCTTGTGAAGGAGCTGCAAAAGCTCTCTGAAGAGCTGGACTTCGTGATCTTTGAAGATAGAAAATTTGCTGATATCGGCAACACAGCAAAGCTGCAGTACGAACACGGGCACCACCGCATCGCAGAATGGTCCCATGTTACCAACGCCCACATCATTGCAGGACCTGGAACTGTGGAGGCTTTGAAAGAAGTGGGTGTTCCTCGCAAGAGAGGCCTTCTTCTCGTTGCGGAGATGTCCTCAAAAGGAACGCTTGCTGACGGCGGCCCATACACCAAGGCATGTGTCCAGCAGGCTTACGACCATGAGGACTTCATTTTCGGTTTCGTTGCGCAGCACCGCCTGACAGACCACCCTGGGTTCATTACTCTTACCCCTGGTGTGAAATTGCAAGCTGGTGGTGATAGCCTCGGGCAACAGTACAACACCCCTTCGAGTGTGGTTGGGAAGGGTGCTGATGTTATCCAGGTTGGCCGTGGAATTCTTAACGCGGCCAACAGAGCAGAGGAGGCCAGGAAGTACAGGGAACAGTCCTGGGAAGGGTACCTCAAAAGGCTTGAAACCTCCCCGATCAGCGAGACGCCTTACCCGAAATCTGTTTTCGCATGAGGGGGAAAAGAGAGAGAAAAAGAAGAAAAAAAAGAAAGAAAGAAAACACCCCTTCCCCCCATTCCGCATTTTATATTCATATATTATTCCTGGATATCATTTTCTTTTTGCCGGAACAAGTAAGCAGATTTTGAAATTGTTATTTGTTTACGGCATTTTTTGGCTGCTGCGAAATTCGGTAAGATTTCAGTGTGTATGGGGGGGGGGGGGGGGGGGGGGGGGGGGCTCAATGTGAGGAGGAAGCAAGAAAGATAAGCAGGTTGTTATTTGCTCGATTGTCTTTTTGCCTTGCGCCTCCACTGTCCCCCTTTTTTTTTTTTTTTTTTTTTTTTTTTTTTTTTTTTTTTTTTTTTTTTTTACGGGTTTTTTTTTCCCCTTCCCGCCCCGCCCCCCTCTTGTTTTTTTTGCATGTCCAAAGAAAACACCTTACCTGAAATATAAAAAAAAAAAAACAATCCCTAAAAAAAGGAGGAAAAAAAAAAGAAGAAAAAAAAACCCCTCGAAAAGAAAATGGGCAAAGTCGGCGATGTAGTAAAAAACAAGCGGTACCACGTCTGGAACCTGGAGAACAGGCTGAGGGTGGAACAGGATGAAGAAGAGTACCGAGAGAATAAGAAAAAAAGAAAGTTGGAGAAGGTGGTGGCGAACTCAAAAAACCGCCACGAGGCCCTGCTGGGACGGGCAAGGGGAGAGGCCACAGACAAGCACACGATCCAAGAGGAATGCGATAGTGAAAGCACAGACCCCGAGGAAGCAGGATACACATGGAGGGGGAAGAAGAAAACAAAAGAAGAAAGGGAGAAGAGAAGAAACGAAACACTGGCAAAGAAGAGAGACGAAGCACACCAACAATACCAAAAGGTGTGTGACTGGAAGCCACCTGTAAGCTCGACACAAGAGAGGGAAGCTAAGCAAGATACACCTTCGGCACCTTCAGCGCTTCCTGAAGACTTGCAAAATTTAATTTTCCCCGAAGGTCACACAGCACCTCCATCCGTAGCTCCAAACACCTTCGTCGAGAAGACGCGACACAAAATGCACAACCGCACTGTTGAAAGAGAAGTACCTAAGATGGACCTCACTCATGCCTTTGGCGGAAAGCAAGGTCTGTCAGAGAAGCCCTGGTACCTTAAGGGAGCCGCATCGCAACCCCGAGACGTACCGGTGAGCAGTCATCCCAAAAAGGAAAAGAAAGAGAAAAAAGGAAAAAAAGAGAACAAGGAAGACAAATACAAAAAGATGCGAGAGGAACGCGAGGCGAGAGAGCGGAAGGAAAAGGAAAAGGCAGGGAGGTTGTAACCCCTCCCATTTTATTCTTTTTTTTTTGAGGGATTCCACATCGGGGGGTAGGGGGTAGGGGGAACTTCCTGCGCTTAAGAGGTGATGATCACTTGACATTGTCAGAGTTGCCGCCCCGAGGGGGGGGGGCGAAAGAAAAACAATAAAAAAGGAAGGGGGCGAAAAGGGAGAACGAGGGGGGAAAGAAACCTTTTAAAAAAAAGAGAGAGAGAAAAAAAAAAGAAAAAAAAATGTCTGGTCAAATTCAAATTGATGCCCTCGCTTACATCGACCCGCCCCTCACTAAAGCCCTGAGGGAGCAGATTGACCAAATGATAGAAGAGGAGCTGGCTACATTTCCTGAAGGTGACTACTTGCAAAACCTCCCATTGCCAGAAAGTCGTGTAAGCAGTATGGTACAAGACGAGCTGCAGAGGGTAGCACAGGGCAGGCCCCCCCTCCCATTGGATCGGTCTAGATACGAGGTGATCCCTCCCGCAGGATCGGAGGATGGTGATATGGCAGCCTGGTCCAAGGCCATCAGCAACGCACAAGCGCAATATCAACAACAGGTTTAAACAAAAAAAAAAAAAAAAAACAAAAAAGAAAAAAAAAAAAAAGGTGACTCGACACACGAATTTAGAACTATTGAATGACTACGGGAAAGACGCATGGCTGTCCAGCAACGAGGAGACAAGGTCGGTCAGCAACCAGGTGGAGCAGCAATTGGAGGCCACCAAAAGAAAAATCGAGGAAGTCAACACTTTCAGAAAACACAAGCAGAGGGTAAGTTCACACAAGAAAAAAAAAAAGAAAAAAAAATACAGAAAATCGCACGGGTATTGAAGGAATCTGAATTGGAGTGGATGGAGCTGTGCAGGAAGAATCAGCGTATACAAACCGAAACGGAGAAGCTGGAGCGGGACATCAGCTCGTTAAGGGGTTTCGACGTGGCATGAAAAAGAAGAAACAAAAGAAAAAAAACAAAAAAAAGTGTTGGGAATCACATTATAAGCGTATCCGGGATTTTCAGTACCGTTCAACACTTTAAAAAAAAAAAAAAAAAAAAAGATGATTTTTTTTTCTTCAATTTTTTCGTCAAAACAAAAACAAAAACAAAAACACAAAAAAAGGGGGGGCGGAAAGAAAAAAAAAAAATGGAAACGCTCGGGCTATATTCAGACTCGAGCGATGGAGGGTATAGCGACAGCAGTCCCCCTCCGAGGGATATGCTGGACGAGTTACGGGTGAGCAGTTCAACAGACAGAATTTCCAAAAAGAATAAGAAAGAAAGACGAAGCAAGGATCGAACACAGGAAAGCGACAGCGAGGCTGACGACGTGCTCCGACCGGAGTACAGAAAGCACAGTGTGACGATCCCAACGCAGCAACCGGAGGCCACAGCCGCACCCCACGACCACGACCCTGTATACAACGAGACATCCCCCATCTACGGGGAGTACGGACTGTTCGAAAACAGCAAACGACAAATAGACGTACAATACCCCACAGCAGTCTTCACAGGCCTTGTCCACAGCAAAACAGGCCTCCCGCATGGCTACGGGGTCAAACGGTATTTCAATGGTAACATACTTGAATGCGGGCACTGGATCAACGGTGCACCGAATGGCGAGTGCCTCTTCACCACCCTCACTGGGGAGTTTTACCGTGGTCCTTGGGTCAACGGGCATAAAGACGGTGTTGGTGTTTTAACCAAGCCCTCTGGTGGAGTTTATGAAGAGACGTACAAGGAGGGCGTTCGCGTGTTCAGAGTGTGTGTTGTGAAGCCTTTGCGTGTTTCGCCGCGTGTTGCGGCCCCCCACGCTGTGCTCTTACCCGAGGTGTCGCCTGCTGTGAAGGCGAAGAAGCCGGAGGTCCCCAGGCTGTCGAAACGTAGTTCTCCCCAAAAAGCGGCTCAGAAACAAGAAGTTCCCCCACCTCCCCTCCCTTTGAAGCGGAAGGCCGCGCGTAAAACATGTGCGGCCGGTATTTCCGCCGCTGCTCCTAGGCGGAAGGGAAAACCCGGGAAGGGGCGGCATAAGGACCTTGTCAATGAAGAGCAGTTGACCGTCGCCACACTTTTGGCGTGTGCTTGAAAGAATTTATGAGAAATCAAGTTTTTTTTTTTTCCTTTTTTTTTCCAGTCAGTTTTCCTCTTTTTTTTTGTTGTTGTTGTGTTGTTGCTTTTTATATTTTTTATATTATTCGTTTAGTCATCCCCGTCACCACCTTTTACACTGTCCCATAAGCTAAAGGGGATAAGGGGAGAGGGTGAAAAAATTGGAGGGAAAAAAAAAAAGAGAACAATGTGTTTTTTTTTTGTTTTTCCCCCATCCACTACCCCCCCTCCCTCTACTACTTTTTCTTTTTTATTTAAACTCACGCAGCCCACTGCACCGATATGTTTCTTCTTCTTTTTTTTTCTTTTTTTTGTCGAGAAGGATAAATTTACAGTAAAACGGAGAAATACTGACTGGGGACCGGGACCCAGGGAAGCGTCCCCCAGTCCCCCCCCCTTTTTTTTTTACTGTATTCTTTTTTTTCATTTCTTCATTTCTCCTCGCCAGATGATCGACCATAACAACCAACAGGTGGCACGTCACATAATAACACTTTGAGAGTTTGTTATGGCTGCTATACCCGCGGGGTACGCAGTGCGGACAGTCCTAGGGGGCGGTGATGTGCCTGTGAAGCTGACAGCGATCGCGAAGGTGCTCGAGACGAGTCAGGGTGTGGGCCAGGTGTGTGCTATGCTTCAGTATGCAGCAAAAGGGCTCGCTGCTGGTGTGGAAGAGGAAGACGTTGAGGTAGCAGAGGTTCTTCGTGGTGCGGCGAAGTCAGCAGGTACTGGTCTGGGTGTGTTGAACTTAGCGCAGGGAGTCACCGCGCCTATCCGAGCCTTCTCAGACTTCTCAAGCAAGACCCCGAAGGACATTTTCTCGGACCTCTGCAGCAACGCTCTTGTTTTGAACTGCTGTGCTAGCTTCCTTACAAAGAAGTCCTTTCTGTCTCCCAAAACAGAAACCCGCATTGCAGTCGCCTCGCGGGCCCTTGACGCCCTCCACGAGCTCCGCTCCACCCCGACCCCCACCCCCGCCATGACAAGAGCCCTCCTCGACACCACCGCCCTCGGTGCCTTCTCCACCCCGGAGACAGTGTCGTCTCTCGCTGGTTTCATCTCCGCTGTCATGTGGCTCCGTCAGCGTATTGTTGAAGAAGAGGAAAAGCTTGTAAACGAAAAGAGAAGTACCGCCGGGACGCAAAAGTCGTGAGGCGCACAGACATTAAAAAAAAGTCTTTGACCTGTTATTTTTTTTCCCTTTTTTCTTTTCTTCTTCCCTTTGCTTTCCCTCCTTTTTTACTCGGTCCACACCACACCACACCACAGCATAGTAAGATGGACATTCCGACTGAAGGCAAGCTCCTTGCGGCGCTCATTGCGTCATTCGCGAGCTGGAAATGGGTCGACGGGAAGTACCACCTGTCGCACGACCTTGGTGCGATCTCGAGGCTGGCCAGCGTGTACTTGGAGGCGAACAAGAACTTCAAGACCCCCGGGTGGAGCATCGTTGACATGTGGGCCAAGACGAGGAAGGAGGTGTCCAAGACCAAGGTCGCCCTGATCAGCGCGGACACCGGTGCCACGCTCACCTTCCAGCAGGTGGAGGAGCAGTCGAACCAGGTTGCCAACTGGGCGTGCACGTTGTGGAAGCCCGGGCAGTGCGTGGCGTTGTACATGGAAAACGATCCCATTTACATTGTGACCTGGTTGGGTCTTGCCAAGGCGGGTGTTGAGATCGCGTTGATCAACTCGAACATCAAGGGCAAGGCCCTCCTGCACAGCACTCAGATTGCCAGCGCCGTCGGCATCATCTACCACAGCGACATCTCTGAGAACGTCCACAACGTGGAGAAGGGCTTCCGTGAGAACGGCGTCAAGACCTTCGCCATCGTCGGCGACGCGCCCTCGGTTGACGGAGGCATCAACTTCCTGCAGCAGATCGCGACCTTCCCCACCAAAAAGGTTAACGCCAAGGAGAGGCGTGGGCACCTCCTCGACGCAGGGCATGCCTTCGGATACATCTACACCAGCGGTACCACCGGGCTTCCCAAGGCCTGCAAGATCAGCCACATGAAGATGAACAACTACGCCATCATCGTCAACGCCTTCGGCTGCCAGGCCACCGATGTCATCTACGGCTCAGGCATGCCCCTCTACCACACAGCCGCTAACCTTGGTGTCATGTCCATGATGAACAAGGGGTGCACTTACATCATCAGGAAGAAGTTCTCCGCCTCCAGGCACTGGAGCGACTGCATCAAGTATGTACAAAACTGGGTAGCAATCTTAACAGGTACAAGGCCACTGTCATGCAGTACATTGGTGAGCTGTGCAGGTACCTCCTCGCCGCGGATCCCAAGCCGGAGGAGAAGAAGCACCGTCTTAGAATCGCCATTGGCAACGGGCTGAGGCCTGAGATCTGGGACACCTTCCAGAGGAGGAACAACATTCCTGAGATCGGGGAGTTCTACGGTGCCACAGAGGGGAACGCGTTCCTCTTCAACTTCTGCAGGAACTACGAGGGCCAGGGTGCTGTTGGGAAGACCGGCGCGATCCTTCAGGCGGCACGCCCTATGTACATTGTGAAGTTTGACGTTGAGAACGAAATGCCCATCAGGAACAAGGCAGGCTTCTGCGAAATTGTCGAAGACAACCAGCCAGGTGAGCTCATCAGCCCTATCAAGATGGTCAAGACGGCCACTGGTTCGGCCCCTGACTTCGAAGGGTACACCAACAAGGAAGCGACCGAGAAGAAGATCATGAGGGATGTGTTCGTGAAGGGCGACTCCTACTTCAGAACAGGAGACCTTCTGAGGAAGACCAACGGGTACACCTACTTCGTAGACAGGATCGGCGACACTGTATGTGACTTTTTTTGGGGACCAATGTTTCCAACCTCCCTGTGGTGGTTCCTGGTAATTGTGGTTTGGAGAGACACAAGCGAAAGGGAAACTCTCGTTCTAAAGCCGTACACGTGGGGAAACCTGGACGGGGGTGGAGAGCCCACCCTACGCGTGGCGCCAGTTGGCATCGCCCTCAACGGAGAGTCCCTTATCCCATTACATCGAACAAGGAGGTGGGCAGGCCAGTGAAGCAATCTCCCACAGCATACTCCAGTTGGTGTTTAATTGCTTCTGTGGCCCCTCTCCCTATTTCAATTTCCAAGCTTTCTTTACCTCTCCACTTTTACTTTCTACGGGACCACAGGGGACTTGGGAGGCTTCGGGGCGAAGTTTCACAAGGGTGGCTGCTGTGTCACATACTGCATGGCACCACTAAAATCGAGACAACTTTTTTTCTTTCTTTTTTTTAAAAGCAACACCACAGTTCCGATGGAAGGGTGAGAACGTCTCCACTATGGAGGTGTCCGAGGTGCTCTCCACCTTCCCTGGTATCATTGAAGCCTCTGTGTACGGGGTTGAGGTGCCGGGGAAGGACGGCAGGGCTTGCATGGTTGCCATCAACCAGGACCCCAACGTCCCGATTGACCCTAGGAAATTCGCGACCTACTGCAGAGCCAACCTGCCCATGTACTCGGTATGGAGAGACAAAAAGGTTTTTTAACGTTAAAAGGTTCCCATGTTCGTGCGTTTCCTCGCTCAGATGGACTCGACAGGCACCTTCAAGCACATGAAGGTGCAGTACAAGAAGGAGAGCTTTGACCCCAAAAAATGCAGCGACAAGATGTGGTATGGAAATTCTTAAAAATAATAATATTAAAGGTTCTTCGACATCCCCGCTGGCACCTACTCCGAACTCAATGAGAACGCCTTCGAAAGGATCTGCTCTGGACAGGCCAAGCTGTGAGCAGTATAAGAGGATAGGGGAAAGAGAGGATGAAAGAAAAAAAAAAAAAAAAAGAGAAGGAAAAAAAAAAAGAGAAAAAAAATAGAAACAAAAAAGATAAGTTGATTCATGGGGCTATCTTTTTCGTTTCTCTTCTTTTTTTTTTTTTCTCTTTTTTTTTTTTTTTTTTTTTTTTTCCCTTTCTCTTTTTGATTTTCTTCTAATTTCTTCTTCTTTTTTTTTTCTTTGGTTCATAAGAAGTGTGCTGACAGAGGTACCACCACCCCCCACCCCCACTCCTTTCACCGCTGGTTTATTCACTACTTTTCTTAAAAGGTTCCTAACTCAGCCACACCAGGTATGATTGGGGTCCATAAGCAAGATAAAGGGGGAGGGGGCACTGAATAGGGAGAGGAGAAAGATAAGGCAGAAACAAGGGGTGGGGGGGCGATGGAGGGTACCAGTTTCGGCTGATAGGATAGTAATAATTTAGCTCCATATTTATTTTGTGTTCTTCTCCTTCTTTTCAAACCTCCTCTTTTTTTTCCCCCCCACCCATTCTCCCTTTTATCCCCCCTCCCGTTCTTTATTTTTTTCCAGAGGAAGAAAATAAGAAAAGTCGTTTTAAAAAAAAAAAGAAAAGGTTAGAAGCTGAAGCTGAAATAAAACATTAAAAAAAAAAACAAACTCCTTCACAGTACAAAAAAAAAAAAAAAAAAAAAAAAAAAAAGAAAAAAAGGAAACACATGTATGACACACCAACAAACAAAAGTTGTTTTTTTTTGTTTTTCTTTCGCTTCTCTGTTTTTTTCTTTTTTTTTTTTTTTTAACCACACGTTTTACTATTTTTTATTTTTATTTTTTATTTTTTTTTTTCCTTTTTCTTCTCCTCTGATATGGTTGCTTCCCCCCCCCCTTTTTTTCTTCTTCTAATCTTATTGACACGAAAAAGCGGGAGGAAAAAAAAAAAAAAAAGCAGCAAGGAAAAAAAAAAAGAGAGAAAAAAAAAAAACATGTCGTTGGATTTACATGAATGCGCAAAGCGCGGCGACATTATACAACTTCAGTTGATCTTGTCGTCAAGAAGTGCCCCAGTCACACTAGTCGACCGTGGTTTGAAGGCGACCCCTTTGCACTATGCAGTACTAGAGCAGCACCTAGAGGCTGTGGAACTGTTGTTAGAATACCGAGCCGACCCCAATGTACAGGACAGAGATGGGAGGACCGCAATGCACAACGTGGTGAGCAAGCAGGGCGACGTGGAGACAAGTCTGCGCATTGCTAGTCTTCTTCTTGATGCAGGTGGCGACCCGACTGTGAAGAACAAGGAAGGTGAAACAATTCTGCACCAGGCAGCAAAGGAAGGTCACCTTGACCTCATCAACTATTTACTTGACGAGCGCAGCGGCGAGATAGAAGTCGACTGCCGCAATGAGAAGGACGAGACGCCCCTCTTCTTTGCTGCGGGGAACTCTCACGTCACGATCGTCATCGAGCTGCTAGAGCGTGGTGCCAACCCCAACATTCCAAACATGAAGGGCCGTACACCCCTCCACATGGCGCTGCGCTGGGCCAAGGCGGAGACTAAAAAAAGGATCGAGCGTGCCGCCGCCATGGCCCCCAACATCGAGCACGTGACGCTCCCTTCCGGCCTCGTCATCCGCAAGGACCTGCTCCCCTCTTCCTTCAACGAGGTCATCTCCAAGCTCAAGACGCAGCAGGGGCCCGACCTCGACAGGTCGCCCTCCCCATCCCCCACAAGGGGCGACGTCTCTGACGCAGCCTATAACTCGTCCTTCGCAGCACAGGTCAACCTCCTTGGAGGCAAGGACCCCTACCAGGCTAGGCGACAGCACCTTTCCACATCACCACAGCTCCGTCCTGAAAGCTCAGGTTTCCTCCCGCGAAAGGACTCTGCACTGTCTTCCTCAATGAGCAGGGAGAGGGAGCGTGTGGCCGACGAGGCGACCGAGTCCGTGACGGAGTCCCTCCACAACAGCAACGTGACGATAGCCAAAACAGATAAACGGGGACAAATGCGTAAGCGGGAGATCGAGCGAATGGTGGACAAGGAGCGCGTGCGTGTGGACCAGCGCCTCAGGGGGCTCTTCTACGCAGGCTTCCAGAAGCAGTCTCGGTCGAACAAGAATTTGGAGGTCGCTGACGAGATGCCCACGCAGAAGGAGGAAGAGTTGCAACAGCTAAACAGCGAGATCAAGGCCCTCAAGCAAGCAGGGTTTAGGGACCCTGTGAAAGAGATGAGACGGCTTGAGCGGGAAACGCGCAGGAACGCACGGACTGAACGCAAAATGCAGCGGGAGCGTGAGCGTGAAGAGGAGGAGATGACGCACCACGAGGACGGTGATGCTGTGGGCGAATTGTCTTCGGCCCTCCTGCACCCCGACGTGGCTAGCGTCGTGCCTGCAGCAGGTGCCTTCACGCTGCGCAAAATCGTCAACGGCGACTCATCTGCCAAGACAGGCATGTTTGGCATTATCAACGCACTGGAGCTACGCCTTAAGGCCATGAATGGGATGTACTCGGAACTGGACAAGTATGTACTTTATAACACCTAACCTAGTACCCGACTTCAGGCGGTGCGAGCAGCTGAGTAGCGTGCAAGAGATCCTGAAGCAGGAGCTCAAGCTGGGGAAGAGGAAGCAGAGCGCGTCGCACATAGAGAAGTCAGTTGAGAAAATGACTGGCGCTGATATCTCGCAGCTGCCAAAGAAGGTATGCAATGGTTTACGTGCCACTAACCCCTTCGTCAGGATCAGCGCATTCTCACAGAGCTCGAGCAGCGCATCGATGTCTTGGAGAGACGCGCCAAGCGCGAGATAAAAAAGAAACGCCAGGAGGACATCACCGCCAGTGGGAACTCGACCTTCATATGGTGGCTCCTGCGGATAGCTGTCCTCTTCACGATCGTTACCTACTTGTGGCTGCAGAACGCCGCCTCCGACTTCACGCCGCCACCCGTGTGGGTGTAGGCAGATAGATAGCACAATACCATGTACCTGTAGTTTATATGCAAAGCCAGACAATGTAGTTAAGCTCCGATAGGGATATTAAAGAAAGATGCACGAAGTGGAGTGGGGGTGGGATTTCACCCTGCAGATGGACTTGTGGAAGGCACGCCAGCACAAGTTCATGTCAGACGTGACGTTGGTATACATGGGCGAGAGGTACCCTGCGCATAGGCTGCTGATTTCCATCAGGTCGCTGCCTTTGGCGCAGTTGCTAGAGCGCGAGGTGCAGGCACGCAAGGGGCACGAGATCGTCGTGTCGGTGGATGCGATTCTCAGCGATGGGAACATCACGCGGCTGGAGGGCGACATGAAGGCAGCCTTCAATGCAGTTCTGGAGTTCATCAGCACCGATTGGTTGGTGGAGCTTCCTCCCGTGGAGACAATGATCATATGTGAGATGAGCAAGATCCTACAAATGCCGTTCCTCTTCTCCCTTGCCTCTGCCAGGCTCCTGCAGCTCGTGAGGGATGAACACGCATGGTGGCCGCTGGTTGTCACCACCCTTTGGGTGCCTGACGACACTGATTTTGCGAAGATGCTGCTCGACCACAGTGAACCTGAAGCGCCCTTGCCGCTCCCGTTCGATAAGTGTATTGCATTCGGCAAAAGCACCCCCGCCTCCATCTTGAAGTCCCCCTACCTCACATCCTTGAGAATAGAGGCGCTCTGCGCGCTGCTTGCCGACGATTTCCCCGACTGCGACCTGTCACCCGAGCACCTCGAGCACCTCCTCCTCCAAGGCGTGTTGCACTGGATACAGGCTCACCCGCAGCACATTCAAGTCCTCACACTTATCAAGATACCTCTCCTCCCTGCCGGCGCGCTTGCTGCCGAGCTCCGGCACACGTCCCTTGCCGTTGCACCCGAACTCATTGAGGAGGGTAGCAAGGCGCCCTCGCCCCCGCTGGACCCTTCGTTGATATCCGCCTCAGGAGGCATCGCACAGCAGCCTGGGTCCGTTCTGTGGAGGCTGGTGAGGAGGAACACGAAGTTCAACGAAGAGAAGAGGGAAGAGCACCCCCTCCATCACCCCCAGCACCAGCACCAGCAACACCCACACCAACACCAACATCAGCTCCATCATCATCATCTCCAGCCTCAGCAACATCTACAACATCCACAGTACCAGCCGCAGCAGCTGCAGCAGAATCCTCACCCGTACCCTGTGCAGAACCAAAGCCAAAATCACAGCTATCAGGAACGGGAAGGGCGACAGCACGTCCCCTTAGCGAAAGAGAAAAAAAAGGGAAGAGTGTCCAGCCGGAGTGGGAGGGACTCCGTGTCTGGTGACACAGCTGTGCCCGACACAGTGCTGCAGAACGACGGCAAGCCGCCTGCAAGGTTCCATCAGTATGCTCATCACAGTCTGTTTCAGACCTTCAAACCACACGCACAGGTACCGCCACCTGGCCAGCAACCCTTCCAACCTTTCCACTGTCCTGTGGGAGACATCCCTTCGGCCTACCCCTTTGAATCCCAACTCCAGCAGCAGCAGTTCCTCTTTCCTCACCACTAACATGCGACCCTCAGGGAGCAAGAAGTGGCGAAACCCAAACGCCTTATCATAGAAGCACCTCTCCCACTGTACACCCATAAATTAAACAATCCCCCTTCCCCCTCCTTTTGTTCTTTTTTTGTTGTTGTAATAACGGTAAACGATATGATTTTTGTTTTCTCGTTGATCTCCCCCCCTCACCGCCCCCCTTGTTTCGAAGTGTTTTTTTTCTTTTGGAGTATTCATACCTTGCAACCTTAAAAGTTTTTTTTGGGGGGGTTTTTAGGATTGGTGCCCACAGTTCTTCCCCCCTTCCCCCCCTGAAAGCTTTTTACAAAACTCCCTCGGAACCTTTTGGTAGCTTTTCGAAGTTTTCCCAGATGATTCCAGGATTGACTAGGCGGGTTTTAGAAATATAGGTGCGTCAGCCCACGAGACGAATATCTTCAATCCACCACCGCGACAGTGCTTTTTCTTTCGTGCGGTGCAGTAGTCTTTTTCATTGAGTTCTGCAGTGCTTAATAACCCCTATGAAATCCTAAAAAGAAGCCTAAAAGCTTTGAGGTATGAGCTATGCAAAGAAAGAAAAAAGGAGGGGGGGAAAGAAAAGGCGGAAAATATTTTTAAAAAAGAAAAGAAGATATTAGGAGAATACAACGGAAACTGAAAAGAAAAAAAAAAAGGAAATAGTAATTATGAAAAAAAAAGAAATGAAAACTGCAGCCGTCCAAGAAAAGATTTTTTTTGTTCTCTTTTTTTTTTTTTTTTTTAGATTTTGTTTAAAGAATTGTCTTCCCATCCCCCCCCCCCCCCCCCCCCTCTGTGTTTTTTATTTATTATTTGCACTTTCACCACAAAAGAAAAAAAAAAGAAAATAAAAAAGAGAAAGGGGAGAGCCAAGATGTCGCTGCAGCCCTCGGTGATCAAACAGGTGATCTCAAACCTGAATAGTTTAAGAAAGAACCCGATTGATGGCATCAACGTCACGGTGGGGGATGACGCTAGTTGTATAGAAGGGGAAATCTTGGGCCCTGCTGATACTCCTTTCGAAGGGGGGGTGTTTCAGGTGAGGCTGGAGCTTGAAGCTGGATATCCACAGGTTCCCCCCAAGGGGTTTTTTGTGACGAAGATCTTCCACCCTAACGTGTCGGACCCAAGAGGGGAAATATGTGTTAATACTCTCAAGAAGGATTGGGATGCTTCTCTTGGCCTGAGACATGTTTTCCTAGTTGTCAGGTGCCTGCTGGTGGAACCTAACCCCGAGTCAGCACTGAATGAAGAAGCTGGGAAACTCCTTCTGGAGCATTATCCGGAATACTGTAAAAGGTAAAAAAAAAAAAAGAAGAAAATAATCTTTTTCACAGGGCAGCTCTTCTGACCTCTATCCACGCGAAGCCTGCTAGTAGTAAGGAGAACATCAGCAAGGCCGATGTGACTCTGAAGGATGAGAAGAAAGCTGCTGTTCCTTTGGTATTCCATTCTCCCCTCTTTTTTTTCTTTTGTAAAAGATCTTTTTTTTTTTTCTTACTCACAGGCGCAGAAGGCAATAAATAAGGAGAGGAAGAAGTCGCTGAAGAGGCTCTAAGAAGAAAAAAAATCTTTTTTGTTTTTGTTTTATTTACTCCCTTCCCCCCTCCCCCATCGTTTTCAAAAGATTTTTTTTTGTTTGTATAGTTTTTTTTGTTTTTTTTTTTTTTTTTTTGTTTTTTTTTTAGGAGAAAAAAAAAGAAGAAGAAATTAGCTATTTATTACCAACAGATAATAAGTTATTTTAACCCGGTAAGAGTTAAAATAATGGCTTTTTTTTTTTTGGCGGTAAAGTAAGTAGTCCCCCCTCTCCCCCCCCCCCCCCCCTTCGTCATTTAAGTCTCTCCACTGTCTTTCTCTGGAGGAAGTAGCGAATAATTATGGGTCTTTTATGAAGGCTTCTTACGTAATTATACGTGAGGAAATAATGACAGTTGGGATAAAGGGGAAAAAGAAAGAAAATATGTGCTCTCCTCACCCCTGCCGAAAGAATTAAATTCTTGTGTTCCCGTACCCCCTCCTTTATTATTTTTATTTTTATTTTTATTTTTATTTTTATTTTTATTTTTGCAACCCTCCTCTCCTCCTTTTTTTTAATAGATTTTTTAAAAGAAAGGACGTGGGCAAAAAAAAAAAAAAAAAAAAAAAAAAGGTGAGACAGAGAGAAACAGAACACAGCTTTTTCTTTTTTTTTCTCTTTTTTTATTTTACTTTTCCGGAAGTGTGTTAAATTATTTATCACAACAAAAAGGGAAAGGTAGCATAAAAAGAAAAAGAAAGACCTTCCCCTTTTGGAAAAAGAAGAAAAGAAAAAAAAAGAATGAACAAAGAGACACACCCACCGATGCCCCCCATTTGCCTCCACATTAGATTCCTTCTTCTAGCGCTTATATTGAATTACCTTCCATTACAATGTGACAAATACCAAACAGGTGTTTCTTAAGAAAATGGCGGATGAGGACAAGGATAGGTGCAAGGACTGTGGTGACGTTATGCGTGGTGGGTACTGTGCAAAGAGTGGGAGGCGGCACAAGAGCAGGTCACCGTCCCCGATAGAAGAGCGCAGAGAGTGGATCCACCCACCTGGAAGGAGCAGCCCTCCAAGAAATAGGAGTAGAAGCAGCGATACCTCGGTGGTGTGGCAAGACTCTGTTCTAGTTACGCCCATGTCCAAGAGTGACCGCCCCCCTCGCTCCCCCGCCAGCCGTGCCAAGCATGAGCTAGCCAAGGCCACTCAAGCAGCTCGAGCCGAACAGCTCTTTGCAGAATCCGAAGCCGAGTCCTGCCGCCAGTCAACTGCAATCAGCGAGGCCCACACTGCCCTCGCCACCACCGAAGCCCTGCAGACCATCACTCGCGCACAGTCCGAAACCCTTTCCCACGCAGAGACTTTGCTGTCCAACTCTCCCGAGGAGCTCCTCACCCTTGCAAACCAGCAGCACCACCTCACTGAGCACGCCAGGGAGGAGGCGGATATGGAACGCGCAAAGGCCGATCAAGCTCGCGCTGACGCCATCCAAGCTGACCTCGTGAAGCAGGAGGTGGAGCGTGAGATCCTCAAAGCAGAGGTGGCAAAGAGAAAAGCCGAAGCTGCGGAAGAAGCGGTGGCGGCGGTGGCCAAGGAACTCGAAGAGATTAAAGCCGAGAAAGCACATCTCGAGGCAAGTATCGCAGCAGAACGTGCTGCCCATCAGAACGCCCAAGCACATCAGACCGCCCAGGCACACGACGTTGCAGTATCGCAGCTTCCCGCGTCTCCTTTGATGGAGAAGCAGCAGCTTGCTGCGGCACAGCCGGTGCCAGTGTCCTCAGCTCCCACCGCTGCGCCCCTTACCTCGGGGCATTTCGAAGCGCAGCTGCAAGCAAACGCGCAGGCACTGGCAGCTATTCAAGAAAAAGAGCAACTACAAGCTCAAGCACAAGCGGCAATGGTGCAATCGCAGCCCCAATCGCTCACAGCACTGCCCGCATCTCCTACAAGGCAGTACACGTCCCCCTCCCCTGTCCGCTCCCCGCCGATAGCTCCACCGCAGGTTCCCCAGTCCATGGACTCGCTGCCTTATACACCCCATGCCACGATTGGCATGTCTCCTGCACCACGCCAGTCGTTAGGGAGGCCGTTCACGCAGTCACAATCGCTGTCACCAGTGGCCTCTTCCCCGTATCGCAGTCGTGTGTTAGAAAGTACGAAAGAGAGGTTGACAAGCACCCTACAAAGTGCCACTGACCTGAACTCAGAGCTGATGGCATCACGCACTCTTGCGTTGCAGGCCTTGAAAGAAAAGGAGCAAGAGAAGGAGATGCGACTTGCTGCTGAGCGGCAGGTCAAGCACGCAGCGTCCACCTTGGATACATTGCGCTTGGCGAACGAAGAGCTGCAGAAGGCACTGCACGACACAAAGCAACAGCTACAAAGCTCGACCTCAGAGCAGCAAGACGAAGAAGTGCAGTGCTTACGCAGGTCGCTGCTGGCGGTATCTACGGAGAGGGACGCTGCGCGCGCATCTACTTCCAACGTGCTGGGCGAGATCACATCGTACATGCGGGAGACGGAGGGCGAGAAGGACGCACTGCGCAATGTGGTCAACACACTGAAGGAGCTCTCCAAGGAGAAGAAAACTGAACCCGACGCGATGCTAATCCAGTCAATTGTGAGGCAGGAGCTGTCTGTGCTGCAGCCCACTGACACCGAGGAATCCCTGCGACAAGCACTAGTCGAGGAACGCCATGCGCGTGCTGCCATCGAGGACCAGCTACAGCGGCAGGCAACGCCTTACACGGAGGAAGCCTTGCGGCACGCTCTTGCTGAAGAGAAGCGAAGCTCTGAAGCCTTCTGTGAAGCTCTCAACAAAGAACGGGATCTGCGCCTTAAACTAGAGGAAGAAAGGTCCCAGCTCACCGAGGCAGCAGTGAAGGACTCGGTGACGTCCGGCACCCTGAAGGGGACCCTTGAGAAGGAGCTTGAAAGGCGAATGGAAGCAGAGAGCGTGCTGCAGCAGGTCTTAGCTCAGGAACGACAGGCAAAGCAAGCTGCAGAAGAATCAATGAGAACGCTGAAGGCGGAGAACGCTGAAGCTGCTGAGACTTTGAATGTACTCAGGGAACAAATCAGCGTTCTCGAGAACTCGCAATCTCGGCAAGCCGATCCAGAAAAGCAAGAGGAGGCATTGGCATCGACGCTGGCATCGGTGACACAGGCATCGGTGACACCAGACGTACCAGACACCAGGGTGGAAGAACTGCAGGAGGCACTGGCTTCGGAGCAAGAGGCACGCAATGCACTAAACAAGGAACTGCAGCTCTTGCGTGCTGACAGGACACCCGAAGCTCTCGAAGAGCTAAAAGCCATCCTTGTTGAAGATAGAGAACAGACGCAAGCAGCTGCAAAGGTTCAGAGTGAGCTTCTAGAAAAGGAGAGGATGATCCAAGAGCAGCAGAGCAAGCTCGCAGAAACGCAAAGCGAACACAAGCAAGTAGAGGAAGAACTTAGAAAGGTGAAAGAAGAGATGCAGACTGTTATTCTGGCGGAGAGGCAACTTCGCCTCAGTGCCCAAGACGATCTTATTAAGCTGAAGGACGCAAGTGTTCCTGAGGCACTGCCTGCTCCGATTCCTGCTCCTATTCCTTCCCCTGTTCATATTCCCGTTCCTGTTTCGGTAACTGTTCCAGTCAATGTTCCCATTCCTGTCCCTTCACCCGCTCCTGCTCTCGCCAGCGACAACCAGCAGTTGAAGGAGCGTCTCGACATGATATGCAAGAACGAAGACACGATGAAGCAAGCACTTGCGGCAGAGAGGCAGCTGCGCGAGAATGTAGAGCATGAGCTCGAAAGAGTGCGTGAGATGCAAGACCCCACAGGCGCAGTGCGTGCGCTCTCTGCTGCACACGAGGAGCTTGTTGCTCAGAAAGAGGCTGTGATTGGCATTCAGCGTGCACTGCAAGACGAACAGCAAGCACGCCACCAAGCTGAGGAGGTTATGAACAGCAAGACATACTTGGAAGAAGGCCTTCGACGTGCGTTGTCCGACGAGCAGAGGAGGAGGGCAGCTGCTGAAGACGAGCTGCATCAACACAGGAGTTTTGCCTTGCTGAGTCATAACGAGGAGATACTGCAGAACAAGCTCAAAGAGGCTCAAGAAGCACGCTCCGTGGTGGAGGACCAGAGTTCTCAGCTGCAGCTGCAGCTGGAAGAGAGCAAGCAGTTCAACGACAAGGTCAACAGCTTGATCGAGGCGGAGAAGAGCGCCACTGAGGAGCGAATCAACACCATGACTGCGACACTGAAGAAAAGAGAGGAAGAGCTCAACAAAAAAGACAATGACAGAAGGCTGCTAGCGCAGAGAGAGATGGGGCTCCTGAGAGAAGAGCACTTGCGGTTGAAAGCACTCGTCGAATCCAAAGACACCGATGTTACTGTTGAGAAGAATAAAATAAGAACCCTTCAAGAACGGCTTAAGGAGTGCAGGCTACAGAATAAGAGGGGTGCAGAAGAGAGAAAGCGCTTGGAGCAAGAGTTCCGGGGTATGGAAGATGAGCTTGTTGCCGCGAAGGTGGATTTAAGGAAGGCAAAGGACACCAGCCAAAGGGTGGGGGAGCAGAAGCAGAGGAACCTGGAAAGAGTGAAAGTTGTGGAGACCCAAGAGGAGAGAATCCTCGAGCTGCAGAGAGAGCTGCGCAGCGTGAGGAAGCAACTACGTTCTGCACGAGAGGAGGCCGACATGGCAATGCGTGAACGTAATGCTGCGTTTGAAGAGACAGGAGTTGTGGAGGAGGCATGGGGGCAGGCACAGGCGACGATGCATGCGGGGTCGGCGAGGGTACAGGAACTGCAGAACAACTTGAGGGAGACAGAGGGCGCAAAGGAGCAAGCTGACCAGGATGTGATGCTGCTCAAGAGGGCACTCGTCGAGGCTAACGAAGCTGTGAACCAGAGCCACGCGCACCTAGAGATGGCAAAGAGGGAGATGTCATTACAGCCAGAGGTCAGGGACAGGTCCTTGAGGGAGCGGTCGCAGTCCAGATCGCAGTCGATGCCGTACATGGAGTCACCGTCACTGTCCCCCTCGCGTGGCCAGAGGGGGTCTGTTGAGGTAGGCTTTGAGGACGCTGTCACAGGCGAGTACCATGTGTTCAACATCTCGGAGTGGCTGCCGGGTGCCATTCAGTACACTACGGGTGGAGAGGCACGGCCGCCTACAAGACGCATTGCCTTCGACCCCGTGAAGGGCAAGCTCCGCCTTGTCGACACAGGCAGGCACGTCGACGTCCCAATGAAGGGCAGGGGTGAGGTCGTCGCAGCCCTGCGCCAGCTGGCCGATCAGGCAGGCATCCCACACAACATCTCTCAAGCTCACCGCAATACAAGTGTTTCCCCGGCACCCCCACCCACCCACCCTGCCCGCCCCAAGTAGTTGTAACTGTATTGTATCCAGTTGTTTTGTCTTTCCCGTGCGTGGGCTCTCTTTTCATAAATCACCGCACTCCACTTATCAGCCAAACAGGTGACAATGCCGGCGACGTGGTACCACAAAGATGGAGACTCGTGGGTGGCGTTCGGGGCAGCCTACAGCAGGATGATAGAGGCACGGCACAGCGAGGGGGCGGAAGTGCACGAGTTCAAAATAAAAGGCAAGGACTGCAAGTTCAACTTCAAGGCAATGAAACAGCACGTCGGAGGGCAAGTGCACAAGCTGAGGAGGATTGCAGAAAGCAACGACAGCGAAGAAGAGAGCGACGACAACACAGAAGAAGAAGTGTACCAGTGGGAGTACAGAGGAGACCACGGATGGGTGGTAATGGGCGACGAGTTGGGAACAAAACTAGACGAGGCGTTCGGGAAAGAAGGGAAACACAGGTCGTACACATGGAAGCGGAAGGGCACGGCATACGTCTTCAACATCTCAAAGATGACGCAGCTCAACGAGTCCTCAGGCACGAAGAGGAAGATCCGAAGGGTCCTGAAGTCCGAAGCGACAACAAAATCTTCCGCACCACACAAGTCCCAAAAGAAAAACCACGCCAGCGACGACGAGAGCCAGGAAGACGCACCGCCTGTGAGCAAATCCACCAAGAAGAAAAAAGCAGGCAGCAAACGACCACACAGCGACTCCGACTCCGACTCTGACATCCCGAAGGCCAAAAAGGCAAAGTCAGCGAAATCGGACAAAAAGAAATCGGAAAAGCCAAAGGGAAACACTACAAAGCTTCTCAAAAAGGGGCGTGGGGTGGTGGACCCGATGTCTTTAAAGGTCGACGACTGCCATGTCTACGAAGAAGGTGATGACGTGTACCAGTGCACGCTGAACCAGACGAACATCACAACCGCCAATAACAACAAGTTCTACGTGATACAACTACTGGAGTCCGACAAGGGGAAGGCATGGTGGTTGTTCACAAGGTGGGGCAGAGTCGGCGTCCCCGGCAACACGCAGCTCAAAGCACAATCCTCAATAGAAGCCGCGAAGTCAGCGTTCAAATCTCAATTCAGATCAAAAACATCAAACTCATGGGAATCCAGAAAAGACTTTAAAAAAGTAACCGGAAAGTACATGTTGATGGACATGGAACTCGGTGAAAACGACAAGCAGAGCGACGATGATGGTGACGACAGCGATGCCATGTCGCTCGACGCGAAAATACCTGATTCAAAGCTTCCGTTAAGAGTCCGAAAGGTGATGGAGTTGATATCTGACAAGAAAGCGATGGTTCAAACGTTGAAGGAGCTCGAGATCGACACGGAGCAAATGCCTTTGGGGAAGATCTCGAAGGGGCAGATCAAAAAAGCTTTCGGGTATTTGAAAAAAATAGAAGCCGAGCTGAAAAAAGACAAGAAAAACCGAACGAAAACGGTTCTCGACGAGGCGAACAACATGTTCTTCACACTGGTCCCGCACAATGTGGGCATGTGCAAGATAACGATGATTACAGACATCCCTACTGTGAAGGAGAAAATGGAACTGTTGGACACGCTAAGCGATTTGGAAATTGCCGACAAGATCCTAAAACAAGTGAAACAATCAAAGGTTCACCCCCTCGACGCGGCGTATGAAGGAATGAACCTCAAGATGCGACCTCTTCCAAAAGACAGCGAAGACTGGAAAAACGTTGAGGAATATGTAGCGAACACCCACGGTAAGACACACACAGCATACGTCTTGGAGCTCCAGGATGTCTTTGAAATAATCCGAGAAGGCGAAGAACAGCGGTACCAACCATTTAAGAAGTCCGACAACAGGGTGATGTTGTGGCACGGGAGTAGAATGTCCAACTGGATGGGGATCCTGTCGCAAGGTCTTCGTATCGCACCACCCGAAGCACCTGTTACCGGGTACATGTTCGGTAAGGGTGTTTACTTTGCTGACGTCGCTACCAAGAGCGGGAATTATTGCCACACCTCGAAGCAGAATAATGTTGGTTTGATGACCATAAATGAGGTAGCGATGGGGAAGATCCACAAGCTGACGTCGGCAAAGTACATGGACAAACCGCCAAAGGGTTACGACTCGACCATGGGTGTCGGAAAGTCCGAGCCGAAAGGGAGGATTCCTGACGCTGACGGTACACTGTGGCCTCGTGCAAAGATGGGCGATTCTGGCGTTGGGTATGGAGGGAAAAAAAAAAAAAAAAAAAAAAAAAACACACTAGGAAATCCGATCTCTTGTACAATGAGTACATTGTGTACAATGTCTCTCAGATCAAGACCAGATTCTTGGTAAAATTGAAGTTTAACTACAAATAGAATATTGGGAGGCAACGGTTTTTTTTTTTTTTTATTTTTTTTTTTTTTTTTTTTTTAGTAGCCCCTAAACGCCCGGAGCCCCCCATTTTCGTTGTTGCTTTGAATACTCAAAAAAAGGGCAGCATGCAACCATAGGAAAGTGCAAGGAAAGGGTAAACGGTACTAAAATTTTCAATTCCAGGTGCCAGATTCAGATGAGAACACTTAACTATGTGTGTAAGAGGGGGGTTGAGGGGGTACTTTTTATGTCTGATTTTGGGGGGTCTTGTCGTGGGGGGTCCGTGGAGTTATGGATGGGCCAAATAGGGCAGCATTCAGCCCTATTTGGTGCCCTGAATTCTATCTGACCAGTCGGGGGAGACTCACGTTTTCGCTGCTATTTTGACCATCTGATTTCATTTTAAGCCAACCCTGCCGGTTTCAATTAAAACAAAACTTTTAACGCAAAATGTAGTTCCGAGACAAAATAAACTGCGCTACAATGCCATATTTTGAAGTCCAGGGGCCGTGTTCAAAAAAAAGTACTTAGCGAAAAAGCAAATTTTGAAATAAGGACAAAAACGTCCGCGCGGGCGTTTAGGGGGGTAGATTTTTTTTTATCCCCTCAACCTTTTTTTTTCCCTACTTTTTTTATACCTCGGTAGTTTTTTTTTTTTTTTTTTTTTTTTTTTTTTTTGCAAGAACGAGCTTTGACTTTGTCTCAGCAAAAAAAAGAAAAAAAAATGAAAATGAGAACACCGTTGTCACTTTTTTTCTCACAGGTTTTTTCTACCCCGCACGGCACGTACAAACGGTGTCAGTTCCTCTTTTTTTCTCTTTTTTTTTTTTACCCTCCTTTATATTTCTCACTTCTGACGCGCCTTTTCATTCTCCCATGAGGTTCACGTGGAAGATCCCCCTCCCTCTTTCCCCTCCCCCCCCCTTTTTTTTTTAAAATTCAAAAATACCACATCCCGAATAAAACAATAGAGGGGGAAAAAAAAGAAAAATGTTCCGACGTGCTATAACAAGAAGAACCATGGGGTGCAGTATGGGAGCAGTGCAGAGCAGAGGTAACGCATCGATGAGCATAGAGGAGTTACAAGATACTATTAAAAAGGTAATGTTTATATATATAAAAAAAAAAAAAAAAAAAAAGATTGGTAAAAGCGGCGAATCGTCCAAAGGAATGGAGCAGCTGAAGAACGCGCTCGCCATGCTACAGGAGGAGGTGGAAGAGAAGAAGAGGAACAAGGAAAAGAAAGAGTTCAACTACTACATCGTCCACACAACGGGCCCTGAGCGGCTTGGGATGTTGGCGCAGGTGGCGTCCATTGTCTCTGACAATGGAATGGAGATTCTGGCCTCACGAGCCACGCTCCTTGGGGGGGACTTCTCGATGATGATCCACATCAGAACCACTGAGAGAAAAGCCGCGGAAAAAATGAAGGAAGAACTACTTGCGATTCCCGATGTGAAGACCTGGGTACATGACGCCTCTTCCACCACCGACGACTCGAACACAGTAGGCCCGGGCAGGGTGGCCAAGGTTCTCAGAATCACAGGCGAGAACTCCCCTGGCATCATCTCATCAATCACGAAATACCTCCAAAAGCGCAATGCTTTCATCATGAACATGGCTTCTGAGATGGGTATTGGAAAAAAAAAAAAAAAAAAAAAAAAAAAAAAGCTGCCGCGCCCCTTGGCGGTCCGCCAATGTTCCAGCTCCGTCTTGTGCTCGATACTCCTGGGGATGTATGTTTTGTCAAAAAAAAAAAAAAAAAAAAAAAAAAAAAAAAAAAAAAAAAAAAAAAAAAACTCAACACAGCTTGGCAAGGAGGAGGTCGTTGCTGGTCTGAACGCAGTTGCTGCCACTATTGGTATTGAACAGATTTTTTTTCAAAAAAAAGAGGGGGGGGGGGAACATACACACAGGTGCTAAAATGAAGATTGACTCATTCGTCCACTGCCACGAAGCCGAATAGTTAGATTGAGTTGATTGAACAAGTGACGCGAAGAGAAGGAAGAGAATGGGGAGGGGAAGAAAAAAAAAAAGAAAAAAAAAAACTGTTCCAAAAAAAAAAAAAAAAAAAGTTCCCCTGTTGGTGCTGTACCCATGAGTGCAGTTCTTGGTTGCCCCCACCCTCAACCCTTTTTTGAAGAACACGGAGGAAAAAAAAAAAGGAGAAAAAAAAAAAGATTACGGGAAAAAAAAAAAAAAAAAAAAAGAAGTTTAGCCACAGTGTGTTTCCCTTTTTTTTTTTTTTTTTTCTACTCTCGGCCCTCTAACTTTTTTTAAAGGGGAACAGGAGAGTCATTTTCCCCACTTCCAATTTTTCTTGTCTAATAAAACAGCCCCCTTTTTATTTATTTATGTTTCTTGTCTGGAGAAATGTGAGATGTGAGAGCAGATTTGGAAGTTGCATTCCATTTTCTTTTTTATAATTTTTTTTTATTCATAAATACAACAAAAACAAAAAAAAAGAAGAAATGAAGGAAAGCGTTTATTTAGAAAAAAAGCAGTTTTTCTCTGTCTCTTGATTTAACATGGCATCTTTATTATTTATTTTTTTTTTTTTTTGTTGTGTGTATTTTTTTTTTTGTTGGCAAAGCTCTTGAAACACTTTAAGTTGCGGCTTTTTTTTTTTTTTTAAAAATCTTTTTTTCTTTTTCCATTCAAAAAAAAAGAATAACCCCCTTTCCCCCCCGAAAATTTTTTTTGTTTTCTCTCTTACTCCAAAGATGATTACCGTACTTTTCTTTTTTTTCTTTTTTCTTCCTTTTCTTTTTCTTTTCGCTCAATAAAAAAAAAAAAGACAAGAATGGCAAAAAAAGAAAGATGAAAGCGATAACACGAATCATACAGATCATAATAGCATCCAACTGTGCTGTTTTGACGTACTTAACAGTTTTCGGCAGGTTCAAGTTCGCCGAGGAGGAAGCTACAACCATCAGCATAAACACCCATCGCCCACACACACCATATCCATCAACACAACCCCCAACTACAACCTTGAAAGTGGGAAATTTTTCCGACATGGGCTTTTACAAAGCAACAAGAGAAGAGGGCAAACTACACCGACTAACAACTCACGAACAGTTCTTCACAAACAGCTATATCGAACACAAGGAAAAAAACTGGACCGACACATGGCCATGCTACTCATCACCACCACTTAGAAACCCCAATGAAAAACCCGTAAAAATATGGGCCGCGGAGGTCCCCAGAATGACACAGTTGCCAGTTACATGCCCAGTACCCTGCGAAATAATTACGGGAAAAAACACGAAATCTGTAGAAGAAAGCGACGCGTTCGTCGTCGACCTCGCGAGATCGCACGCAGACGATATTCCCATTTACGACTGGAAAAAAAACAAATTGAAGAAAGTGCTGATCGCGTGGAACATCGAGAACTTAGAAGGCCGCCGGAAAATGCTGAATAAATCATACAAACATAGGTACTTGGGAAAAGATTATTCAGAGAATTTCTGGGACCCATTTGACATAACGGTGTCATACCCTATGGGGACGGACATACCCTTGAATTATTACAATTGGGGTATATGTCGAGACGAGCACACCAACACAGCGATACAGAAGCACCGGCGAGAATCTGAAAAAAGAGGGTCGAAAGTACGCGCTGCGTGTTTTTTCGCGTCGAACTGTGAGTTTACTTCCCACTGGCGGGACGCCATTGTGCTCATGATGCGAAAGTACAAATTCCCGGTTCACGGTTATGGGAAGTGTATGAACACGCATTCTGTAAAAGATGCGACGTGGTGCCGCGGGGCAGACCTTTCTCGAAAAGGGGCTGCCAAAGCTTGTATTGGTTCGAATTACGTTTTCTCATTAGTCGTTGAAAACAGTGTTTCTGTTGATTACGTAACTGAGAAGGTGTACGAACCATTGATGGCCGGGTCCATTCCTATTTATCTTGGTGCGCCTAATGTAGAGAATTTTCTCCCTACCACGGGGTGTGTTGTGAAGGCGTCGGACTTTCCTTCGATTTCCAGCCTTGTTTCGTACTTAAACTGTGTTCTGGGGTCGCCAGCGTTGCTTCGTAGGTATCAGTCGTGGAGGGAAAGGCGGGTTTTTGAGTCTTGGAAGGTGTGGGGGAACATGTACCCCCCGCTCTGCACGGCGTGTATGAAGATTCGTAATAAGAATTTTTCGTCGAACCCTCATCCCGGGTTCGTTCCTTATGTTTTGGAGGAGAACAAGAATAGCCAACGACCGTTTAGGGAATGTTGGGATGCAAAATGGGGGCCTCTACCATAATTTAGATAGTTACACCCTTTTTTTTTTTTTTTTTTTTTTTTTTTTTTAAAAAGAGAGAAAAAAAAATTAATAGGATTTATAAAAAAAAGAAAAAAAAAAAAAAAAAAAAATGGCTGCATCGTCTGTCCTGTTCCCCACGTCCGCCCTCCCCAAGGAGGAGCAGGAAGCTGTTGTTGTTGAGATTCGCCACAAGGTCCTCTTGGAGCACGCCATGAAGAATGTTGCCGGGGTACAGGCCTTTCTTAAGTACAAGAAGCGACACGGCAAGCAAGCAAGCAGGAAGAGAGCTTTGGAGTCAAGCAGAGTGGTCTACAGTATGCGGGAAATGATGGCTTGCCTACCTTCAGCATCGATTCCCGAACTCCCTGCAGACTTGCAGAGCTCAGCTCCAGGGTGGGCATCAAAGGCCATGGGGGAGCTGCTTGTTAAGCAGTGAGCCTTTTTTTTTTTTTTTTTTTTTTTTTGTATTTTCCCTTCTTTTTTTTTTGTTTCATTTTTTATTTTCTTTTTCAGTTTTGACGCCTTACCTCCCCAAGCGGCCCGGCCAGGGTTTCTTTTTTCAAAAAAGAAAAAAAAATGGATAAATGAGGGAACGAAGGAAAAAAAGGAAAAGAGGAAGAAAGGTTTTTGGCCTTTCTTTTTTTTTTGTTGTTTTTTTTTTCTTCTTCCCCCCTTTATCTCCTTCTCAGTTCCAAGATAATTAGCGCACGGCCCAACTAGCTCCATTGCGGGCCTGTCCTTCTTTGAAAGTTTTTAAAAAGAAAAAGAAGAAAATGATTTAAAAAAAAAAAGAGTGAGAGATAGAAAAGAGATTATTCTGCCCCATCCGCCCGAGGAAAAGAGGAAGAAAAAAGGAAGGGGAAAAAAAAGGAGAGGTGTATAAAAAAAAACAGTTTTACCCCCCTCCTTTTTTTTCTTCTTCTTTTTTTTTCTTTTCTCTTCCCTCCAATTTTCTTTTTGTCATTGGCAGGGAGTCAAGCTTTCTTTTTTTTTTTTTGTTCTTTTTTTTGTTTTTTCCACTCCTTTCTTTTTTTTGTTTTTTTTTAAAAAGTCGTATACAACAAAAAAAATCATCTATCTATAAAAGAAAAAAAAAAAGAAAAAAAAAAATATTATGGCGAGTTACATGCTGCCTCTGAACAGCCAAGGAGTTAGCCAGGTCAGCCAAGCAACAGGACAGCAACCTATGCTAGTCCCACTGGTTGTTAACGTATCTCAACAAAGCATGCAGCAAGGTATACAACAACAGGGAATAAGACCGGGCCCGCTGGCTCTTGCTTCACCCTCCCGCGAAGCCGTACCGGTGCTGATGCAGCAGGCTCCTGTACAAACACAAATCCAGCAACAACAACAACAACAACAACAACAACAACAACAACAACAACAACAACAACAACAACAACAACAACCTCAAGAAGACCCCAGTCGCATGCTACTCCTCCTCCTCACAGAGCTCTCCAAGGGTGTCCCCAGTGTGACCTCATACCTTGCATCAAACGTGCATATCGAGACAGCGTCGGTGACACCTCTTAGCAACATACCTTACGCGGGAAGCCACAAAGGGTACAAGGGTGCGGTGGCATTCTTCTCTGCTTTCCGTGATGCGTTTACCTTCAAACGGTACGAGGTAGCCGACATCGTAGTCATGGGATCCGTGGGGTATTGCAAGCTACACCTCAGCAGCGTTGTGAAGCGGACCGGCAAGAGGTACGACGGCACAGAGATCATCTCGGTCGAGTTCACAACAAAAGGAAAAATCGCACGCCTGGCGCTATACAGCCCAGCACACTCAGTGGAGGAAGCCTTCATGGAGGATCAGCATGGGTATGAAAGCGACGCTTCCATTTGCAGTGCTCCTCCATTGCTACCCGATGACTCCACAGAGATGAAGCAGATAGTGAGACAGAGAAGAGTGGCAGACACGAAACCATGCACTCACAATGAGTGGGACAATGTAAGGATTAAACGGGGTGAGATCATGTTGAGGTGCAGGGTCTGTCAAGAGCAATGGAGGGCCCCTGCGAACACGCAAAGATGCGCTCCTTTTCAGCAGAACTCCTGTACAGATCCAGTCTGTCCCCTTCTTCATGTTCATGCTCATAAGCAGTCTCTGGCTGATCGGGTGAATCAGTTTGGTGATACGGTTTTGATGCATGTTCCTATGCGCCAGAGGATCACACCTGGTGGAGGTAGGAAGGACAGCCAGCCACCCCCACCGTAAGAAGAAAAAAGGAAAAAAAAAAGAAGAAAAAACTGAATTTAAAAAAAGAAAAAAGAAAAAAGAAAATGCGAGTTAATAAGAAGAAAAAAAAAAAAAGAAAAATATGTTTCAGGATACGGCCATACTCTGGTGAATGCACCCATCCCGCCTGATTTGGGAAGTTAAGCACCAGCAGGCCAGGTTAGTACTGCGGTGAGTGATCACGTGGGAAGCCCTGGTGCTGTATCCTCTAAACAGGTGGTGGGGATAACATGGAAATATAAAGAAGTACATCAGATGTGTTGTTCGCTGTTGACCTCCCCGTCGGTCATCACCGGTAGCGCCCAAGTGGAAGAAGCAGGTGCTCTGGGTGGCGAACAGGCAGCAAACTACACGGGCTCAGAATCTTGGTTACCCGGGGCGCCCCGGCTGGGGTTGTGCACACCGCACGCATTAAGGACACGCTTGTGCAGGGTGCCCCCACCGGCTTCCTTTGAATCATCGTGTTTTTTGTTTGTCAGGAAAACGGTAGCATGGGAAGAACGTACAAAAGCATGGGGGGAGAGAGAGAGAGAGAAAAGGCGATGTTGAATTGGGGGGGGGGGGGTCGATTTTTTTTTGAGGGGAAGAAAGAAAAAGAGAAAATCATTTAGAAATAAAAAAAAGAAGAAAGAAGAACCCTTTTCACAAAACCCCCCCACACTTTGCTATCCCCATTGCGGGGAGAAGACTTCCAATGAATAAAGCAAGATCCACTTTTTTTTCCATCTTCCTCCTGCTTCCCACTATCTTCACCCCCCCCCCCCCCTTCCCCCTTATTTTAAATCCCTTTGCGAGCTGTCGATGATTTCTTTTTGCCTGTCTGTTGCTTTTGTTCATTTTTTTAAGTTCATATTTTCCTTTCTTCATTGCGCTGCCGGGGGGGGGAGTGGGGGTGGAAAGCAAAGAAGATTTCAAAAAAAAAAGAATTATCATCCCCCCTCCCTCCCCCTCCCCCTCTTTCCTCTTGTAACAGCTAGAGAGGGAGACGAGGGGGAGGGAATAGAAATCCCAAAAAAAAAAAGAAGAAGATAGTCACAGCAAAAACAACGCACCCCCAGCTCCTGTGATCAATTGGGAGTTGCGTTAATTATGTACCTTTAGGTTCACAGCCCAATAGTTTTTTTTTTTTATTCATACAAGAAAGAACGCGTGTCGAGACTACGAAAAAGCTTTAAAGGCGACAATAGGAACGAAGGCTATGCTCCAGAAGGGGAGCATTAATAGATAGGAACTCACACCACAAAGAGGCTGTCCTCAAGTGGGGTTGTCTTTTACTATGAGTTTTTTTTTTTTTTTTTTTTTTTTTTGTTAACCATCTACCAACGGACCATTTTTGCCCACCAGGGGGTAAATTTTCAAAACTTCAAAAAAAACTATTCTAGCGCAACGCCGGGGCTGTATGCCCCCGGAAATGCCTCCAGATGTCCCAATTCTAGAGAGAGGGTGCCCACAGCATTGTCAAAAATATCGTTCCTGAAGTGCCCGAGAGGGGGTACAAAAAACAAGTCAAAAAAAATCGACTGTAAAATTCTATAAAAACCTATTTAAGGCCTTCTTGACGCGGTTCGTACGTGCCCCAGGGACTTCTTTTTTGCCCCGAGAGGGGTTTCTGGGGGGTATCCCCGGCAAGGTGGTAGTCTTTGAAGCACGGAGTCACGCAAAGTTGTACCAAGCGGGCTGAACACTGAAATAGGGGTTTTTCGACTTGCAATGCTTGCACCGCACGTTGCGCTACTTTTTCGGGGAAATGGTCCCAGAAGGTACTGTCGCGGCGCATTGGGGTCTCAGGGCACTCGTTCTGTGTTTCGGGGGGTATTGGGGCAGCCTGCTCTGTAGTTGACTTTAGCTGTTGTTTGGGCAGCCTCCCTAGTAGCCCTTCGATGACTGCCTCTTTGAAAGGTGTGAATCCACTGTCGTTCGTACTCAGGGTGTTGGGGGGCAATGCTTCTTTCCAAACAAACCGGGCATTTGCCAGAGATTTATCTAACAAGTACGAAAATACTTTCAGGGGCCACTTCGAAGTCATAAGGGTGCGTTTATGGCGTTTTGTCACAGCATCACCCAGCGTCGGTTCCGCCCATTGCGGTGTTGTAAATATGCACTTGGTGGGGAGTGGGATGTCCTTTCCGGCTTTCATTCTCTTTTGGCCGACACGTCAAATTTGACTTGGGCAGGGAAACACCTTTTTTAGCCGCATTTGCCACATTGTTCGAAATTATGACCCAAATAACGTTTGGGGCGAGCATTTGGGAGAATATATGGAATGGCGTTGAGCCTCTGATGTCAAAACAGGGTCCGCAAGGATTCCGATCTTCACGAAACCGGATGCCTTCCAACTGCTCCGGCTTTGCCGTCCAATCACCCTGCTGTGACTCGGAATCGGTCGAATTCGTATCAGAATCACTGTCCGTACCAAAATTGCATAATAGGGATGAGCCATCAGTGCTACCATCACTCATAATGTCCTCTTCCGGCCTCTTTCTGGGCACCCTTTTTTGAAGTGATTTTTAAGGGTAAATTTGGGCTGGCGTTTTTTTTTCTTTTTTCTTTTTCTTGTTAAGTTAGGGCAGCATTTAGTTTATATTTTTCATATTTTCCGCGCAGGACCCCGGATGCGAGAAGTGGCCGGGCTGTATTGCATTGAAAGCCCTTTGCGCAAAAGATTTTTTTTCAAATCGTCTTTATAAAGACGCTCGTTGGTAGATGGTTAAACGTTGTTTCTTATTTCCATTTTCTTTCCCCTCCCCCTTTTTTTTTTTTTTTTTTCGCGTTTACTTGGAAACAAACGCCCCATCGATCAAAACCAGATTTATTTTTTAAAGTTTTTTTTTTTATGTCCATTAAAAACATGTATTGCATATGCTGGTTACAAAAAAAAAAAAAAAAAAAAAAAAAAAAAAAAAAAAAAAAACCTAAAATTACACATCGAGAAAATTTCCTAAAAGGGGGGGGGGAAGAAAAGGCGGAGGAAGACCCCCCCCTTTTTTTTCCCTTGACTCTCTTCTGAAGAAGGTATCCTGTTCATTTCCCCCCCCCCCCTTCAGGTCCTTTAAAACAAAAAAAAAGATGATCCTGTAAAAGGGAGCCATTATTTGACGTTACGAGTTGCTTTTTTTTTTTTTTTTTTCCAGGTGAGCGCAAAAACGCATACCTTAAAATAGTTTTTTTTTTTTTTTTTTTTTTTTGACACCGGTTGCAACAGGGAGAAGAGTCAGTACAGCAGGCGGAACTCTGTATTAAAATACTCATATTTTCTCTCTGTTTAAAATTCTCATTTCCCCCTCCTTTTTTTTTTTTTTCCTTTTTTCCTGCAAGAATGAAGGTCTATGTTTGTCAATTATACGGGATTTTGTCAAGAAGGTATTTGTTCCCGATCTTCCCAGAGGTCATAAAATATGACAAATTCCGTGTTGAAGTGCACATGACGTTTAAACAAAAAGGTGGAGCAAGGCAACGCGCTTTTTTTTTTTTTTTTTTTTTTTTTTTTTGAGAAAAAAAAAAGCACAAAAGACCAGTTCCTCTTATTTTTCTCCATTTACCCCGACACGTTTTTTTTTAAAAAAAAAAAAAAAAAAAAAAAAAAGATTATTTTCTTTTTGTTCCCTTCTTTTTAATTTTTTTGGTCGGTTTCTTTTTTTTGCATTTTTTTTTATTATTATTATTCGAAGAGGAAAAAAAAAAAAAGGTAGATAGGCACGTAAAGACAAAAAAAAAAGGGGGAACGTTTCTTTTTAGGGAACCTTCCTTCATCAATTCTCTTTTTTATTTATTATTTTTTTTTCTCTTCAGAGCGTTACCTGGGTTCATTTTTTTTTTCTTCAGGGAAACAAAAACAAAACAAAAAAATAATTTTCCGCATTTTTATTTACTATTCACCACAAGGGGCTAGGCTCGGCCTACGCACCGTGAAGTAATGGGCCCGAGTGTGTGAAAGTAATTTTCAGAAGGGTTTTTTTTTTTTTTTTTTTTTTTTTTTTTTTGCAATTTTCTGACCAAAAAAAAAAAAGATTTCTTTTTTTTTTTTTTTTTTTCCTTCCTTGATTAGTACTTGGCGTGTGGCGGAGCAACTGTTTTTTTTCTTCTTTTTTTTTTAATTTCAACTACTTTTTCAGTCTTCATTCAGTAGAGGCACCCCAGAAAAAAACCAAATTTTTTTTGGTCCTAAGTCCTTAGTCGCTGTCGAACTGCACAGGTCTGTGTCCCGTTCTGAATGGAGTAAAATGAGGAGAGTAAAAAATAAAACCACCATTTTTTCACGACAATGAAATTTATGTCGCTCTCTTGAAACAAAAGATTTCACTCGAAGCATTTTTTTTTTTTTTTTTTTTTTTTTAAATTTCATTTGAGATGACGTAATTTTTCATTATTCACTGTCCGTGAAAAAAATAAAAAAAATAATAGCTATTTTTCTTTTTTTTTTTCACTTCACCACCCCCTTCTTTTTTTTTTTATGAGGAACACAAAAGAAAAGAAAAAAGAAGAAAAGAAAAAAAAAAGGGCACAAAAAATAATCGATGACTGACCCCCATTTTTTATTCCCCCCCCATTTTTTTTTTCTTCCTTTCGTTCTCTCGTCACTTATCAACAAAACACTAATAGCTATTTTACTAGAACAAGTATTTGTAAATTTTACTGTATTTTTTTTTTTTTTCTCCTTTCCTCCAAGGGTTCCTTCATTTTTACCATCGAGCCCTTCTCCCTTCAGGTACTAGATGGTAAATTGGGGTTATTTGAGAGGAACCAGTAAAGTTCATTACTTGGCTTTGGGAAGATTTTATTAATGACAACTACTGAAGTTACTTCAAGAGGCGAGAGGAGAAAGACCCGGTAGGCAGCTTTATTTTAAAACCACCACCCCCCCCCCCCCCCCCCCCCCCACACACACAGACGTAGCGAGGAGTGTGTCAAAAAGTAGTGAAAGAAGCAAGCTTTCAACCTCTCGTTCGTGCGCACAAACAAGAAAAGCGCCAAAAACTAGTTTTTTTTTGTTTTTGTTTTAAACAACATTGTTGTCGCGACTAAAAAAAAACTAGTTGATGGCAGCGTAATGAGCTATTTTATTAGGTAAAATCCCGCTCGTGCGCACAAACAAATGAAGCGCCAAACTAGTTTTTTTTTTTTTTTTAATCTCATCAAAAAGAAATTGCTCCCCCCCCCCCCCCCCCCGTTAAAATCCTGAGATGAAACAAGGTTTTGGCTGAATTTTCCTTAGGAACGTGACCTGTCCTGAGTAGAAACGTAAAATACGGAAAATATGCTAGAATTGTTGGACCATTACATCTAAAACACCAGTAGTGAGGCCAACACATTTTTGGTGGTCACATGTACATCAGAAATAAAGATAAAAAAAAAAAGAAAAAAAAAGCTTACACCGGGTTTTAGGATTATCTCCCCTCCCCCTCCCGGGTTTTGAAAAAAAGAAAGATAAAATCATCAAAAAAGAACTTCTTTGCTAGCACAAAAAAGAAAAAAAAGAAAAGAAAAGAAAAAAGAGAGAAGCTCTCCTGTAAATGGTGTTTTTTTTTTTTTTTTCTTTTTTGAAAAAAAAAAAAAAAAAGAGAGATGGGTTTTTCTTTTTTGTAGGTTCAGGGAGAAAAGAAAAAAAGAAACGAGAAATTAAAAAAAAAAGAGGAAAATGTTTTTTTTTCTTCTTTTTCTTTTCTCTTTTCTTTTCTTTCTCTCTTGAAACCTATCGGAAGAAAAAGAAAAAAAACAAAAACACAACAATGAAAAGTTCTGCTTTTTCTTTTGTAAAAAAAAAAAAAAGAAAAAACCCATGTAGCAACCCGGCTATTATTTGTCTTTTTTTTTTTACCCAGTCGGCGGTTCTTGTCTCAAAAAAAAAAAAACTTGCAACATATATTTCTTTTTCTTATCTCGGTGAAGTCGATTGCCAGCCCTTTTTCTTTTTCTTTTTTTTTTTCCCTCTCTTTTCTTTTCTACTCTTTCGTATTTATTTTTGTCATAAAACTGGCGTAATGAAGTACTGGAAAGAAGAAAAAAAAGGGGGGGGAAAGGGTGAAAAGAAGGTGGTGGGAAAAAGAAAGACGAAAGAGGTTCGCACCCTCAGCACCTTTACCCCCCCACTACTCCCCACCACCTGCCTTGAGTCGGCGGAATCTCAGTTTGGAACATTAATCCCTTCTGAGGTCGAAACCGATTTTTTTATCAATGCTATTATTAAAAAAAAAAAAAAAAAAAAAAAAAAAAAAAAAAAAAAAAAAAAAAAAAAAAAAAAAACAAAATGAATATAACCCGCTCACTGTCCTTTTTTTTGGGTTTTTCTTAACTACTGAACTTGCAACAACAACAACAACAATAATAATAATAAAAAAGAAAAGAAGATGAAGATGAAGAAAACTTGGAGGAGGGGAAAGAGCTATTTTTTTTTTTTTTTTTTTTTTGGAAGGAAAAAAAAAAAAAGAAAAAAAAAAAGATATTTTCTTTTTTATTATAATTTTTTATATACAGGGGGATGGTTAAAGGTACCTTTTGTCCGTGGCCCCCACTTTTATTTTTTTTAAAGAAAAGAAAAAGAGCGAAAAAGGTAACGGGAAAAAAAAAGAGTTTTTTTTTTATTCTTTTGACACTGAGGCCTGCAGAATATCTGCAAAAAAGAAGAAGAAGAAAAATAGAAATTACAGTAATAAAGTGAAGGAAATAGTGGATTTTGTCATAAGGATCGCCACTGAGAGAAAAGGTTTGAAATTTCGATATCTTCGAATATAGTATTTTTCAGGGTTTTCTTTTTTTTTTTTTTTTTTTTTTTTTTTTTACTGACTTCACTTAATTTCTGTGTATTCTGGCCTCATGATTTTCCCCCATCACCCGCTTTAAAAAAAAAAAAAAGAACCACCCATCTCCCCCCCCCCCCCCCTAGCAGCACTACACATAACAAAATTGTCACGTGACTTTCCTTTCTTTTGGTAAGTTAATCAAGAATTGAAAAAAAAATGGTGTACAGGCCCCACATGCCCGGGGGAAGAAAAGAAGAAGAAAAAAAGGGCGCACCGCTATGGCTATGCTTTGCTGGGAAGAAAGAGAAAAAAATAAAAAGAGGGAAAAAATAAAAAGGAGTTCTTGAACTTGGGCTTGGCAAGCCAGAAGGGTGTGTCTGCTTTTAAAAAAGAGAGAAGGGACTGCCAAGCCCGAAACGGATGAAATATAGATTTTCTTTTTTTAAAAAAAGAGCGGAATGAAGTGAAGAGGGAAAAAAAAAGGGGGGGGGAAAGAATATCGATCGCTTCCTAATATGCTGAGCTTTGCTTGGTTTTCTCACAAAGAAAAAAAAAAGAAAAAGAAAAGTCCGGAAGCGGAACCAACCTATTGTGTGCACCTAGTAGGCATACCCTTCACCATCGAGTCAACATTGCCACTCTCGGAAGAAAAAAAATATTTGTCATTTTGTCAACAAAGACTAAAGTAGACTATTGTCGCCAGCTTCTTTTTCTAAACTGCACAGCGCAGAATCTTGGTTACTCGGAGCGCCCCCTGTAATCAAGTAGACAGCACTGTGCAGAGCGCCACCAACACTGGCCTCCTTTTATCTCATTACAACTAATCGGATTTTCTTCTTCTTCTATCCCCGTGGTTGTAACCCAATGGGGCGCGACTACTACAGAAAAAAGAAGAAGAAATGAAGAATCTCTCCTTTGGTCCCCCTTTTTTTTCTTCTTTTTTTTTTCCCAAAGCAGCGCAAAATAGTCTTTTTATTTTATTTTATACAAGGGCGCCGCCAACACCGGCCTCCTTTAACTCATATATTTATTTTTATTTTTATTTTTATTTACCGGATTTGTACTTATATTGTTATGTGAAAAGTCCCAAACTGGGCAAAAAATTCGAAAAAGGTACATAATATTTACAGAACACCATTAAGACAGAACATAAAAATTACAAAAATAAAAAGAATCCCAGAAAATATCTCTAAAAATAAAAAATCCCAAGACAAAAACAAAATACCCCCCAGCCGGGGAGGGGGTGGTATTACCGCAATTCTAGTTCACTATTGCCCAGTCCTGCACGTAAAGCACACCACATAGTCGCAGGACAGGCAGACCCTCCCGCGGGTGCTCATGTCATGCTCACCAGAGCATTTCGTGCACTCCCGCACTGGTCTCCTTTCTAACCTGCTTGAGGGTTGCGCTGCAGTTGGGGCAGGGCACCCTCATCACGTTGTTCGTTCGTTGGCTTGGGGTCACCTGGCTTGGTGCCGCTGCTTGGCTTGGGGCTGAGGCTTCTTGGTTAGGCATTTCTTCTTCTTCTGCTTCTTCATCAGAAGAAGGTGCATCAGAAATGTCGATGCCCAGCCTGCTGAACATCTCATTGATCTCAATGTCCGGGTCTTCGGGTGCTGGTTCTGGAGTCCCAATGGCCCCAATGGATCAATCTCCATCGGGTCAACTCCTGCATCTGCATCCACCACTTCTCGAACCAGCCCGACCTCGGAAGGCGGGAGCGGAGGGCCAGGCGAGGGCGCAGGAACGTCCTCAGTGGGCGGGGGCACGGAGCTATGACGTCCTGTTTCGCCCGGTCAGCAACCGGCTTCGAGGCAGCCTTGTTGGGATGCTTCTCGTTCCACTTCCGCGTTCCGGCTGAAAGGCCGAATTGCCGGACCAGTTCACCCAGCTCCTCCTTCTCTGCCTCGGTCCACTTCTTGTTCTTCCGGGCAGGCTGGGGTTCCTCCAAGCGGGACATCTCTTCCTCCACTGCCTGCCTGGCGGCTGGGGGGGAGAGGCCTGTTGAAGCCCCTGCAATGGGCGCGTACCGGTCACGGGCAGTCAAGAAGCCATGGAGCGACATGTCTTTTATTCAGGGTAGGGTTGAATTTTTTTAAATGATTATTTATGTTGGAACTGCTTTAAGGTGGTAAATAAGTAGGAAAACGTGACTTTGATTTTAGTGGGGCCTGTCCTGGGGGGGGATCCGGCCAAAAATAATAAAAATAATCTTTTGTATTGTACTGTAAAAAGTCCAAGTTGGGTCCAAAATCCGAAAAAGGTACATAATTTATACAGTACACTAAATCCCCAGACCATTATTAAAGCTGAACAATATAAATACAAATCCGGTATACAATTTTTACGCGAGAGTAAACAATTCAGCAGAAAGGCGTTATTTATTTTTATTTTTTTTTATTTTTTATTTCTATTTTATTTTCTTTAATAGTTCGTTGATTTTCTTTTTTCTCTTTCGTCTCTTCTTTTGTCTACTGACCCCACTCCCCCCTGCAAAACTAAGAAATATGGGCCACCTAAATCTCAGAAGGTCTTGAACACATTTTCGAGTTTTTTTTTTTGAATGGAAATCAAAAAAAAAAAAAAAAAAAAAAAAAAAAAAACACGGCTTTGGAATCACGCAATTGAGGCCTGGCTAACAGCCCCTCTTTTCTCACCTGTGATTGGCGCTATGCCTTGTCAAATCTGAGACACTAAATGTTGGCAAGACAGTCCTCAATCGCTGTGACGGAACAGAAAATGTGACTTAAAATTGACGTTGCTAAGTAATAGGGCCCTTATGCACACTTTTTAAAATTTTAAAATGAAAGTAATAAATATTAATAACCTATTTGAAGAACGAAAGAGGGAACAAAAAAAAGAAAAAGATTAATGTGTAAAAAAAAAAAAGAAAAAGCAAAAGAAGGGGGGAGAAGAAAAAAAGAAAAACACAGATCTGCGTGAGAAGGGGTAAAAGAAAGAAAGGGGGGGGAAAGCCTCTCGGGCAGTGTGATGACTTTAAAAATAGCTATTTATTGCCAACAAAATTATGAGTCATTATTTAACTCAAGTTTCCCGAATTTTTTGCACTCGGGCCCTGCAGGCCCGAGTGCAAAGAAACCGTAACTAGTGTTAAATAATGGCTCGTTGGCGGCAAGTAAGTCGTTTTATTTCACTCTTCGTCGTTTGAGTGAGTCACTCACTCTTCACTGCTTTCACTGCTGTTTTCCTCACACGGGTCAGCCACTTTTAAGGGCCGGAATGCCAAGAATATTCAAAATACCCCATCCCAAAAAGATTTTTCAAGGGGGGGTTAGGTACATTTTTTTTTCCCATGACAAGACCCATTTTTTCACTCTGAAGTCCATAATTTAACTCCAAAATTTCATAATTTAACTAGTTAAATTATGGCCGTTTCGCGTTAAATTATGAGGCCCCTAGTGAGTGAAGAAAATGACGAAGAGTGAACTAAGAAAAAGAAGAGAAAAAACGAGAGAGAAAATGAGGAGACTACCCCTCTTCCTTTTTAATTCTTTTTGGTAATCGAGGAAAGAAGGAATAAAAGAAAAGAATGAAGATTAGTGCCACCAGCCCCACCTGCCCAGGTTACTGTCGATAACTTATGTTTTTTCCGCCAGCTAGTTCTACCCAGCCATTGCTTACAAGGGTTCCCCTCCCCCCACCCTTTTTTTTTTTATAAAAGATTTCTCCCCACTTTATTTGCTTTTGACTATGGTCATCCAAGCAGGGAAAAAAAAAAATGGAAAAAAAAAAAAGAAAATCCGGGGAAGAACGGAGGGAACGAAAAAAATAAATAAAGAAGAAAACAGAAGCTGAAGAAAAAGAAAAAAAGAAAATAAATTAAGAACTATATCTCTTGGGAGAGAGGGCAAAAAAAAAAAAAAGAAGTACACCACTTCTCGTGTCAAGAAGAAAATTTATTGAATTTGTAGTTTTTAGGAGAAAAAAAACCTCCACCCCCTCTGCAACCACTAGATAAAGGAAAAGGAAGAGGGGAGGGGGGGGGGGGGGGGAGGAGAGACAAGAAACAAAGATGAGCTGGGGAGAGAAATATTTTTTAAGTAGTGGTCATCAAACACCCTTCTGCATTTTTCTTTTCCCTCAAGATTTAGGGGGGGGAAGAAAAAGAAGGAATATTACTTTTTATTACTCTCCATGTTCGCCCCTAAAAGTTTCTTTCTTGTTGATTTTTTTTTTTTAGAGAAAGATTTAAAAAGAGAAATGAAAAAAAAAAAAGATTTAACAAAACAAAAAGAAAAAACAAAAGACAAAAAAAAAAAAAAAAAAAAAAAAAAAAACAATCATGGGCGTGGCAAAGCGTGACATGCTTTCAGCTGATATTATTTTTATTCTTTTTTCTTTTTTATTCTTTCGATCCGGTCTCCCTTCACTCCGGAAGGCAGAGAAAAGTTGGATCTTGTTTTTTTTTTGTGTTGATTGGCAAAAGCGTAGGCCTGCATTCCTTTTTATTTTTATTTTTTGTATTGGCTTAAGAAGAAATAAGAGAAAAAGAATTGCAAGCTCCCGTACAAACAAGTAGTTTCCCCCTCCCCCCCCCCTTTTTTTTCCCCTGCAAATAATCTTTTTTTTTTAATTACCACAAATACAACTTGTGCCGAGCGGGGAGGGAAAAAAAAACTTTTTTTTCCCCCATAGCAAGGCGCCATAACATTGTCTAATGAAGGGTTTTACGTAAAGAAACTCGATCTATCTTAGATGACTGTCTCTTAGGGCTCACTTTTGGATAGAATGCAAAGGCGCGGGTTTTTAAGGCTAAACCGCAATGTTATTCTTTTTCTTCTCTCTCTCTCTCTCTCTCTTTTTTTTTTTTTTTTTCTCGGACATCCTCAGCAGCCATTTCTACTTTGGTCAGTCACGGTCTGAGGGTCAATTGGAAATGATACAAAAAGAAAGAGAGAATCTACTGGATTGGAATTGCTTTTTTTTTTTTTTTTGTTTTTGTTTTTGTTTTTGTTTTGGTTTTTTTTTTTTTTTTTTTTTTGCAAAAGGTTTGTTTTTTATTTCTCATTCATGCAAAAAAAAAAAAAAAAAAAAAAAAAAAAAAAAACTTTATAATTCCGTAACGTGTACGGTTGTGAGTGTCCACACATAATTTTGCGGAACGCAGAAGAAGCTACAACTCGGCCGCGGCGCGCCCCCTGTAATCAAGTAGACAGTTCTTGTGCAGGGCGCCGCCAACACCGGCCTCCTTTAACTCATATAATTTTTTTTTTCTCCTTCATATTCGTTTGGATTTTTTTAAGGGTTTGTCAAAAGGTCCCAACTGAACGTTTCGAGCAAACAAAAAAAGAAAAAAAGAAAAAGAAAAAAAAAAGAAATGAGAGGAAGAATAGATCTTGCAGCCTCTGGTGGTTTTCTTATTTTCCTAATTTTTTTTTTTCCAAGAATCTTCAGGGAACATTTTTTTTTGTCTAAATGAGAATGAAATAAAAAGAAAAGAGGGGGAGGGGAACTCTTTTCCTCAATGTTGTTTTTATACCAGTGAGGGAACCCCTGAAATGCTTGAACGTTCATAGGAGGGATTTTGTTGTGAGAAAAAGAGAACAGGAAACCAGCAACGCTGTCGGCAAACGGTGGCAAAAGCAGTTTTTTTTTCCCCTCTTTTTTTCTTTTTTTTTCTGGAAAGGTGTCTGTCTGTCAAGTGTCAAAGTGGATTTCTATCTGTGAACTTTGAAGAAAGAAAGTGTTTTGCGCCAATGTAATCCTGTGCAGACTTGGGTGACATAGCTTACTACTATTAGCAGTGGCACTAGCGACAGCGATCACAAAACAGTGACCCACCTTCTGCACCTCTGACCACCGTGTATCTCTGTATTCCTCTCAATGCGTAAAAGATTACTACCAAGAGAGCACGTTGTTTAATTATTATTTTAATTTTTTGTGTTCTACGCTAAGGTTTTTTTTTTTTTTTTTTCCCTGATCTTTCTTTTACTTCCCCCTCTCTCTATATATATTTTTTTTTTCTTTTTTTTTCTTTTTTTTTATTCTCCCTCATGTCCGTGAAAGAAGAAAGGGATAATAAAAAAAAAAAAAAAAAGAAAGAAAGAAACCCAAAACAAGATAACTGCTTTCGTAAGTAGTGTACAAGCTGCACAGACAGGAAACACAACAAATGTTTGAATAGCTTCTCTTACTCACTATTTCCCCGTCCATCTATTATTTATTTATTATTTTTTTTTCTTTTGCAAAAACGAGTTTTTGACTTGTCTAACAAAAAGGGGAACGTAGGCAACATGTTGGGTCATAAGCTTGTCAACCCGGTAACGTACAAACAACGGCCAGTTCCTTTTTTTTACTCTAATGCAACATTACGCTGAAAAGGGCGAGAAGAAAAAAAGAAAAAATAAAAAAAGAAAGAAGTTTTTTATTGTACCAAACAAAAGAAAGTCAAAAGAAAAAGGAAGAAAAAAAAAAGAAATCCATACAAGGTGTTCTTTAATTCAGGACTCCCCCCAACCTTGCTCTTTCTTTTTTTTTTTTTTTTTTTATTGACACTTTTGAAAAGAATAACACATTCCTCCCCCCTATAGTTGATTGGTCTCCTTGCTCGTGATCCAGGTATTCAATGTGCAAAGGTGCCTGTCTTTGCTGGAAGGAGGGAAAAGCAGGCACTATGAAGGCACACAAACCCCCTTTTTATGGAAGAAGAAAGTTTCTTTTTTTATTTTTTTTTTTTTTTATTTTTGAGAAAGTACACGATGGACAGCCAGAGGAGAGAAAATGGGAAAATCAGATGAAGCGGTGCCAAATGGGCCCACTGGTTTTTCGCGAAAAAAAAAAAAAACAAAAGAGGGAGGAGATAAAGAGCGAAATATTTCTTCTTTCCCCTTCGTAACTTAAACCTCTCTTTATTTAGAAACTCACACCAGCAAGAGGAGGGCGGGTAGGGGTTTTTTTCTCATTTTCTTTTTCTACTTACACCAGCAGGAGCACACGGTCCACGTGCAATAAAGGAGAAAAAAGAGGAAGACTAAGCAGTTGATTGGCTTTTTTTTTTTTTTTTTGCGAAAACCCTATTCTTTTTTTTTTTTGAAGTGAGGTGAGAGGGAGGAAAAAAAAAGATGAAGAAGGAGAAAAGAAACTTCGACTTTTGCGAATGCAACCAGCTCTTTTTTGTTTAGGGTGTTAGAAAGAGGCGCGAAATATATCGGGAGCCTTGTCTTTGTGAGGTTCAGGGGCCAGGATTCTGCGGGGAGAAGCTTCGTGAGGTGCTCGCACGATTCACCTTGGACTTCCAGCAGAAAAATCGTTTTTTTTTTTTCTTTCCCTTCTTACCTTGTCGCTCTTCTAGCTAGCGCTCTTGAAAAACAAAAAAAAAAAAAAGGAAAAAAAGAAAAAACTAGGAGGTGACACACGGTCAAAGAAGTAAGGGATGTTGTGCATCTTTCCCACCCCTCCCTTTTTTTTTTTTCACATCCACCCTGTTCCTCTCTTTAATTTTTTTTTTTTTTGCCTCAAGTTCTTCCATCCCCAGTTCGGCCAAAGAAAATGGTTTATTCACCGTTTTTTTTTTTTGTTATTACTTTAGGGAGCTATGTATTTGGCCAGAAGAAGGAAATGTTACGCGCCAAATTTCTTTTTCTTTGAGGTCCTTTATGGGTTTAAAAAAAAAAAAAAAACAAGAAGGAAATTCCCCCCACCCCGACGAGAAACCAATGCCGATTCTTATTTGATTTCTTTCACCGAGTATGTGGCTTTTCTTTTTTTTTTTTTTTTTTTTTTGTAGTAGGAACAAAACAGAAGAAAAAAGAAAAAAATAAACCTTTCTTCTTAGGTGAGAAACGTGCATTCTTCTTTTTTTTTCTCTCTCTCTCCCCCCCCCCCCCCCCCCCCACACACACACATATCTCACTCTTTTCAGGAGGGGATTTCATATTTCATATATTTACAGTTGATTGAACTTTCGAAGGAAAGGGGGGGGAACTGAAGCATCTCTCTCTCTCTCTCTCCATTCCGTGGCTAAGAAGAAGGAAGAAAAAAGAGTTAAAAGAAGAAGAATGGGGGAAAGTAGTATGTACCACCAGGATCGTCTCATCCCCCTTGTGTGCTACTTGGCGCTTGAGAGACCTCTCGTGCCACGCACACAGTTCTGACATCAGCGAGAAGAAAGTTGCCCCCCCCCCCCCCCCCCTTTAAAGAGAAAGATAAAAAGGAAAAGAAAAAGAAAACGAGAAGAAAAGAAAAAAAGAAAAAAAAAAGAGTGCAAAATACAAGCCAGATGGGTTTTTACTTCTTTTTTTTTTTTTTTTTTTTTTTTTCAAAAAAAGAATGGAAGAAAATGGAAAAAAAAGAAACGCCGTGGCTTAGAATTGGACATGGAAAGATAGTCAAAAGGAAAAGGGTGGGGGGGGGGTCACATGGTAGTGGTAAAGTGGTTTTTTTTCAAATTCGCAAATGCAGAGTACTGGAGCCGCCTTACCCATGTACCACACTCCTTTCTCGAGCGACCAAAAAATCGATTTCTGCCGGCTCTTTAGGACGCCGTTACCGTTTGAACGGCAGAGTACAGCCTTGCGTAGTGGGATGAATATCTATCATTTTCTCGAGGTTAGGATGGTAAGTTTGTTTCTGCAATTTCAGGTACTGTGGGTCACTGTTTTCAAAATCTCTAATCTGGCGAATTTTGATTTTTTTTTTTGATTAATTCAGAGGAATCTTTTAACCTTAGAAAAAGAAATTTTTAAAAACTTTTTTGTTCACGTTTACCTCGTTTTTAAGGACCATGTGACCCTCCCTATGGCTATGCTGGCAAGGAAACGCGTTTCTAAGCTTTTTTTTTTTTTTTTTTTTTTTTTTAAGGTAACAGATACGGAAACGTTTCCTAATTTTGGGGCCGTTCCCTTAAGAAAAGAAAACGTTTCCATAAGTATCTGAAAATTAAGGAAACGGAAACAAAGGTTTCCCCGTTTCTTGCCAGCATAGCCCTGGGGGGGGGGGGGGGGGGGGGGGGGGACATCATGAAGACCGCCAGGTAGTACACCGGTCTTGTTTGTTTTTGGTGCCTTGGTGCCTCTCTTTCTCTCTCTTTTTTTTTCTTCCTTTTTCTTCTCTTCCCAAATCCTCCTTCAGCACAATTCATATTTGTTCAAACCAAAAAAAGAAAAAAGAAAAAAAGAGAAATAAAAAAAAAAAAAGAAAAGAGAAAACTAAGCCCCCTTTTCTTTTTTGGATCACATGCTCTCGCGTGTAATTGTTACCTCAAGAAACTGGGCATGTGCTGTTCCTTTCCTTTTTTTTTTTTTATATTATTTTTTTTTTCTTTTTTTATATTTTATCGGTTGCTTAGCCGACGCCTTGGCCCAGCATTTAAGAGAAAAGAAGAAAAGAAAATCAACAAGTCAAACTACTTTATTTTAACCCAGCAAAAAAAATTAAAAATAAAAGAACGAATGGTTAGGTAGCAACATTATCAAGAACTACTGACCATATCCCCCCCCCCCCCCCCCCCCGCAGTGCCAGGAAAACTTGTAACTCTTCGCGCATAAGTCTGACGTTGCGCGTCTTTGTTATTTTTTTTTCTTTCATATTTGCACGCGCGAAATCACTTTGAAAGATTTTTATTCACTTCTTTTTTTTTACTAAACTTCACTACTCTCTCTCTCTCTCTCCCCCAAAAAGAATAGTACTTACTTTTTTTTTTTCTTCCATATTATATTATCGTTCCCACTCCAAGCCTTCTTTCTCTTTGAATTTTTTTTACCCCCCTCACCCCGCTGCCCTAAATGTAATGTTCCTACTCCCCCCCCCCCCCCTCCCTTTTTTTATACCATTCTTTCTTTAGTTAATGCAGTGCACCACAGACGGCCCTGTCCCATTATCTATCGCGGACTGTGGTTGCCATAGCCTCCTCCACCGCACGAGAGTGAGGCACCACCCTGAATTGGCATCCATGACACTAAGGAGGACTAACGGGGCCTGACGGCATACTGCATGTCATTTTTTTTTCTTTTTTCCTTTTTCTTTAATTTTTTTTTTAATTTCTATCATGCCTTTTCGCGACAGCTTTTTCTTTTTCACACCAAAAAAAGGGGGGGAGAAAAAGGAAAAGAAAAAGGAATAAGAAAACTAAACATGCCCCAACCCGACACAGCGGCTGCTGCAATGGTGTCCAGAATGGTAGCGAAACGCAAGATCAAGCTCGATGAGGTGATGCTAGGGCTGATCCTGTACCACGGGCATCGAAGGGGCGGGAAGAGGTTCTTCAAGGTGATATGCAAATGGCTAGAGTGCCCCCCTAAAGAGGGTCTGGTCGTGTGTGTGGACAAGTTGCGAGGCTGTCTGCCGAAGGGTGCCGTTAACAAGATCCGGAAGTCCCTGCAAGCCATGGCCCGCTCCCTGCATGGTGTCCACACTTTTTTCGTGGACCTGCAATCCCTCTTAACGACCTTCTCCTACGGCTACTCCCTTATTGCCAGGTTCGTCAGGGACATCACTCTTCGCTGGAAGACATACCACTTCCTCGAACAGGATGTGCTGTGGATCGCCGTCAGAACCCACACAGAAGAGCCCGCTCTTGCCGCATGGCTTCTAACGCATGACGGGGTTGAGGAAGAACACGAAGAGGAGGAGGAGGAGGTTGAAGAAGATGAAGAAGAAGAGGAAGAAGAAGAAGAAGAAGAGGAGTACCCCACACCGTCCCTGTCATGGGTGGACAAGCTCGATGCCACGTGCGTGAAGGCCGTGCCGCACAGCAGGGAGGTCGAAGAGGTGCCTCCGGGGTTCCACGAAATGGTCAAGGACGGGAACAAGCAAGGTGCTCTTGAAATCTGCATCAAACACTTTGACACTAAAGCAGCAAGCAACTCTGGATCGGGTGTGCTGAAGGCCACATGTGGCTGGGGGCTTCTTCACATGGCGTACATTCACATCCACTTCGGCTCCTACCCGTCGGCACGGAAGTGTGTTGACGAAGCCATCTGCGCAGGCCTCTCCTCCAGCAGCAAGGACATCCTCGCCCTGTGTGGGTACTACATCGTCTCCCTCTGCTTGAAGGAGGGCAAGGTCGATGACGCAACTGAGGAGCTCATCTACGCCTTCCGCCTCTTCGAGGATGCCAGCGACAACGTCAGGGGACACCTGTACCTGATGCTGGCCCTTATGAGGTTCTCCTTTCCTTTGCTGATGGATAAGCACAGAGAGCAGCTGGACCCCTTCCTTATTCCCTTGCACAGACTAAAGATGGAGCCCGACACCCACACAGTAGGGGGTGTCATTGGTGTGACTCAGCCTGGTGAACAACCTGCAGTGCTAGGTGGGAACTCGAGGGTTTTCCGGAAGGAAGAGGGCAAAGAGGAGACTCTGCTTCGTTCTGTGCTTTGCAACCCTGCTGCAGCTTGGTGCATCCTCGACCCTTCGTGTATGAAGTGCTACTCTCCCATCATCCCCGGTGTGTGGGCAGCATTGAGGTCTGCAAAGCTGCACACTGTCTCCTCCCAGTGGCACGACCTGACGGGGCTTGTGCTGCGTAGTCAGGTGCTGCACCAGTTGTCGTTTCACGACTTGAGCCTCAAGGGTCTTCTTGTCCCGCAGTGCGACGAGCTCCCTGTTCAGGCTGTCCACATAGTGTTGCAGAAAGCGTTGCATCAGTTCCTCACAGCACGTGACGTGGCCCAGGGGTGTGCTGAGGTGGCACGTGTTGCGATGAGCGATGAAGTGCACAAGAACGCGCTGCTGTACCAGGCACTTGTCTACGCCGCCGCTCAATGCGTTGCGAGAGACGGCGGGTGTTTGGCAGCCGCGCAGTTGGCCCAGCAAGGACTGGAGGCACGGGGCCCGATCCTGCCCACGCCAGACACCCCAGTCCCTCTTTATTTCCACCTACTTCACTTCAGGATCGAATGCCTCATCGACGACAGTGTGATGCAGTACGACGAGGCCATGCACGCTGCACGCCATGGGCTCGACGCTGCCAGGGCGTACTCGTACACAGCATGGGTCGTGCGGTTCGGGGTGCTGCTCTCACGGGTGCATGTGCGGTGCGGGAACGAGCACATGACAAGCACACTTCTCGCGAGTGCCGCAAGCATGGCGGCAGCAGTGGGGATGGTGCAGGAGCTTGTGGACATTGACCTTCTGATCGCCGCAGGGCACATCAAAGGAGGACAGTACGCTCTTGCTCAGAGGCTGCTCCTGAAAACGTGGGACAAGAGGCACAGCATCAACGTGGGGTCCAGGGTGGCCTGGCACCTTTTAGTGGCACAGGTCGTCTTGTGTGATACAAGAAGCCCCTCCGCTAAGGTGCCCAGCACCTCATGGCTTGCCGATGACAACGAAGAGCAGCCAACTGTGTTCATGACCCCCACAGGAAGCCCAGCCCCTTGCGACACACCTCACGACCGCGCAGTGCTTTCTACTGAGCACCTTGTATACATTGAGAACACTTTCAAGGTCACCCTCACTGAGAAGTGTCTCCTTCTTTCGCTCAAAGCAGAAGTACATCGCTCCGAAGAGCTCGCCCAGCAAGCACTTGCTCTCTTGGAGTACCGAACGGAGAACTGTGCAAAGGTTGTCCCTACGTCTGTGGTCTGCCTGCAGCAGCTGGTGAACGGTATACAGGCTTGATGCGAGTCCTGAAGTGTTAGATTTAGATGCATATAGACTTGTTTATTTTTTTATTTCTTACCAGACACGTCACACAGGAGGCTGCATGCACATAAGCACGCAGTTGGCGGAGTGGCTTCGTATCAATGGCGGGCTACACAGCAGCGTGCAGGGGGGTGTGGCGGAGCTGAATATCTTGCAAAGCGATCTTCTCGAGAACGGATATGTGCTGCACAGGCTGCTTGTGCAAATGGGAAGCAAGCTTGCAGTCCCGTTGGAAGTAACAGCCTTGGGATGTGATGAGGAAGATTACTGCTCCCCCAGCATGCGACTGTTTAACTGGAGGGTGCTGCAGAAGATGCTGACTGCCTTTGCCTACAACTTGGATGACGAGGACCTGGAGCTTATAGTGGCCGGTGACGTGGACATGTTGATCGATCTCCTGAACCATCTCTGCAACCATCTCAACAAAATCAGTGTCGGCCACAGTACCACACAGGCGGGCTACTCTTACCAGTATCAGCCCGTCAGCAGGTCTCCCCAGCTTGCGACACCTACATCTCAAGATGTCTTCAGCCGCGCATCAAGTGTGCCACCGTACATGCCTGTCCCATCTCCTACGAAAGCCCCACCAAGTACATCTTCCCACAACTCTCCCAAGAGAGGGAGGGCAAAAAGATCGAAAAAGGTGAAGCAGGCATTTGAGTACCAAGCACCTGTGTCCCTCAATGAGAAGCAGCGGCAAGCGATCAGCATCATAAGTGCCAAGCGGAAAGACAAACTCCGTCAGAAGGAAGAGCAGAAGAAGGCGGAGGAACTTAAACAGGAGCGGCAAGGACAATGCCTGAAGAAGAAGATCGAAGGCATCCTCACTTCCCACAAAATAGGCGCGTCGCCTATGTCGCAGGCATCGAGCAACCCCCTTAGGCTGTCGAAGCCGGTCAATAAAAGCAGCTATCTGATGTGCGGTGACATCTTGGCGGAGGTTGTGGAAGGGGTGCTTGACGGGAGCGGCAAACAGAGACTGGCCAAGAAAATGCGGCAGCGGGAACAGGTAAAAAAGAGGCTGGTCGAGAAAAGGGCCCATCCATCCAGGGAACAGCTTAAGAGGGCACCTCTTCCAGTTAGCGCAGATTTCTTGAAGGACCGCAACAAGGTCACAGTCCTTATAGCACTAGACATCATCAATGAGTTAGTGGGCCAGGTTGTGTCTGGTGAGGCTGCGGAGAAGATGAAACGGCGGCAGCAAGAACTGCGAAAAGCAAAAGAGATGCGACACAGAAAGATCCTGCACGACGTTGACAGGCCTGCACCCGGGGAGTCCGCGGTGAAGGCACACAAAGAGAAGATTGAGGAACAGCGAAGAGAAGCCTTGAAAAAAGAGCTTGAAGCTAACGCTGCACAGAACAAGAAGCGGGAAGCAAGACAACAGGCAGCACGGAAGTTGCTGGAGAACGAGAGACTGGAAAGGATCAGCAGAGAACGAAACCAGCAGGAAGAAGCCGAAAAACGGCAGAATGAAGAAGAAATGAAGAAGCAAGAAAAAGAGATGAAACGGGAGCGGGAAAAAGAAAGAAAGAAAATGGAAATTCAGATGTTCAAAGAGCGGCAAGAGAGCGCAAAGCTTGCGAAAGAAGAGCGAGAGGAGGCTATCAAGAAGCTGGAGGTAGATGAAAGGAAGAGACGTGAAAAGAGAAATGAAAAGGACAAGGAACGGCTTTCTCACTGGATCAAGGAACAACAAGAGGCAGGCAAGCGCAAGCCACCCCACCAAGCCCCACGAGTGAAGAATGCAGAGGTGAAGCCAGCTCCTGTCAAGATCAAGCGCCCACCGATACCTGTGGTGCAGGATGAGACAGAGCTTCCTGTCATGAGTTGCGTGGCAAACCTTCCGTCTGCAGGGCGGGGCGACACGAAGGGTGAGAGGTTCATGACGCAGCTGGAGCTTAATGTACTTGACTTGCTCGCCCAAGGAAGGGAAGGTCCTGACTCGCTCGCTGATCTGATTAAAAGCAGGGTTGGGACTTTCAAGACGGCGCATGCCATGCGGCTAAAGGTGAACGGGGTCAAGACTAGCATACGGACGTCTGAGGGCATTACATGCTGCGAGGAGGCTCTACAGTTTGTTTCTACTCAGCGAAAGGTTTGCCCTTTCCGTGACTACCCTGCGGGCCTAACCCTTGCTGCCAGGCAGCATGCCGCAGACCTCACGCAGCACTACCCGTACAAGGTGACGTCAGACCACGTGGGCAGCGATATGACAGCACTGCCCGACCGGCTCAAGAGGTACGGAAGGTCTGAGAAGAGGTGCAGTGAGTCGGTGTTCATGCTTACCTTACCGCATAAGCCGCTTGCAGAGCCCTCCCTTCAGGACACCAACCTCTCCGAGCTGATCGTCGCCGACCTCCTTTGTGCCGATGGTGATGTCACTCGCAAGTCCCGCCACGACATTTTCAATACGCTGTTCACTTCTGTGGGCATCGGGCACTCCACGTCGGTCTACCTCTCGAAGGAGAAGGGCAGGTGGTTCCGCACAGATGCGGTGGTTGTGGTCTATTCGCAGGGCTTCATTGACAAGCCCGTAGGGACCATGATTAACAACTTTATGAGCACACTGCACTCCGTCGCGCCCTCTTTTGTCGACGTTGATGCCTCCCCAATGCCCGTGGGCGTGGGTGCAGCACCGAAGCCAAAGAGTGTGTCCATAGACTCGCCGCTGGTCACATCCGTCGGCGACGACGCTGCTGCCGATGAGGCCGTGCAGCGGGTGCTCACCTATGGCACTGACGAGCGCAGGACATCTTTAGAAGAAGCAACACGCATCATCATGGGAGAGCCTTCCCCTGTCAGTAAGCACAATGGTCATGTTGCCAGCGAAGACAACAAGGATGACAATGAGGTGCCAGAAGCCATTGCTGGCATCGCAAACACGTTGTTAGCAGTTAACCAAGCTGAGGTCCAGACTGAGGAAAGTGACGAGCACGAGGCGCAGCAATCGATAAGCGAGCAAGAGGTTACTTCCGAAGCGGTTGCCGAGGACGAGAGACTCGACGCAGGGGGAGGAGACATGCTTGGGGGTCATGATCACGCTGGACATGTAGAAGAGCGTGCAGAAGACGTCGAAAACAACGACCAACGTGGCCAGCTGGATGCAGTGGATTTGGAGGAGCAACCAGAAGGTTCGGCAGTAGATGATGAACCGACCGATGACATTGCACCAGGCGCAGGGGTAGCGGATGAGGCAAAAACTGACAACGGAGATGAAGAATCGGAGGTGCTGAATGCTGCTGTTCTGACGCGCTCTGAAGAGCCAATGGATGCAACGGAACGGATCGAGACAGCGCCTGACGAAGGCGTTGTGCCTGTGGGAAATATCGATGCAGAAGCAGCTAGTGACGCGGTGCTCGAGCCAGCAGAATCAGTAGATGATGTAGCAGGGAGGCAGATCGGTTCAGAGGAAGCAGCTCTTGAAGAAGGAGATCTTGTTGCAGTGGAGAGCAACGGAGTAGCAGATGTAGTGACAGATGGTCATGGCATCGCAGCAGAACAGCAAACAGCAGAGCATGCGGCTGATAGCGAAATGGACAAAGAGAAAGACGCAACCAGCCACGGGGAATGGGAGCGAAGGGAATCAAGTGACACAAGTGCCAGCACTGACCTAGGGGTCGCTACTGAAGACAGACCTTCAGTCGACCCAAAGGTAGTGTCCGAAATAGCTTCAGAGGTACTCGAAGATCATGAGACGGGAAAACAAACACCAATCGAACAGGGAAAGGGGCAAGAAGACGTAGAAGCCGAAAGTTCAGTATCCTCTGCAGAGGATAGCATCGATGGCAATAAGGAGCAAGTACCTGAGGCGCATGCAAGTGAGAAAAAGTTGGCAGAATGTGTACATGAAAGACAAGAAGGCGACACCCAAGCAGATGGTGACGGCCACCCTGAGAAGGCTGCGGCCGGAGACTCTGAAGGGACTGCAGACGAAGAAGTACAGGAAAGGGGTCAGGCTGAAAGTGATGCACAGATGGTTGCGTCGGGGGCTTCGAGCGAAGAAGTAGATGAAGCTGAGTACGTTGAGGAAGTGCACGAGACAGCAAATGCTCCTGGAAAGACAGAAACGGAACCAGAGGAGGCAGAGACTGAAGCTGAGGATGAAGAAGAAGCGGGAGATGCAGACCGAGAGGGCACGACGCAAGTCAGCGAGAATACTGACGTCAGCCACATTGCGGGAGATGCTACCGCAGATAAGTCGGAAAGAGATCTCAAGGAAGACAACAGCAGCAGCGAGCAGGGAGTCAGTGACGACAACTTGCAAGGTGAAGAGCATGCCATAGGGCTTTATTAGATATGTTATGTTTTGTTTGCGACTTAGTAATCTTCTTTCGGCCCTTGTTGTGTGTTCTCTTAAGTATCAATAGGAACCATGGAGTGCGTGAACCGTTGCAAGTCCGCAGGCAGCCGGCTGCAAGCGGCAATCAGCGAGAAGTTCAGCCGTGGGGGCGATAAGGAAGATCAGAAGGAGCAGCCTTCATGTTTTGAGAGATTCTTCTCGTGGAAGAAGCTTGCGTTGCTGTTGTTGGTGCTGTGTATAGGGGTGATCACCACGTTAGTTGTGCTGATGGTAATCCATTACCGTTTCAGTTCGTGCATGTTGTGGTTAAGCGATATTTCGATTCTCCAGCTCCCCTCGCAGCCCGCCTTAGACGATGCCGACCTGCAAATCAAGGTGGCACTGCTTCTGGAAATCTACAACCCCACCCTTTCCGTTGGGAGCCTTATGCACACGTATGAATCAATCAAGTTTATCACCATTCACACAGATCGTTCCGTCTCTCTTTCGTCGACTATCTGAACAACGTGACGTATGAGGCTAACGAGCAGGTCCGCTTCCCAGCTTCCAACACATACTGCCCGCAGGGCAACAGCTCCGTACAGCTCCCCTCCACCGCTACACAGGACGCATCTCTCCACAGCAACCTTACTATCGCCAACGCTGCAGGAAAGGTCGCCCACCTCCTGTCCCATGGTTGCTTCGGCATCCACGCCACTGGGCAGGTCTCGTACGACGTAGGCATCCTCTCCCACACAACCGTTCTCACACGAAGGTATTCTTTTTTTTTTTCCTTTTTAAATCAATGCACACCCGCAGCTTCCAGCTCTTTGCCGACGGGGCCTGTCCGTGCCCCACATAGTGTCGTTTCCTTAGGTTAGGTCTTTAGTATATGTTTCGTTCAGCATACCCCGGCATTCAACAGCATAGTTTAGTTCTTTTAGGATGTACTCCGTTCGCAATGCGACAAGAAGCCCCCTGCCGGCGAAGAGGTCGCGGTCCAAACGCAGCTTGGACAAGGATGAGGTAGTTGTGCCGCCCAGACCATGCACGGCCATGGCGCAGCGCTGCGGGATGACCCCTGTGCCGCCTGAGACGAGGCCGGTGTCGGCGATGTTCCACAGAGAGAAGGAAGTGGTGTTGCAGGAGAGCAATGAATACGAGACGTCCTCCTTGCGCCAGTATGATATACAAAATGGGAACAATAACCTGGTGCTCGATGAGTATAATTTGACGGAAGTGAGCAAGTCTCAGAAGTCGCGTGAGGCCATCAATGTCAAGGTGGCTACGATGCAGTTGCTGCTGGACGGCATTACGCAACGCGACGCAAAGCAAGCCATGTACAAAAAGCTGGAACTGGACGAAGACATGCAAGACTCGAAGCAGGACATGGATCTGACCAGTTCACATAAAGGTGACAGAAATATGTTTGACTTCATTAAGGAGAAGCCTCCCCTTGAGAATGAAGAGGCCGTTCTTGGGTCGGACCCCATGGAAGACTTCTTCAATGCGGATGAGGTGCTGACTTCCGAGAAGGGGACCGCAGAACTCATTGCAATCGTCCACACACTGCACAGCCATATCGAGAGTATCTATAAGAGCAGCATTGACTTTGCAAAACAGAACCTTGTCTCCCTGGAGCACGATTACAACTACAGCGCGTCAACCGCCCTCACCAGCGTGAGGCGGCTGTGGAAGAAGCTGGCTACTGTCCTCGAGAGAGTGGATGAGCAAGTTGAACAGATCGCATCCCTTAAGCATATGATGCAAATCCTGCAGGAAAAGACGGGGCACAGCGGGATGAAGCTGCAAGATGCTAAGATAAAAGCATTGTGCTGGAAGGTCATCGCCAAGTGGCGTAAGCATGTGATCTGGAGGACGAAGATATGCAAGATCGAAAAGGTGAACGAGGAAGAAGTTTCGGAAGTACAAGAGCAAGGGCGAGAAATGATCACTGCAGTGATGCTGTCCGTGGAAGACATGGAGGAGATAAAGAAAGTGGACTGCAATGTGCATGGCATATGGGCAGATTTGCTGCAAAAGTGCTGCTACCACGCTGAGGGCAAGCTCCTCACGCAGGGTACCGGTTCCGCAAAGGGACGGGGTTATGCGTTGGTGCAATTCAAAACAACGCAGCTGGCGGTGCAGTTTGCCCTGCAGATGCAGGCGGTACTGCTGTGGACACCGTGGTCAGAAAAGGTCAAACTGTCAGACATCTGCAACATTAGGTACACGAGCGATGTAGAAGAGGACACCACAGCACACCAGAATATCATGTACCACTTGTCTGAGGGGGAACCCAATAGCTTCGATATCATGGACCTGCGGAACTATTTCTTTGAACCCATCAAAAGTAGCATGAGAAAGCTGCAGCTCTGCGGGCCACGCCTCCGCGCTGCCGTGCACACCGTGTCCATGCTGCATGACTCTAGCGGTGTGTACGGCAAAGACCTGATGAAGTGCAGCTTGGTCTGCGGGCGGTGCAGGGCCGGAGAGGTGATGCTCTCCTCAGATGTGTACAACAAATGCAAAGGGTGGCTCAAGCACGAGTCGGTTTATGTGAGCAAACATTTTGTTAAAGTTCCGCCTGCATCTACGATGAACTGGCGGGAAGTGCACAAGTACCAGCCACTGCCGAACTTCGGCGACAACGATCCTGTCTACGCGCTGCAGCCTTTTGAGTTGGTGCACCGTGTGGGTTTGCTCCCTGAGATGAACGACCTGTACCAGCAGCAGCGACTTGCTTACAACCCTTACTGGTGGCTGCCTTTCTGCAACACTCCCCCTGACAGGTGGATGACAACAGTGCGAAGCGATGAGCCTGTCACCGACAAGCTTCCTATTTATGAGAAGATGTTGATGCAGATGTACGACATCGACGGGCACACGACTCGGGAGATGGTATGCACACGCGGCAAACAGACACCCACAGACCAATCGGAGGCGGAAGGGGCAGAGACTCTAAAGCAAGCTCACGCTTTGCTCTATTCTAGCTTTCTCTTAATTGTTGAATTAACAAGTGATTTGGTTTTATACACTTTCCATGCACTACAGGGAGGGATGAAGAACTACAATGTCAACGAATGGGGAGTGCAGGAGGCCTGCCAGTGGCTGCAGGAGGTTGGGTTGGACCGCCTGTCTGATGTGATCGAGAGGAATGAGATTGATGGAGGGATGCTGGTCGAGCTTACGAGAGATGACATAAGAGAGGAGCTAGAGATCGAGTCACTGGGTGACAGAAAGGCCCTACTTAAAGCACTCGATGAGCTGCGAACTAAATACAATGAAAATAGACCCAACAGACCTGCAGACATTCTTGCAGAGACAGGGGGCGGCACGAAGTACGGGCTTGTCCTGCCCGATGGCAACCAGAAGCGAGCGCAAGCTTAGACTGGCCAATTTAGATTGATATTCAAATTTTATCATCGATACATGTGGGTGAGGGCACTCTCCCCTTATTTCTTTCTTTTAAATTCTTTGTCTCTGTTGAATGCTATATTCACCTTTCTTTTTTGATCCTTTCTACTTATGCCGTACAGGAGGAGGGACGGGGATGTTCGGCCAGTGATGCCGTTTACCATCCATGTAGGGAGCGACCTGTGGGGAGCGAAGCACAATGTCATCCTCCCGTTTCCGGGACAGCCCAGCGTATCTGAGGTTGTCGAGAGTGCGCAGTACTTGTTTGACGTGAAGTCGCGTGCGTGCAGGCCTGCAGGGTACCCCGACACTGTGTTCCAGATTGAGAGCATCCAGCTGTTAAAGAACAGTCAGTGGCATATCCTGACACCTTCAGATCGTGTTGAACCTTTTCAGCAGTTATGGTGTTTCCAACCTGAATCCATTTGGCACTCCGACGCCTCAGGAATCATCCCTGACCCGCTGCCTTCCCCCTTCAGCTGGTCAAGCCCGCGTGGGCCCCGGACGACTGACATTGGACCAACGCCGACCTTTTCCGAGAAGCTGATGTCGGTTTTCTACCAGCTCGACGCCCCTAAGGCAGGCACCGTTCCTGTTGCCAAGCTCCGTGACGCGCTCCACTCCTACGGCGTTACCCCCGTAGACCCCTTCGAGTACTTCGTCAATAGCGGCGACCCAACAATCAGGCACGACATGTCCTTTGTGCAGTGGTCCATCCTGGGCGAGGTACACACACAGATGGTCGACGTCCTGTTCTTTAGGATGCGAGACGGGACGAAGAAGCCCCCCAGCTTATCCCCGCGCAGGGTTATGCATCCCTCTTACTTTACTCCGCAACCCAAACTGCCCCTCCCGGTTACCCCACAACGAGGACCTACACCAGTGCCAGCCCCTGCACCGGCGCCTCTGGTACTTGAACCAGTTCAACAGCCACCACCGCTGGCTCCACCGGTCCACGAAGTACAGCTGTTCTCCAACCATCCGCAACAGCACGCACCCATCTCCACACGTGTCAAAAGTCATGGTTTGCAACCGCAGCTCCTCCCCCTGAACAACAAGCCTGCGCCCCCTGCAAGGACTCATGTTGCCACACCTGTATCCATTCCTGCTGCTGACCCTGTGAGCATACACGCGCCCATTAGCACACCGAAGCCTTATGAACCGGTGCTTTTCTCGCAAGAGACCGCGCACCAGGTGTTCCAGGTCCAGCCAGAACCTGTTCGCGTGCATGTCGTACAGCAGGTTTCCGAACAAGCCCCTGTGCAGGCCCTCTCGGAGCAGCTTCCTTCTCACGCCACCACGTCTCTGCCCCCTATGGACGAGGCCCTTGATCCAGATGATCTGCCGGTTTACAGCAACGAAGAACCGGAGCGGAGGTCATACTCGCAAGAAGAAGCTTTAATCAACAAGCTGGAGAGGGCACGCGACGAGGCGTTATTGGCAGCGCGAGAGTTGGATGAGATGCGTTTAGCCCAGCAAGAGGTGTTGGCACCGTCATCAGCTGCCAAAACAGAGCCAACACCCGTAATGCAGGTGGAGCCTTCCCCAGTGCAGGCAGACCAGTTGACACCCTTGGTGCACCCGTCAGTTCCCCTTTCCGTGCCACCTGAAGGAAACATGCAGAATGTCAGGCAGATGCACTCCGTGGCTACCTCGTACGTGCCTCCTGAAAGGAGTGTGCAGTCTAACTCCACGAACAAGGAACGGAAGGCTTCGGTTGGTGATGCTGTCCAAATGCAGGACGTGATGCAGCAGACTTCCTATTATGCACAGCCGATGAGCGGCTCGCCGCCTCCTGTTCCCCCTGCACAAGCTCCGACTGCGTTGGAGCAGTACCTCCTCCAGCAAGCAGCGAAGCATTACAAGAATGCTGAGCACCTCGAGAAGCTGTTGGCGCAGACAGAGGTAAGACCGCAACGGAAGACACCCCTTGCTGCCAACCTGGCAGTCATGCGAACGTCGTACGCCACCACAGCCGCGACACCTGCAGCAGTGCCACCGCCTTCTGTGAAATCAGTCACACCACAGTCCTTGTCTGCACCTCAGTCGATGATCTCCGATCCCCGGAACGCTCGTGTCGTTCCAGTGCAGCACGTACAACATGTGCCTGTTCCCACCCACACACCCTCTCACCTCCCTACTACCCCCGGATACAGTCCGGCTGTTGTGGCGAGAGGCATCTCGCCGACGAGAAGAAAAAACTAGATCTATCAGTGTGTTTGTTTATTCTTTGCGATAACATCGATACCCTCTCTCTCTTTTGTCCCCTTATGTTGTAAAGTTTATTAAGCGTTTCTCACCCTTCCCTTCTAGACAGCATCACAGGAAGGGCGCCGTAATGGGGTTTCTTCCATGTGGCTTGCAATTGAGCCACTTGGTGCTGCTGACAGAGTACTTCATTGTGCTGGGCGGGTACCTCATCATGGGTGGTGGCGTGCTCCACTGGTTGGAGAAGGATCGTGAACTAAGTCAGATCAACGCCCAAGCAGAGGCACTGAAGGAAGCGCATTTAACACCGCAGCAGATGGAGATCTTAGGAGGGAACTCAATCTGCACCTTCAGAACCGCGCAGGACCGAGAGTGGACGTTTTCGGGGGCAACATTTTTCAGCTTGACGGTGGTGACGACGATAGGGTACGGGCACGTGGCACCTGTCACTGACTCCGGCAGGGCCTTCACGTTGATATATTCCATTCTTGGAATCGGGCTGGTGGCGCACATATTGAAGAAGATGTCACGTGTGGTGCTGAAGATATTCACGTCTTTATGGAGGAAGATCACCAACAGGAAGAAAGAAACAACGAGCACCACTGGGATGCTTTCCGAAGGTCTCAGGGAGCGTGCGTACGTTACGTTCAACAGGTTTGATGTAGACGGGAGTGGCACCATCGACATGGACGAGCTGGGGCAGTTCCTCGAGGCGCTGTCGGGGTCACGCGTGGACCCGCTTGTCGTTACGCACGTCATGTCAGAAGCGGACACAGATCCTGACGGCGTCCTCACCAAAGAGGAAATGGTGCAGGCAGTCACTGTGTACTACAGCCTTCAGAACGAGCTGCCACGCGAGGTGCTGTGGCGCAACATTGGATCAGGGTGCGTTGTGATGTTTTGTTGGCTCTTCACATGGGCCGGTCTTTTCAGCTACCAAGAAAGCTGGGACTACCGCGAAGGCTTCTGGTACTGCTACGTAACGCTCACCACGATAGGGTTCGGGGACTACCACCCGAGGTCCAACACGGGACGTGTGATGGCCTTCCTGTTCATCATCCCTGGGCTGAGCGTGGTGGGGTGGTTCATCAATGCTGTCTTCGCCGCGTCGCAGGCAAAGCGGTACTGGTTCCTGCAGCGTGCTTACGCGAAGGGGAAGCTGAGCGAGAAGGTGCTTCAAGCGCAGGGGGTGCGCCCGTTATTCAAGCCGCCCAAACCCCCACCGAAGAATGTCAACATAAGACGGCCCAGCCACGCAAGGCGGCAGTCGACAACACCAAAACCCAAACCGACAGATGTCAAGGTGACAAGCGACAAGATGCTGTCCGAACCAATGAAAGCGACACCCTTGAAGAGCCCTTCCTTGACAGGGTCTGACTTCCCCATGATGGACCTGCATGAGGCAATACTTTCGCCGCCCTTGACGCCGAACACGGTGCCGAGACGAGGGCAGCACACGTCGGGTGCGACGAGCCCTAGCATCAACGCTCCAAGGAGGGTAAGGGCAACCACACCTCATTCTTCCTCTTTGGTGCGGGGGCGGGGGGGGTCTACCCCAGGGCCTCCTGCATCTCGGCACAACCCCCACAGCAACTCTCTCCAGCCTTCCATCCAAGACAATTACATGGACTCCTCTTCGACCATCTCAGACACACCATCGCAGCTGAAGTCGCCAAGCAACCCTCACTGGACCATCCACCCGCCTCAATCCGTCTTCACGCAAGTTGGTGGGAAACCTGCCTACTCCGAGTCGATCGTTACTTAAAACAGAACAAAGAGATGAAAACAGGAATGGGGATGTTAGCTCTTAGAGTGCGTGTTTTTTAAAGGGGGGGTCCGAATAATTCCCTCCCAAATAATGTGTTTTTTCCCAAATAATTCTTTAGGTGGTGGGGATAACATGAAAATATAAGAAAAACATCAGATGTGTTGTTCGCTGTTGACCTCCTCGTCGGTCATCACCGGTAGCACCCGAGTGGAAGAACGTAACGCAGATGCTCAGGGTGACGAACAGGCAGCAAACTGCACGAGCGCAGAATCTTGGTTACCCGGGACGCCCCGGCTGGGGTTGAGCTGTACACCGCACGCATTAAGGACACGACGCGGAACGCAGAAGAAGCTACAACTCGGCCGCGGTGTGCCCCCTGTAATCAAGTAGACAGTTCTTGTGCAGGGCGCCGCCAACACCGGCCTCCTTTAACTCATATATTCTTTTTTTTTCCGGAGATTTTTCCGCTCCAAATTTCCCAAATAATTCCCGACCCCCTTTCTTTTTTTTTTTAGGGGGACCGGGGGGTGGGGGTCACATGGTAGTAACGGGTTTTTCTCAGTCACGCCTGTGCAGGGTACTAGCCTACCTAACCCATGTATACACCCCTTTTTTGACCAAAAAGTCGATTTCCGCCTGGTTTTGGGCACTCATGGGCAATTCTTTTGCATTTTTGAACAGGGACCACGGGGTTTGGCCCCTAATTTTCTTAACGCAAGAAGCTAGATGGTTCGTGATGAACGGTTCAAAATTTCACAGAACTACTTTGTTCGAAGGCGCTTTGTGGGCCCGGGTGCTTCTGCGTTGCCGGAAGGGCACGTGGATTCATGTGTTGACAACTTATCCAGTATTTGCTTTCTTTCATGGCCCGCAATGTCAATGTTCCATTCCTGAGCAAGATCCCAAAGCTGTTCCGTAGCCCACTGGCGGTATTGTGAGGCTGCTACGCAAGTAAGAGTGTAAGAGTGCTGGCCCGGCGAGCTACGAGGGCAAAAACCCCATTTTCTTCTAGAACATGAGAAATATGTCAAAGTGCGACATGATCAGACTGGAACGGCCGCCCCGGGGCATCTTCTGCTCAACCCGGCGGACGTGGGAGGCCCTTCTTCGGAAGGTGCCAGTCGCTTGATCAGTGCCGTCGAATGCGCGCTATATTTTATAAATACATATAACAATCGATTGAAAAGGAAAAGTACGTATTGTGAGGCTGCTTCTGTGTGGCACCGGCGATTAAGACCTCCCGCCATTTTGAGGGTTGGGGGGGGGGCTGTGGCATGCCCCAAGCAGCCGAGGCGGGACGTTGGTTGATGACTGCAGCAGAGCGCCGAATCAACGTGGCACTGTGGGTAGGGCAGGCACATGAGAAAGGTCATGCAACTGCTCAGCACCTTTAGCTGTATGCGTCTCGCTAGTTCCGAAGAGAGAAGTAAGCACTTTGAAGGGGTCGGACCCTTTAGACAGTGCAGCACAGAACGTTGTTGCGGGTGTTACAATGGACACTGCACCTGTACGAGACTCCAGCAGCCTCCCAAGCCCTTGCAGCTTCTCAAGCCCCGACAGATTCTCAAGCCTCTCAGATGCCCGCCAAAACCAGGCGGTTTGTCTGCAACGTTTGTGGGTTCTCCACAGCCTGGGAGAAAAACTGTTAAAGTTTCCTTTACGAAAAAAAAAGAAAAGGCATGAAAAAAGTCTTCGCACGATTCGGCATGTTAAGATTTCCGAAGTGCTCTAAGCCGCTCCCTCCTTTCCATGTGGCAGGCCCTCCAGCCCAAAGAAGTACAACCCAAATAAGTGTATTCCAAATAATTCTTTAAGAGATTGTTACACTGTACCGGGAGCGAGAGGACGACGAGGAGAGGGGGCCGCTAGGGGTCTTGCTGAAGAGGTGGCTTCCCTTCCTGAACAAGGGGTGGTCCTTCATTGAAGGTTTGCGCGCTCTGGTGCCCAGTGCGAGACGCCATGAAGTAAGACAGGCGATCAGACCGGCTGTTGCAAAGGAATTGATCCACGGCAGGTCGTCTTTTGCTGGAATGGAAGCGGGTGCATGTCCGTCCACGAACGCCTGGTGGAGGAAGCTCCAGTCACGGAGACCGCTGATATCGTACAGACTGCGGCGGATCATCAGCGGTGCAGTGTTCACGGTACACCCTCGAGTGTGGGGGAAGCAATTGGATGAACGTGAGGGTGTGGAAAGCTCGTCTCTTGCGTGCGACGTCTGCGACCATCGATGCCAGACGACGACAGAAGTCACGGAGCACGCCCTATGGGAATGTGCACCAGCGAGAGCTGCCCTGACAAACGAAAGATATGGCGGGATGACACGAAGTGACCTACCTGCAGTGACCGCCCTCCACGGGATCATTCCAAGGGGCGCAACGGGGGCTGCGAAGCAACAGGCGGCAGTCGTGCAACGATACCTGTTGGATGTCGTGTCAAGACGAGACGCCAGAGCGGCTGAACGGAGCACCAGAATCCTCACCACCAACCCGTGGGATGGGATCACAACGGGGAAGCAGCACACTGTGCCCACAGTGGAGCTGTTGAAATCGAACGGAGCGTCGGGAAAGGTCCTAATGTTCTACATGAAGAGCGTCCTCAGGTGGCTGAAAAGCCTAAGATGGTACGCAGGCAGGAAGTTGACGTCCGTCACGACGATGGAGCTCGCAGTAGACTATGAGCAGGCCACCCCCTCCACTGCCCAAATAAAGGGATTATTCGGACCCCCCCTTTATTTCTTTTTTTTTTTTTTTTGCGGGCCGTTGCTAACCACTTCGTTCCTATCATAGTGAATTTTTTTTGCCTACAGCAGCTTAGTTACAATTTCTCCCCCCTAGCTGGGATTCGGCGTCTCAGCAACGTTTTTTTTTTTTTTTAGAGTGCCCTTTATGTTATTTATATGCTTTCGAGGAGCACACTCTCAAAAAGGAATTCCCATCCCTCCCCATCCCCAATTTTTTTTTTTGTATTTTGTGTTATGTTTTCCCCTTTGAGGGGGGGGGGGGGGGGGGGGGGGGGGGGGTACTCTCCAGACTTTTTTTAATGCAAGACGAAAAAAAAGGGGGGAAGAGGAAACGGCGAATCGGGTACTCGAAAAAAGAAGGGGGAAAAAAAGAATGGAAAAAAAAGATTTTTTTTTTCCCCTGTTCGTTCTGTTTAGAATCTAATTGGAAAATACCTTCTTTTTTCAAAAGAGAACGTTTAATTCATTGGAACCAAGAAGATCGAATCACCGGGGGGGGGGGGGAAATATAAAATAAAAAAGCTTGAAAACACCATCAAAGACGACCTTTGCTTCCTCTACCCCCCCCCCCCCCCCCCCCCCCCCTCCCCCCATGGTGAAATATGTTTTCCCTGGTTTTTACAGTAGTCCTAGTTGTGGTTACCATTCTATAGGCAGCTTTTTTTTTTTTTTTTTGGTTTCGATCTTCTGCAGGAGGAAAAAAAAACCAACTTCACACAAACAACAAACCGCCGAGCCCCCCCTTTTTTTTTCTCTTGAAGTACAAGAGAGAGAAGTTTTGAAATCTTTTTTTTTTTTGTTCGCACTTTTGAAAACTCAACACCTCATACCTTTAACCTCTTCTACCTCTTCTCCCATCGCCGAAAACGGAATCCGACGTAAAAGATGTGTAAAAGAAAGAACCGAAAGATTTAAAGAAGTGCGCCCTTTGCTACCGGCCTTTTTAAACCTGTGTGAGTGTCGTGATTCCACAGGAAAAGCCCATTTTAACTAACGGGATCAGTGGGGAGTGAGTAATGACGGATTAGAGGAAGAGAAGAAAAAAAAGGGGGGAGGAAGCAATCAATAATTGGGGGAAGGAAGGATCGTCCCTGCAAGGGGGTGGTGGAAAAATGGAAATATCAAAGGGGAAGTTTTCATTTTTTTTTTTTTTTTTTTTAAATTGCCCTCTCCCTTAACTGCTGTTGAAACGAAAAAAAAAAAAAGTTCCTGGGAAATAACAGAACTTGAATTCAGCCTTTTCTCGGGATTTTTGACCGCGTAAGATTTCAAAAGAAAATTATGTCAGTTATAGGAAGAAAACAACCGTTAGAAGAAAGAAAAGTCCTATTCACTCACCTCGCCCACTGTTGACAGGGACTTCCCCCCCAAACCAACTGCAAACAAAGTTCAACATCTGAATTTTTGCTCTTTCATTAATTCTTTTTGATGATTGAGCATTCGGATTAAGAGAGAAAAAGAAAGAAAAAAATGAAAAAAAAGAAAAATTCGAACAGAAGTGGCTCCAGGACAGAGCTCGAGTGCCTCCACAGCGGACCTCCACACATAGTGTTTTTTTTTTTTTTTTAAAGATTTTTATGTGTCTTAACACACTTCTCCCACAGCAATGAGTTTATTTTTGAGATTGGCTCAAAAGAAAAAAAAAAAAAAGAAAAGGTTATTTTGCATTCCGTATATCCCCCCTTCCGTTATACCCATCCCCCCCCCCCCCCCCCCTGTCGTTCACGGAAGCCTTATTCAGAACAGCAGTTGTTAAAAGAAAGAAAGTTGTTTTTCTTCTCTCCTACTCAATTTTACTTCATTCACGTCACCAGTTTTACTTTCGAAACTCCTATTTGGTATGTGTTAGGATACTGAATGAAGGGAAAAAAAAAAGATTGAGTTGAGAGTATAATAAGAAACCACCAAAGTAGCCTCTTTTTTTTTGGCAGTGGGGGGGTTTTATATTTCTGTTCTTTGCGATTTGTCCATCTGGCCAAGGTGAACGAATATGCACAAGTTTCTTCACTTTTAACCCAGTAAACTCTTTCTGAAATCAAGGGTCGGGCACCGACGCTGTTTTCTGAGGAGTGAGGTGCTTTACTGCGCTGAGCACTGATTACAGCTGTATAATTATAAAAAAGAAGAAAGGAACAAGAAAAGAAAGAAAAAAGTTTTCCCCTCCCTCCAGGCTGCGGTGAGTGACGCTTGCAAAGACGAAGAGATCGAACACCAATGGCTAAGATGGACTACTTGTGATGGACAGGGCCTACCCCTGTCCCTCCTTATATAATTACCTTTTTTTTTTCTTCTTTTCTTCTTCTTCTGCTCCCCCCTCCTTCCGGCGTAATTGAATAATGACGTAACTGGTGTTAATTCTTTTTATTGTGCCAGACACAGAAGTTTCTCTTCATGCTCTCATTTTACTTTTTTGTCAGTTATGTTTCCCAAAAAAATACAACCCCTCCTCACTTTTTTTTCTCTCTTTTATTATTTCCCCCCCCCCCCCCTCCATTTCTGTACGATTCTTTTATCTGGGATTTTTTTTTTTTTTTATATTTACGTTTTCTCTCCCTTCACCCCCCTTTCCCACCGTTATTTTATATTAAAATGTGTTCTCTTTTTTTTTTTCCCGACTCTTTTTTCCTTCGTTCAAAGGTTAAACAAAGGTTTAAAAAGGAAAAAGAAAAAAAAGAAAACTAAAATGAACGGGCAAACCATGGACGAGGAAGAGAACAGAATTGTCATGTTTGATGACATGCAGCAGGCAAGGATATACCCGCCTGATAGGTTCAACGAGGGGGTGGCTCTACAGGAGCAAGCTTCGGGGTTTGTTGACAAACTGCAAAACTTCCAAACAGTAGTGACCTCAGTAGTGAGCGCTGTGGAGCAGCAAGGAACACAAATCGACCAACAAAAGCTCAAAGCCATAGGCCTGCGGTTGAAGGTCAAGGGCGAGGCGGAGATACGAAAGAGGAAGGAGGCTGAGCTGCGTCTCCGTGTGAAGGAAAAACAAATGGAGCTCGACAGATATGTTGCACAGCACAACTACCTGAGAAAGGCATGTGTCTAAAAAAAAGAAACCCTTCTTGAGCCTGTCTTGTGGAGGGAAAAATAAAGAAAAAACCACACACCCAACAGGTAGAGCAGGAGCAGCGGCAGCTGATCGAAAGACTCAGCTTCACGGACTGAACTATATAAACACCACACGCCCCATAAGGAATAGTTAGTGTCCAACCAACTAGATAACTTCTTACCCTTGTTTTTTTTGTTCTGTTTTTTCTTTGTTCACATGGTCACATGGTACAGGCAGGGGGTGGCGAATATGCTTCCCAGTGAACGTGAGTAGTGCCTATCATGCAGAGTCCGAGGTTGGGTGCAAAGATGAGGAATAAGAGGCCTGAGGCCCTGAAGCCCGTGAACGTGAAGGAAAGGGGACTGAGTACGTTCAGCGATGCAAGCTGTGCGGATGCAAGCAGCGTCAGCGACAGCCACCACGGCACTGTGGAGATGGCCGTGGAGGGCATGCCGCCAGTGACGCACGACATGGAAGCGGCGTATGAGGTGCGTATTGGGGTGGACACCGAAGTGCATGGGACAAAGAAGGCAGTACTTGCACAACAAACCCTGCTGACTGGGGAACGATACTGTGGTCTGCATCACCTGGTGTTCTATTCCTCGTCCCTGCATGCACCCAAGAGCACCACCCTTCAATGGTGCACTGCGAAGACCTCCACCACAGCTGTCGTCCTGCTGTCCTGCCTCAACGTCGGGACCGACCCACCCGACAGCATCAAGGTATCCCCGTACCCCGTGCTACAGTGCTGGAAGGACCCAAGGCTTTGTGGCGAGAAGCGGAAGGCTTGCGAGGTCATCATCTCTGCGTTACGAAGCCAGTACAACGACCTCAGCAACAAGACGAACATCAGGTACTACACAATGCCTGATGTTACGTATGATGAACTGTCGAATATCGAGAAGATCAGGAAGCACGTGAAGAGCGATCACAGGATCGTGGTGCACTACAACGGGCACGGCGTGCCTGCGCCCTCTGCACAGGGGGAGCTGTGGGTGTTTGATGCTCAGTACACGCAGTACATGCCTGTGAAGGCGAGCGACCTTCTGGAGTGGATCGCAGGCCCCGTTTGTGTGATTCTCGACGTGCGCCGCGCGGGGCTGGTGCTCAACAAGTTGCGCAGTGTGGTGGAGAGCTCAGGCCATGCTGATGTGATCGTACTGGCGGCATGCCATGAGCGGGAGGATCTGCCAACCAACTCGTACTTCCCAGCGGATGTGTTCGGGAGCTGCCTGACGACGCCAGTCAAAATGGCAGTCCTATGGCATTGCTACAGCACACAGCGATACACACACTCGCAAGCCATGAACGTGCTGCAGATAATCGACGGGATTCCCTCCCTCGCCTCGTCTCTGCTGCGTGTCCTTAGCACCTTAATCGACAGCATTGCGTGGAGCTCCCTTAGCGCGCCCATGTTTCTCAGATTTTTCAAGCAGGACTCTTTTCTCACATCCCTCTTTCGCAACTTCATTCTTGCGCAGCGCATAATGCTGTCCTTGAACGCGACCCCTCTTAGCTACCCCGCTCTTCCTCTGTGCACGAACCACGTAAAATGGGATGAGTGGGACTGGCACCTCGATCAGTTCCTCACACGTTGCACCTCTGCAACGAACAAAATAGAAGAAAGTCAAAGTCTCATGTTCTCCTTCTTCAAAGCCCAGCAGTGCTCCTTCGCGCACTCCGTTGCGTGTTTCGACAACGACATCTCACTGTCCCTCCCTATCATCATCCCTTCACTATGCATTCCTCAGTGCCAGAGCAAGACCCTGGCCCTGCTCGCGAGGTACTCTGACGGCTGCCACACGAATGTCAACAAGCTCCTCACAGCAGGATTGCTGCCATACATGCTTATGTTTTGCAAGAGCCCCCCGCCCCCTTCTGCGCATTGCCATCACTTGCTCTACCTGTGGATGAAGGCTTTGACGCTAGCCGACGACCACGTGGCCAACGACGCGGTACAGTGCATGCCATTCTTTTCAAACCTTTTAAGGAATTGCGGCGACAGCCCTGTCCTGCACCACCTGTCAGTGTGCATCATAACCATTCTGTGTAAGACGCAGTCCTCTGCACGAGGGAAGGTGTACAGCACCATATTTTGCGACTTCTCAGAGGTCGTGCTGCAGTACGCGAAGCGCGAGGCCGACGACCATGGGCGGTGGGGGTCGGGGTGCGGCATCTTGAACTGGATGCTGCTGCTGGCCAGCACGGTCATCGAGGGCGAGCAGCACCTCATTGCGGAGCTCATCGGGAAGATGGGTGTTAGCGAGGACTGTACATGGCTGCTGCTCTGCAGCAGGCACCCTCTCCAAGCCATACGCAGTGCCACGATGAACCTTGTACGCCTGTTGAGTTTGAGGATGCTGGACGCCGTGCACTTTGACAACCTTGATGGGTATCTTCTATCGCTCCTTACTGCCGGTTGCACCGACCTCTCAGCGTGGGTACGCCTGTCTGCAGCCAAGGGCTTGCTTACGTTTGTCTCATCCCTCCACTCCTCAAGAGCCAATGGCTCTTTTGCATCCCTCAGTTCTGTTGATGTGCCGCCTGAAGATGAGTATGTGCAACCACCTAACCCAGTCCACAGCCATGATGACCTGATGGGCAAGGCCATGGCGGCAGGCACGGCGCTCCTCTCGGATCCAATGAGCCAAGTGGCCACCGTCGGCGAGATGACCGTAGCTATGATGGTATGAACAAAGTGTCAAAGACATTTACACAGCGCAAGCCCAAAGAGTTAGCCTCGACGTCTAGTAGGTGCAAGTCCCCCATGAGCCCTTTGAAGGGGTGTGAGAAGGCTGGCAAGGGTGCTGATCTTAGCACGCTCGACGAAGAGATGGAAGACCCGTCAGACGAGAGGCGTGAGTACAACCCCCGGCGGAGCACGATGACACTTGCCACACCTGTTCTGAGCAGTGGGATGATCGAGAGTGCCGGGCAAGGGGGCCACGTGTCGTTGCTGAGCTCGAGTATCGCATACGCTGCATGTGTGACGCTGGAGGGTGAGGACCTGTCCTCGACACGGCACAAGGCCACGCTGTGGAAGACACGGTACACACGTAGTGCAGCAGCCACTTGCCTAGCATCCACTGTGCAGAAGGCAGGGAAGATCTCTTTCCTTGCTGAAACCGACATCAATTCGATTATGAGGAACCACATGCTGCACCCCACTTTGTGCCTTGCACTGTACAGCAGCAAGGACACAGTCAGCTTCTGGAATTGGCGAAGGAACAAGACAGGCACATCGCTGAAGGTACGCAGCCACCTGGGTGCCATCAGCAGCCTGGAGGTGCTGCACCGCCATGACGTGTCGCCCTTACTGGTGGCGACGAGCAAGGGGAACATCATGCTAGCTGTCGATTGGTGCAGCTCGAAGTGCGCATCTGTGTCCGCCTTCCAGCTGGTAAGCAACCCTACACACGAGTGCATTGCACGTGTGAGGTACAAGGACAGTCTCTGGTGCACAGGTGGGGAGGGCATCAAGGTGGCTGACCTCTGCAAGGAGCAGGAAGTGGCAAGCATAGTGACAGGCGACAACAGTGCTGTCAGCGCATTGGTGACACCTCATGTGGTATGTGATGTGTGAAATAAGGTACACACGACAGGACGGGGACTACGGAATGGTGGGGCACCAGTCTGGATGCCTGTTCACTGTAGACGACAGAGAAAAGGAAGGGACGCTGATGGTCGGGCAGCACAGTGCACATGTGACGGGCATCAGCTTGGCGTGCGAGGAGGCGCAGGCACAGGGCTACGGTGTGTCTTCTATTGCGATAGATGGGCAGTTGTGCGTGTGGGACGTGCGGAAGCCCCTGACTGCTGTGGCTGTGCATGACTTGTGCAAAAAGGAAGGGCGGTCACTTGCTGGCAGTACCTTGCATGCAACTCTGCCCCTCGCAATGACTTGCAGCACTTCCTCTTCCCGTCTGCACCACATCCCTACAAGAACCGTGACTCACCTCTCCACCGCTGCAGAGCGTGAGGGAATCTTCAAAACCCGATTCACCCCAACCTCTTCCGTCTTCCATCCTCTTGCGCCTATCTCTCTTTCTGTCTGTTCCACTGGTAAAATGGTGTTGTTGTCATTTGCTGACTGAGGTGGAGGTGCTGAAGTTTCAAGTTCTGTTTTTTTTTTCTTCTTTAGGAAGGGGATTTTTTTTAACAAGAAGAGAACTAGGGGGAAAGATAAAAGCGAATACTTATTTTTAAAGAAAAAGGAAAAAAGAAAAAGCGAAATTTCTTCCCTCTCCCCTCCACCCCTCTTGTTACATGAGGGTTAAAGCCGGGTAGCTATGCGTGTGCTGCGGTTGTTGTGATTTTGAACAAAGAAAGAAAACAGCGTAAAAAGAAATTTTAGCCCTTTGGCCCCCTTTCCCCCCCCTTTTTTTTTAAACGAGTTCCTGACTTGTCAAACAAATGAGGAATATTTCTTTTGCCTTTTGAGTTGTTGGAGAAGCTGGCAAAGATACCAAAAAAGAGAAAAGAAGGAAAAGAAAAGAGTTTCGTTCTTTATGAGATACTTAGGGGCAGATAATGCCGGGGGAACAGAAACAAAGGAGCTGTAACCATTTTTTTTTTTAAAGCTTTCGAATTATTTTCTCTCTTTACTAGCAAGGGATTTTTTTTTTTGTGCTAAAATTTAAATTAAAAAAAAAAGAATAAAGGAAGGAAGGAAAAAAACAAAGAAAATAATGCATTTTTTTTTTATGAGCTCCTCCGGATTAAAATGTTCACAGGGCAGCATGCAACCATGTATGGTCCGTTCTTTCAATTGCGATGCTTGTTTTGCCATGAGGGTGGCAGAATCTACCCGGGAAGCGAAAAACAAAGGTCAGAAAAACGGTGGAAAATGTTTAAAATGCAATTTTATTTCTTACAATGCAGCATCTAGGGTGCTTAAGAGTGGTGATCAAGCGCACCCCAAAATGACCCCAAAGGTTTCACAGATTTTCAATCTGCGTCCATTCCTCCTGTCGCTTTTCACGGAAGAACTAAAATAAAAAAAATGAGGCCTGGGTTATCTGTAATTTCTAAACGCCAAAAGCCAACAGAAAAAGCATGTTCTTGCAAGCGTTTTAAAAATAAAACAAAACAGCGAGCATTGTGACCTGCTTAGACCGCAGTTCTACGCACAAGGTGGTGTCGGACTTTGTGGACATTTTTTTCCCGGACGAGCTCATATATATATATATTTTTTTTTTTCTCCTTTCGCGGGGTGGTAACAAGTGAAATCAGGTTTTCACACTACCAACGTTTCCCTTTTGGTTTTCTTCTTCTTTTTCTTTTATGTCAATCGGTAATGTCATTTTTTTTTTTTTTTTTTTTTTTCACTTCATTCATTTTTGGTTCTACTCCGCCTCCCCTTGTGACGTTAGGAAGAGACTCCATTTTAATACACTATAAAATTGAGGGGTTTAAAAAAAAAAAAGAAAAGAAAGAATAAGAAACAAAAGAAAACCCTTAGGTCCTCGAAGTGTATGTATACAGGTGTTTTTTTTTCTTTAGTGGCTGCAACACTCCCCCCCCCCCCCCCCCATCACAGTGATAGGGAGCATTTCCCCAATTATTTGTTTTTTTTTCTTCTTCGATGCAGCATTCTTTTTTAAAAACACGACCCCTTCCATGGGCTCTAAAACCGTGTTTCTTTTTCTGGAAAAAAAAGAAAACGATGTCCCCCACCCTGGGACCAGGCACGCCATGTCTGAAAGGTGGCGCGGTACGAAAGATCGAATTTTTTTTTTGGCCACACAGACACCTTTTTTTTTTAACCCCCCCTTTTTTTTTTCCCCAGCCGTTTATAGTAATGAGAATACATACACTCCCACCCCTACTGCACGAAGCGTCAGACGAGAGAAGAAAGAAGAGAGGGAAAGAAAAAAGAAAAAAAGAAGAAGTTTTTTGCTCCTTTGATCACCGAAAGAGAAAAAAAGAGTGCTTTTTTTTTTTTTTTTGTGTTTCTTCTTTTTTTTTCTTTTGCATCGTGGGTGTTTTTTGGTTTGTTTTTTTGTTTCCTTCTGTTCTTTTAAAAAAAAAAAAGGAAAAGAGAAATATAAAAGAAAAAAATGAAAACTATCTACAACGAGCCACCCAGTGGGATTGTAACAAGGGGCTGGGAGGGTAGCAGCAGCAGCAACACAGACAGCAGCAGCGAAGGGGACGAGCAGTCCCACAAGGGGAACACGAAGTGTGTGGAGCTCGATGTGGCGTTTGGCGGGCTAGGCGCCGGCTGCAGGCTGGAGGGGTTTGTGAAGTCTTTCAATAGTGATACTGGGTTTGGATTCATCTCATGCGAGACAGCAACAACAGCCTTTGGGAGGGACGTCTTCCTGCACAGGGCACAGGCAAAGGGCTTGTCTAATGGTACACGCGTTCAGTTCAGAGTAGATTTGAACCAGGTCGGGATGCCACAGGCTAGAGACATAAAGATTCTGGGATGCCCTGAACCGGGAACTCGCCCCATTTTCGATCCTTCGCCTCGCCGTCAGCAGGCCGTACAGCCCCAGCAACAGCCGCAGGAGCAACAGCAACAACAACAACAACAACAACAACAACAACAACAACAACAGCAACAACAACAACAACAACAGTACTTTGTTGTGTACCAACCTCCTGCACAGAGTCCTGTCGTCCAATATGTTCTACAGCAGGTCCCACAGGTACAGACTGTCATCCAGCAAGTCCCTGCTCCTCAGGTGCAGTACTTTTCCGTTCCCGTCCAACAAGCAGTGCAGGCCCCCATGAGAGGCACCTGGATCGTGAATTAAGAAAATGGTGGGTGAAGGGAGGGAAGGATTCCAGGTGCGTGATGCTTATCACGCACTGCAGTTATTTTCTTCTTCTTTCTTCTTTTTTTTTTCTTTTTCTTTTCTCTTTTTTTTTTTCGGGTCGGGTGTTTAAAAAGAAGAACAAGAAATGAAAGTGAAAAAAAAAAAGAGGAATGAGAAGAAGAAAGAAAAAAGAGAGCAAAGAAGAAACGAAAGAAAAAAAAAAAAAAAGAAAAATAGTGATGCTCACCCTTAACCAGGGTGAACCATGTTTCCGGACCACTGTTTTTATTTTTTTTGTTGTCTTCTTCTTTTTTTTTTTTTTTACCTTCCCTTCTTTCCTTCCGTCCATGTAGGACATGTGGTCATTTTTTGATCTCCCTCTCCCTCTCCCTCTCCCTCTCCCTCTCCCTCTCCCTCTCCCTCTCCCTCTCCCTCTCCCTCTCCCTCTCCCTCTCCCTCTCCCTCTCCCTCTCCCTCCCTCCCTCCCTCCCTCCCTTTCCCTCCCTCCCCTGTTTTTCATTTACAAAGAACACGCGGAAAAAAAAGAAAACCCTATGCTCCTTGTACCTCTACCTCCATGCTTTCTTTTTTTTTTAAAGAAAGCCGAAAATGAAAAGAGAAAAGAATAGCTAAGGGGAGTAAGGGCGAGGTTCTGTCGAAAGGAAAGAAGAAAATGCCGAAAACGACCTTTTCGGCCCTTCCCTTCCCCCTTGGCTTCATAGGAGTGTTCCCTGTCCCCCTCCTTTCAAAAAGAAATATATGGGGGAAAAAAGGGGGTGGAAGGCTTACGTTCTGTGGGTATTCCCTCCTTTTTTTTAAAGGGAAAAATAGTGATGCTATCTGTAAATCTGGGTTTTCCCATTCTTCTTGTTTGTTATTTTACCACCATCTATCACTATTACCACCTTTTTTGTAAAAAGAAGAAAAAAGAAAAAGAAAAATGAAGGAAAAAAAAAACTGTTTTGTTAAGCTAACTGGAGGGCTCACAAAAAAAAAAAAAGAAAAGAAAAAAAAGATGAAACGAGAGCTCACAAAATTAAACTTCTGAGTCACTCTTTCGTCATATGCAGGACCTATTGCCGCGCCAACCTCTTCTTAACATTCATTTTTTTTTTTTTTTTTTTTTATTTTTACGAAAAATAAAATCCCTCCTTCTCTCTCTTTTTTTTTTTTTTTTTTAATTTTATTTTATTTATTTACCCGGTGCTGTAAACCAAGACGATACCTGGTTGTGCAATTCCCCTGCTGTATGGGCTTCTTGATAAGCAGTAGAAACCCTACTTATTTCACGGCAACGAGGGTGCTACAGAGGGAGACAGCTGGCGACTTCCACTTTCTGGCTGGTACAATGTCATGCTGATCGCTTGCGAACTCCCATAACCATCTTTGGAGGCTGATTTGCGGTCACCGCTGGATGTGATGTTAATGCAAAGCTTTTTACCTGCACGCATTTTAGGAAAGGTCACAAGTTTTCATGGTTTACAGTACTTTTTTTTTTTTTTTTTTTTTTTTTTTTTTTTTTTTTTTTTTTTTTTTTTTACCAACCATCGTACCAAGCCACCTGGCTGAGTTTCCCATCTTTCCCTTATTCTCGTTATAAACCACCATAAAGGCATTTCCCATCCCTTTTTCCCTTCCTCATTGCTGTGCCGATATTTTGGCTAGGGGTGTGGTCCCTGACCCTCTTCCGAAAGCAATTCATCTGTTTATTAATATATTTTTATATGGCTTTTTTTTTTTTAAGGTTTTCTTTTCTTTTTTTAATGAAGATGAAGCAAGAACAGAAAGAATAATCTCGACCAAGAGGATCGTAGCCCAAGCCCTGCATTGGCATTAACCTTGAATGTTGTGGCAATGTTGATGAAAAAAAAAAAAAAAAAAAAAAAAAAAGCCCCAAATCAATCCCACCACCACATATTTTACCACCACCATCCATATTGCTTTTTTTTTTTTTTTTTTTTCGCCCTTTTCCCTCCCCCGTAGCCCCGTTTTTTTTCTTCTAAAGAGAAAAAGAAAATATGGCCGTTTTTTTTTTTTTTTTTTTTTTTCTGGGTGCACCAGAAGCGATGCATGGCTACAAGAGACCCCTGTTCTCGTCTACCCATACAGCTATCCATAACTGACGGCAAACCCCGACGCCCGGCACCAGGATGCAACCGCAGAATGGTGACAGGCAGCGCACTGCAAAAGTGGTTCGAATTTTTTTTTTTTAAAGCCAGAGTGCTGACAAAACTGTCAGAGGTGGCCGAAAAGAAAGCACGGACTAGGCACGTGCAAGAAAATTATCCCCAATTGGGACGAAAGCCTCGATTTTGTCGCATTTTTTTCCCCCAAGCCAGGGGTGCATACCGAAAAAGGGAAAAGAAAAAAAAAAAGAGAACGGACCATGTAGAAAAAAAAAAAAAAAAAAAAGAAAAATAATACAAAGCACCAATAATTTCAAGGTGTATAAACAAAAAAGAAAAAAAAAGAAGAAGAAAAAAGGGGGATCGCTATTTCCCCTTATATTTTTTGATGTTACGGTTTGTTCAGTTGGATTTTTTTTTTCTTTCTTTTTTTTTTTTTTTTTTTTTTTTTTTTCCGAGCTGCAAGGTCAAACCACCCCAAAGGAAGTCCGGGATTTTTTCAACACTCGCACCTTAGTGGGCCTGGGCCCATATCTTTGCTGGGTAGCGGAGACTATCCAAGATAGGAACAACGATCGGCTCTTCCAAGGATTTTTTCTTTCCCGATATTATAAGAATTAAAATATTTTGGCAGGTAGTTGCTATATGGCCCCTCCCCATTGTCACATATCCTGTACTATATCTCGTATCTAATATGCTTATGCCCGAAGGTTTTAGTTTGAGCGTCTCAAGACACTTCCAACCCACCCAGTGGGTGCGGCTTTAGCAAGTCGAAAAAGAAGTGGAATTTAAAAAAAAAAAAAAAAAAAAAGAAGAAGTTTTGTTGTGGGGAAGTCAACAGAGTCTTCCTTGGATTATAGCTAACTCCTTTTTAAAAAAGAAGAAAAAAAAAAAGAAAAAAAAAAAGGGTTTTTTAGATGGGATTTAGAGTGGGTTTCTTTTTTTTTTTTTTTTTTTGTGAAAAACACTTCTACGTCAGCGGCGCAGGCAGTGGAGAGCGGCGGAGTGCTGACCGCAGACCTCGACGAGATGGACAGGATGATGCACGCGGAATGGGACGGCGTGCTCCAGATGTACGGTGAAGGGCATGAAGAACCATCGTACGAGGCCTTCAAGGCTAGATACGGGCCATACATCTCGACGCATGACATGGTGCTCCAGCCACTGACAGGGGCTGATCTGAGAGCAGTTCTGGCCAAGAAATCGACGAGGACAGCACCGGGAGTTGATGGGTGGAGGATGGCAGAACTTCGCGCTATGCCAAATGTATTGTTGGATGCGTGGGCGATGCTCTTCAACGCCATCGAGGTGACAGGGAAGTGGCCGAAGGCACTCCTGACGGCGTTGGTTACGCTGATCCCGAAGGGAGGCGAGAGGACTCCGCTCAACCACCGCCCCATCACAGTCACGAGTGCGGTCTACAGACTGTGGGCCTGTGCCAGGTTGCGTGATATATCGCCATGGCAAGAGAAATGGGCGGACGACTCGCAGCATGGTTTTCGACCACGTCACGGGACGGACAGCATCCTGATGGAGCTCAGCACGCAGCTGGAGACGGCGATGCTGACCAACACCCCTCTTAACGGCATAGCACTGGACTTCGTCAAGTGCTTCGACAGGGTGCCACAGAAAGTAGCGTTCGGGCTTATGCAAGACCTGGGTTTGCACCAGAGGATACTGACCCCGCTCAAAGCGATGTACGCAGGCCTCAAAAGACGTTTCCGCTTCCCTACTGGCGTGGGTTCCGAGTTCCACGTGACAAATGGAATTCTCCAAGGGTGTCCAATCTCCGTCATCCTGGTGAACGCTCTGGTGTCAGTGATGGTGAAGTGCGTGATTGCTGAGGTACCTGGCTCGCGATCGCTGTCGTACGCGGACGACGCGTACCTACTTGCGCGTTTGGTCGAGGTACTCAAGAGAGCGACCAACAAAACAATCGAGTTTTGCGAGCGGACAGGCATGCGCCTTAACGAAAACAAGTCACAAGCATTCTCGACGAAGGATGAGATCGGCCCTTGGTTGAAGTGCACAGGCTCATCGTTCAGAGTGACGAAGGGGATCAAGGCGCTTGGCGTGATCCTGAACATGAACGGGAAACATAGTTTGGACAAGCTACATTCCGCCGAAGGCCGTTTGTCCCGGCTTGGTGCATTGCCATTAAGCTTCGGGAACAAGGCGTCAATGCTGACGGGCACTGTGCTACCATCCTGTCTATACGGTACGACCTACGCTGCGCCGTCTGACAACCAGCTGAAGAAGCTCTGTACAGCGACGGTGACTTCCCTGTGGGGACCGCGCTTCAGGATGAGATCCCCGATGGCTGTGCTCAATGTGCTGTTACCTGGACACACAGCATATCCACAAGCGAAGATTGTTTACAACACGGTGAACTGCCTGATGCGAGAAAGCCTCACCTCCCCACAACTGTGGCAGCGAGTCAATGAGATTGTTACACTGTACCGGGAGCGAGAGGACGACGAGGAGAGGGGGCCGCTAGGGGTCTTGCTGAAGAGGTGGCTACCCTTCCTGAACAAGGGGTGGTCCTTCATTGAAGGTTTGCGCGCTCTGGTGCCCAGTGCGAGACGCCATGAAGTAAGACAGGCGATCAGACCGGCTGTTGCAAAGGAATTGATCCACGGCAGGTCGTCTTTTGCTGGAATGGAAGCGGGTGCATGTCCGTCCACGAACGCCTGGTGGAGGAAGCTCCAGTCACGGAGACCGCTGATATCGTACAGACTGCGGCGGATCATCAGCGGTGCAGTGTTCACGGTACACCCTCGAGTGTGGGGGAAGCAATTGGATGAACGTGAGGGTGTGGAAAGCTCGTCTCTTGCGTGCGACGTCTGCGACCATCGATGCCAGACGACGACAGAAGTCACGGAGCACGCCCTATGGGAATGTGCACCAGCGAGAGCTGCCCTGACAAACGAAAGATATGGCGGGATGACGCGAAGTGACCTACCTGCAGTGACCGCCCTCCACGGGATCATTCCAAGGGGCGCAACGGGGGCTGCGAAGCAACAGGCGGCAGTCGTGCAACGATACCTGTTGGATGTCGTGACAAGACGAGACGCCAGAGCGGCTGAACGGAGCACCAGAATCCTCACCACCAACCCGTGGGATGAGATCACAACGGGGAAGCAGCACACTGTGCCCACAGTGGAGCTGTTGAAATCGAACGGAGCGTCGGGAAAGGTCCTAATGTTCTACATGAAGAGCGTCCTCAGGTGGCTGAAAAGCCTAAGATGGTACGCAGGTAGGAAGTTGACGTCCGTCACGACGATGGAGCTCGCAGTAGACTATGAGCAGGCCACCCGGCAGTCCTTGGCTGGACCCCTCGACGACCAGGACTGGCTCACAGAGAAGGCTGGAAGGATGCGATACATCTTAGGACGTATTCAGAAATGCACAGCAAAGAGTGGGAAGAATGCTTTCCCCGCCAACGCAAAGACAAGGGTACACACCCTTCGACATCTTGGGGGCCCGACGACACACGGCTACGACAGGAGACCACTCTTCTCCTCGAGCCAAACCGCCCCCTACCTAGCACGACTCCAAGCAATGTTTCTCGCCCAGATGCCGTCCATCTCATCGCGACAAACAGCCACCGCAGGCACCAGACAGCAACCGCAGAACGGTGACCGATTAGTGTGAATTTCTCCCTGAACGGTGAGCACCCACCCGCACACCGAAATTTATCAAATTTTTTTTTTTTTTAACACCAACAAGTGGTGTTAGATTGCTTCATGGCCAAATATAAAAAAAAAGAAAGTCTAGGGAAAGGAAAAAGGAAAAGGGGGGTAAAACCAGTAACGAGCCGTAAGGACATTCATGTCTAAGACTGGCCAAGAGGTTTTGCACATGGAACGGATGCCAGATTTCTTTTTTAGCAGCAAACTGTACGAGCGCAGACCGCACGCATTAAGGACACAACGCGGAACGGTGCGCCCCCTGTAATCAAGTAGACAGTTCGTGCTTCGCTGCACACTTAACGCCACTTAGTGTTGCAATCAAAGCCCCATTTCTTTTTTTTTTTTCTTCTTCCAAAATGCCCCCCGTAGAACGAAGAATATATACCAAAATAAATCCACCTTTTCGTTGTCTGTGCATCACATCTTCTCCTCCCCCCTTTGTGGTTGGACAAGGGCAGACACAGTACTCTTATCAACCTGATTCTTTTGTAGGCCGCCCACCTTTTTTTTTTTAAATCCCCACTCGTGTCAGTAAAGGTGGTGGGGATAACATGAAAAATATAAGAAAAACATCAGATGTGTTGTTCGCTGTTGACCTCCTCGTCGGTCATCACCGGTAGCGCCCGAGTGGAAGAACATGATGCAGATGCTCAGGGTGACGAACAGGCAGCAAACTGCACGAGCGCAGAATCTTGGTTACCCGGGACGCACCGGCTGGGGTTGAGCTGTACACCGCACGCATTAAGGACACGACGCGGAATGCAGAAGAAGCTACAACTCGGCCGCGGCGCGCCCCCTGTAATCAAGTAGACAGTTCTTGTGCAGGGCGCCGCCAACACCGGCCTCCTTTAACTCATATATTTAAATTATATCTCAGGCATCTCTACAGGTGTTCCGAAAAATACTATCATTCCTAATACGTTGTTGGTGTAATTTTTTTTACCCCCCCCCCTCTTTTTGAGAAAGAAGAAACTACAAATACGGTAAAAACCAAATGAAAAAATAAAAAAAAAGATTTTTTTGTTTGTTTGACTGCACTACAATGCCCTCATTTGTTTAAATGTTTTTTTTTTTTTTTTTTTTTTTTTTTTTGTTCGTGCCGACCTACCCCGAACCCACCCCGAGGTATCCCCACCCCATCTGCCGATAAGGACGCAGCGACGCAGAAGGGTAACATCACAATATAGACCCACCACGCTGCACACTTCCAAATATTTTTTTTTAAACAATATTGTTGTCGAGACTAAAAACTAGTTGATGGCAGCGTAATGAGCTATTTTATTTGATCCGAGGAGCGCCCTGTAGTTCGTGCTTCGTTGCAATCAAAGCCCATTTAATATTCTTTTTTTGCTCCAGTGAAATATATCAAAAAAGAAGAGATAATTTTCGAAGTTACCGTGTTTTTGGTTTTTTTCTTTTCAGGCGTCCTGCCATATACCGCAGGTACCCTTAAATGTCTCTTTTTTTTTTCTTTCGGAAACCAGTATTTTTGTCACTCCTTGTCATCATATAGTCATAAAGAATTATTTTTTTTTGAGAGCATTTATAGATAGGAACCCGCACCAAGAATGAGGCTTCCCTCACATGGGGTTGTCTTTTACTTGGAGTTTTTTTTTTTTGGGTGACCTATTGGTATCTTAGTTGCAAATGAAATATATAAAAAGAAAAAGGAAGGGAGAAAGAAGAAAAAAAAAGTAATCTAATCCCCCCCCCCCTACAAATGTGAAACTCCTTCTTCTGTGGTACGGCAAACGCAAAACCCCAGCAAAAGGTATTTCAACTAACTGTGATTTCGACAGCAGAAGCATGCTGGTTTCTTTTTTTTTTTTTTTTTTTTTTTGACGGTCAGTTGAATATTGTGGTTCCAATACTCCACGTGAATTAATTTCGGCACTTTGGGTCCTACAAAATTAACAGTAAATTGGTCTCTCGGGGGTTCGGTTCATCTAGACTTTTTAACCAGGTAAACTATCAGCACCACATTGGTGCAAGGTTTGTATCTTATTATTTATTATTTAATTCCGCAAAGTTACATGAGGGAGATTCTGCAGAACCATAAAACAGGCTAAATTTTGCTTAAAAAGTGCAGTAAATGCAAAGTAATTCTGATTTTTACTCTAAGATTTTTTTTTTGAATCTGACGGCCGCTTACACCGCCGTAGGTCAGTGGTCAGGACTTGAACCAGCGTCTCTTAGAGACGAGTGCGCCGACATAACCACTGAGCTCGGCATGTTTTTTATTTCTTGAAACATAACTCAGCATTGCTCTGCCGTTATTTTGCAGCAGTTTTCTTGGTGTCCGAATTTCCCTCGTTTAACTTACAAGGTTTTAAAGTAAAAACATCATACTAAATAAAAAATCAGCCAGATTTTTACTCGGAGGCGTTGTTTCTTTCTTTTTTTTTTTTTTTTTTTTTTTTTTTTTTTTTTTTTTGCTGGAACAAGTAAACAAATTTTTGAAAAGAATTGTTATTGCAAAAAAGAGTAGAGGCAGCTTGTCCGTTTACCCCTACTGTAGGTGAAAACGGCTTGCACAAACAATCAGCCGACTCCTTTTTTTTTTTTTTTTTTTTTTTTTTTTTTATTCACTCGTTTTTTTTTTTTTTTTTGGTTCGAAAATGAAAGAAAGAAAGAAAGAATACTCAAAAAAAAAAAAGCCTGGGAACAGAATATCGACCCCCCCCTTCCCACTATTTCCCCTTTATTTGCTCTAGTTGTACTTGAATCGCACAAGTAAGAGATTCTTGGTACAAAGTTGGTTCGTTCTGTTCTTCTTCTTCTTTCTTTTTCTTCCTTTTATACCTCCTCTCTCCTGAATAGCCTTGTTGTATGAGAATTTTGTACGGGATAAAAAAAGAAAAAGAAATATCTAGCATCTCTCTACTGCGGCTTCGCTGTCCCCCCTAAATCTTGTCCTGGAGAGGGGATGGAGGTTTTTTTTTTTTTTTTTTTTTTTTTTAACCATTAAAGGACTATGAGGACATAAGTGTCCTTTAGAAAAATTATATTTTCTATATGACACTTTTTGTGCCCCACACAGCCTGGTCACTGGGTTGCGATGGATAATCTTTATTCTAATTACCAGCTCTTCTGCTCTCTTTGAGCTGCGCAACACAAAATACGTCCCCGTGCACGGTTCAATTCCGGAAGACTACAGTGCGGAAAACGAAAAAAGAGGCCAGCAACAAATTTGGACGGCATCCGGTTCCTCTTGTGCACGGCCGTACCAAACCTGTGTTAACCTTTTGCCTTTAATCTCTTCGACTTTGCCTATAGTATGAAATTCACCTCAGGGCTGTGCCAAGAATCAATAAATAACAATTTTTACACCTGCAAAACGTGCAATGTTGCCCTGTGCCCTGAGTGCTTTGAGATTTTTCATACAAAGAATGACTACCTGACATGATAAAATCCCGACAATTCTGGGGACGCTGGAGAAAGAAATCCTCAAGGGCTCCAGGTCCGACGGGACCCTATGTTGGAAGAAAATCGACATCTGTGAAGAAATGTCCTCCGCCCAAGCACCCCTGAGTGGGTTGAGCGAGATAGAGAGTTACTTTTTTTTACCCCCTGTTTTTTACAGGGTGTAGTGTACTTTCCTATGGTTAAACTCTTGCATTTTCTTTTCCCGGGATCATAAATAGACGGTCCTTGTAACTTTTTTTGGCCAAAAAAAACCCCCGGTCCTTTAATGGTTAAATTAAGTTGAAAAAGAAAAAGAGGATGTAATAACACAAAAAAAAAAAAAAAAAAGAAAAAAAAAAAGAAAAGGAACTGAAAAAAAAGAAGAGGAAAAAAAAAAAAAAAAAAGAAAACGAAAAAAGAAGAAGAAAAAAAAAAATAAATGTGAAAGATTTTTGCTCTGTTTCTTAGTACTGTGTAAATACCGGAGAGAGATAAACTCCCGGAAGCGAAAAAAGTCCGGATAATTTTCTCCAGCCGGCATTTTCGGCTTGGGGGACCCTAGCATATTTCCCCTGGGCGCATCACCAACTTCCCTGTGGTGGGTCTGCGGCTCGTGTAGTTGTGCTTAGGAACTTATCTTCCACTTCACATCAGGATACAGTCGAGTATCGACACGAGAAGATTGAAGGCCCGGAGTTAGCTCAATGGAACATGGACCAAGCGGGAGGCCAAAGTTGTGAAAAATGCCGGAGTGACAAAAAAAGACCCCCCCGGATAGAAATGACGAGGTATTTTTTTTTTTTTTTTTTTTTTTTTTTTTTTTTTTTTTTTTGCAATTCACCAGTTCGTCCAAGCAAGTATGCTCTTTTGCCTGGTCATCCATTTCTAAGAGGGGTTGGTCGCACTCAGACAAACTTTCGCCAAGAAAAAGAAAAAAAGGAAGCTTTCGTTTTTACAGTATTTTTTTTTTCTCTCCCATTTTTATTAAGTTTTTCCTATGTGTTCTTTTTGCAAAGAGAAAAAAAAAAGAGAAAAAAAAAAAAAAAAGAAAAAGAGAGGCCCACGTCCATAGAGCCGTGTTTCTTTTCTTTTTTTTTTTTTTTCCCCTTTTTTCTTACTGATATTTATTTTTTTTTTTCTCCACCTGACTTTTTCTTCTCGCTTCACCGTTCTCTTAATTTTCTGCTAATCTCCCTGCTGTAAGGGGAATGATGATAACTTTGCTTTCTTTTCTCTTCTTCGTCTTTCTTTTTATAAGCTTTTTATACCGCATTTTTGGACCTAGTATGGTGTGGGAAGAGTTCCAAAAGAATCCAGATTGGAGTTTCATCAATATCCCTGAACCGTGAAAGCCCACATAAAGAGTAGCTTATCCAACCACCTTGATACGGTAAAATATATCCACGAAGGTACTAACCCTGCGAAGAACAGTTTTCCACTTTACCACAATTTTTTTTTCTCCATTCCTTTATCAGTTTTTTTTTTTTTTTTTTTTTTTTTAAGAAGCCACTATATTTTCTATGGCATGTAATGAGATCCCCCCCCCCACAGCTTCATCCCCGGGTTTCTTTTTTTTTTTTTCCATCATAATTTTTTTTTTTTTTAGCCCCCATTGAGACCCTCATGGGCGGGTAAACAAGAATACAACTGGTTTTAACTGCTACTGGAGACACTCATGCTAGCCCAAGTGAAGAAGATTATTTAAAAAAAAAAAAAAAAAAAAAAAAAAACGCTAAAGTAGGTGCAGAGCCTCTTGGCGTGCGGCTCGTTTGTCATGCTGGTGTGCAGTTACTTACTAAGGAGTTTTCTTGTTTTTCCCACCATATTTCTATATAACGAAAGAAAAAAAAAAGATTCTTTTTTTAAAAAAAAGCTTTTTCCCAATTCCTATTTCTATTCTCTTTCTTCTTATGAATATAATATTTTTTTTTTTTTTTTTAATACCGATGAGAATACCCCGCTTGCAGTCTTTTCTACTGCAGGAACGATCCTATAACTTGTCTTAACGAAAGGAGAAATTTGACTCAAGTTTTTGTGCTCTCCGAAATAAGGTCTTTTCCCCCCATTCTGCTGGTCTGAGGACCAGATGCAACGAGGTGACAGCCCATAGCACCAAGGGGAATTTTCTAATGGACTGTTTGTTGTATTTTTTTTCTTCCACCAGCGTGCTACCTCCCATGTAGATGTCTATCTGCCCGTCACCTTTTCATCAAGTGAAGAGAAGAGGAAAAAAAAAAAAGAAAGAAATAAGAGAGGGCGGGAGGGAAGGGGAACAAATGTTTTTTTTTTTTTAGCCATCTATCAACGAGCGTCTATATATAGACGATTTGAAAAAAAATCTTTTACGCAAAGGGCTTTCAATGCAATACGGCCCGGCCCTTTCTTGCCGGCGGGGTCCTGCGCGGAAAATATGAAAAATATAAACTAAATGCTGCCCTAACTTAACAAGAAAATGAAAAAATAAAAAAAAACGCCAGCCCAAATTTACCCTTAAAAATCACTTCAAAAAAAGGCGCCCGGAAAGAGGCCGGAAGAGGACGTCATGAGTGATGGTAGCACTGATGGCTCATCCCTATTATGCAATTTTGATACAAACAGTGATTCTGATACGAATTCGACCGATTCCGAGTCACAGCAGGGTGATTGGACGGCAAAGCCGGAGCAGTTGGAAGGCATCCGGTTTCGTGAAGATCGGAATCCTTGTGGACCCTGTTTTGACATCAGAGGCTCAACGCCATTCCATATATTCTCCCAAATGCTCGTCCCAAACTTTATTCGGGTCATAACTTCGAACAATGTGGCAAATGCGGCTAAAAAAGGTGCCTCCCTGGATCTCGATGCTGCTTCTCTGCGTACCTTCCTGGGTGTCCTTTTGTCGATGGACTTGGATATCAAGCCAGATTATTCTGATTACTGGTGCACTGGCTCCACGTTTCTCAACTACACCCCTGGGTACGCCACCGTCATGTCAAGAGACCGCTTTTTGACTATTCTGGGAAATCTGTGTTTCCACAGCGAAACAAACAAGCGTGCTGACTTCTACCTATCGCGAAGGCCTCCCGGAGATCATGGATGCCCCAAAGAAGCGAGGCCGCAAGCCCAAGGACGCGCATCCCGTGGGGACACAGTTCCACCAGCACGCGAGCATCCTTTGCACCACAACGTGGCATGACATCAAGCCTGTGTGCTTTCTATCGACGTTGGATGTTCCAGTGAAGTCAAATTTGACCGTCCGCCAAAAGAGAATGAAAGCCGGAAAGGACATCTTGTTCCCCACCAAGTGCATATTTACAACACCGCAATGGGCGGAACCGACGCTGGGTGATGCTGTGACAAAACGCCATAAACGCTCCCTTATGACTTAAAAGTGGCCCCTAAAAGTATTTTCGTACTTGTTAGGTAAATCTCTGGCGAATGCTTGGCTTGTTTGGAAAGAAGCCTTGCCCCCCAACACCCTGAGTACGAACGACAGTGTATTGACGCCTTTCAAAGAGGCAGTCATCGAAGGGCTACTAGGGAGGCAGTCTAAACAACAGATAAAGTCAACTACAGAGCAGGCTGCCCCAATACCATGCCCCGAAACACAGAACCGAGTGCTCTGAGACCCCAATGCGCCGTGACAGTACCTTCTGGGACCATTTCCCCGAAAAAGTAGTGCAACGTGCGGTAGCATTTCAAGTCGAAAAGACCCCTATTTCAGTGTTCAGCCTGCTTGGTACAACTTTGCGTGACTCCGTGCTTCAAAGACTGCCACCTTGCCGGGGATACCCCCAGAAACCCCTCTCGGGGTCAAAAAAGAAGTCCCCCAGCCCTGGGGCACGTACGAACCGCGTCAAGAAGGCCTTAAATAGCTTTTTATAGAATTTTACAGTCGATTTTTTTTGACTTGTTTTTTGTACCCCCTCTCGAGCACTTCAGGAACGATATTTTTGACAATGTTGTGGGGGTGGGCCCTGCTGTGGGCACCCTCTCTCTAGAATTGGGACATCTGGAGGCATTTCCGGGGGCATATAGCCCCGGCGTTGCGCTAGAATAGCTTTTTTTGAAGTTTTGAAAATTTACCCCCTGGTGGGCAAAAATGGTCCGTTGGTAGATGGTTAAATATATTTTTCTTTCTTCTTTTCTTTTTTGGCCTTCATGGGGAAAGTCCTTCCTTCCCTTCTCCCGCCCCCATTTTTTTTTTGTTCTCTTTCCTCTTTTAAAAAAAAAAAAAAAATTATAGTCTACTATGTTTTCCTTTTTTTTTTCCCCCCCAACAAAGAAGATTTCAGATTTTACGAATGAGGAAAAAAAGAGAAAAAAAAAAACTTTTGAGCACGAAAATCAGCAAAGAAAAAAAAGGGGGGGAAAGTATTTTTAGAGATCAAAGTTTTTTTTTCTGCGTTGGTTCATAGACTACTCTTCGTTCGCAAAAATACTGTAAATACTTTTTTTCCTATCTGTCGGGTTTGAAAAGGAAAAAAGAAAACTAGCACTGGAAGATCCTAGCACCTCTCGGGGTTCTTTCTAGGGTGCTTGTTTCGACAAATAGCGAATGATCGACCATATTTTAAAAAGTTGTTTTCTCATAGAAAAAAAAAAGATCTTCTTTCTTTCTTTCAGAGTATGCCCCTCCATTCCCCCATTAAAGGACGAATTTTAAATTAACTTTCCCTTGGCAAGACTGGTTGGCTAGAGAACTGAGACTCTGTTAAACACTTTTGCACTGTTTCAGCGTTTTCTAAAGAACCTTTTTTTTACAGGGTTTGTTTTTTGTTCCTTTTTTCTCTTTCTCCCCCCCCATTATTGCACCACCACCATACGTTACTAAGTGGGTCTAGAAAAGAAAAAAAAAAAGAAGGAAAAAAAAACAGCGAGCCACTTAGCTCACCGATCGACCACCCCACCCTCCCTCTCTGCTCCTTTAAAAAAAAAAAAAAAACACAATTTTTCTCTTTTTTTTATTATCCTTGAAGGAAGAAAAACAATAATTTGTAAATGAATTGTTATTGCTAAAAGGAGTCGAGGCAGCTTTTGTTCGGCTTTAACCTTCAGCAGGCAAGACACACCCAAGATTGCCTTTTAGATTCTTTTGAGTTTAAAAAAAAAAAAAAAAAATGATGATTCTGTCAAAATTATGATTGTTTTGATGCCGGGTTAGAAACTTTTTTTTTCGCGGCACGAGAATTTTTTAATAACTTGGCACGAAAATATCATTTCTTCTCTCTCTTTTTTTTTTGTTTTATTGCACCACCGGCCTTTTTTTTTTTTTTTTTTTAAAGCTCTTTCTTGACACACAGGCCGTAACCTTCTTTGCTTTTCACTTTCTGTAACCCAAAACCCCCTGAGAAATAGCCCCAGAGCCATGGCTTGTTTCTTGCTTAACAAGGTCAGAAGGGCCATCTTAACTACATGTGAAAAGAAAACCCATTTGTTTTTTGGTTTCTTCTTTTGGGTCACATTTCTGTTCTTATCTTCTTTTGTTGGTTATCCGCAGTACCGATTTCTAGGCACTGAGTTCCAAGGGAAGAAAAACGAGTTTTTTTTTTGTTTTTTTGCGCGAAAGGACCGAGTTTGCTTTTCTTTTACTATTGTTTTGTTCACGTAACAGCAACACAAAAGAGTGAAAACTCCTTTTTAAAAAAAAAAGGGGGGGTTTTTTTATCCTTTATTATCTTATGTTTTTCTTAGCAGAATAACACCTCGGAACCCCCCTCCCCTCCCCCCAGTCTATTTGTCCACGATCTTGCAGATCAAGACTTAATGGAAAGAGACCCTCGAGAGACAATAACGGATTATTAAAAAAAGAAAAAGAAAAGACAAAAAGAAGAAACCCCTAACTCTTCCACCTCATTTTTTTTTTGATTTCTTTCTTTTTTAAACCCGTCCTTTAAAAAAAAAAAAGAAAAAAAAAAAAGAAAAAAAAAAAAACTACCATTTCTTTCTCAGGAGATTAGTAATTTAAAAAGAAAAAAAAAAATCCAACCATGTCAGCTGTGCCGTCGCCGCCGCCTGCCGCCCCGCTTGATGGGAAGACACCCATGGCTGCACTGAACTTGAACATAACAGCAATGCCTGCCGTGAAGGCAGAGAGGTTGCACGGGGCTGTGAAGTCTTTCAACACGACAAGCGGGTTTGGGTTCATTGAATGTGAAGAGGTGCAGAGAAGGTACCACAGGGACGTGTTCCTGCACAAGGCACAGGCAGGGGAGGTGTCTGTGGGAACAAAGGTAGAGTTCAGCATTGATATCAATTCAAAGGGCATGCCACAGGCCAGGGATGTCAAGCTAATGGAGGAAGTTGCATCTATGAAGTTCAAGAAGCCCCTCCCGCCCCCTAGGTCCCGCCAGACGGAGATGCAGCCCCCTGACCTTGACTCCAGTTGTGTCTCAGAGGCCTCGACACCGGTGACCCCTATCTCTTCCCCGAGGGACAAGGACTCTCCTGTGTCTAATTCTTCGGCACCAGTTTCTTTCGTGCAGCAGCAGCCTGTCTCTTTTCACCAACAAGCAAACCTTCAGCAGCAACAGTTGATCTTCATGCAAATGCAGCAACAGCTGTCTGTAGGCATGGTACAGCAGCAGCAACAACAGCAACAGCAACAGCAGGTGTTGTTGTGTCCTGTTATCTGCCATGTGCCAGTCATGATGCAGTAGAAAAGAAAAGTGGGAAGAAAAGGGCCCTTCGCTTTTTTTTTTTTTTTTTTTTTTTTTTTTTTTTTGATCCTTACAACAACAACAAAAAGAAAAGACTGAACAAAGAAGGGGAAAAAAAAGTTATTTTTTTCTCCTCCTGAAAATTAATTGTTATTTGCAACAAGAAAAAGGAAAAAAAAAAGAAAAAAAAAGAAAAAAAAAAGAGAAAAGAAGGGGGGGAAGAAAAAGAGATAGAGGTATGCTATCCATGAAGGGTTTGGCCCATCCTTCTAAAGTTAGTCCGGCTGGCGCTGTGGGTAAACATTTTTAACTGAATGACGAGTTTCCATACGCCTCGGGAGGGGGGAGAAAGAAAGAAAAAAAAAACTAATTTTTAAGAAAAGAAATAGGAAAAAAAGATTACTTTAAAATTTTGAGGTATGAAAGTATTTTTTTTTTTATTCGGGCTTTTCTTCTTCTTTTTCTTTTTGCTGATGGCAGTGGAGATTGCAAACGGGCAAGTAGTACTTTCTAAGGCAAATCAAGTTTTTCTTTGGCGGGTCGTTGCTAACCACTTCGTTCCTATCATAGTGAATTCTTTTTTAATTTGGATCGAAAACGTGCACACTTCCATCCGTTGCAAGAAAGAAAAAGGTTTTTTTTTATTTGAATCTGCGGTTGCCGTGTTTGGAACAAGTGATTCTTCGGAACTGAAGTGCACAAAAAAAAGGGAGGAAAAAAAAAAAAAAAAAAGAAAACTACAAAAATAGGAGAATCGGGGGCTTTTTTTTCCCTCTTTTTCTTAAAACCGTCTCTCCCCCTCCCGTTGTGCCCGCCCCCATTGCTGTCGGGTGACTTTGGGGCTTTAAAAAAAAAGAAAAAAGAAAAAAAAAAAGAAAGAAAGAAATTCTTTTCATTTCCCGGAAGAAGAAGAAAATAAAAATAAAGAATGGGGTTTTGATTGCAACACTAAGTGGCGTTAAGTGTGCAACGAAAAAAAAAAGAATTTTTGGACACGAGATGAGGTTTCCCAGTGCAACCAGTCCTATCTGACGGGAGACAGCGTTGGTGCACTTTTTTATTTATTCCCCCCTTCTCCCTTTCACTCCTTTCACACTCCCCGTTTGTCGCATTTTAAATCAAAATAAGTTCTTAAGAAATGCAGGACCTTATTGTAATTTAGAACCCGGTGTTGGTTGTCTTCTCCTTTTTTTTTTTGTTTCCTTTAAAGCTCGTTGCCTTACCACCCCTCTTATTTTGTACACGAGTTCTCTTTTTTATTGAGCACTATGAACAAGACGAACAAGAAATAAAAGCAGACATTTGTGCTATTAGCAATAAAAGGTTTACTCGTTAGCTTTACTGACAGCTTTAAGACTTTGGTTTTTTTTTTTTTTTTTTTTTTTTTTTTTATATTATTATTATTGTTTTATTCCCGCTCTTTTTTTTTTTTCTTTTTTTTAATTTGGCATTCCTGTCAATGTATTTGCAAAGAAAGAAAGGTAAAGGAAAAAGAAGAAAAAAAATAAAAAAGGAAAACAAGAATAAATAAAGAAGAGGACGGTGTGAAAGAAATAAGAAAAGGATTTCGTGCCAGAAGGTCGCAAGAAATTTTTTTCGATAAAGGAGAACTGCTGATCTTTTGCCAGCTCAGTCCGGTGGCAACCAGTCTGCACTTGGAAGAAACACTGGCTTCCACCTTTTCTTTCCCCCCCCCCTTTTTTTTCCCCTCGAAAAAAAAAAAACGAAAAGAATAGTCGAAGGAAAGAATAATGTGCCGCACCCTTCACAGGGGCCTAAAGTTAAACAGGTAGACCGGAATTCGAGAATTGTCCTAGTGTTTTTTTTTTTTTTTTTTTTTTTTTTTTTTTTTTTTTTTTTTTTTTTTTTTTTTTTTTTTGCAAATTAGCCGAGCAAAAGAACTTTCGCATTTAAAATCTTTTAGCTCGTGCGAACAGTAATTTCTTCAAAGTACTGCACTAGTGCAGCAGGACTTTTTTATCGGTATTTTTTTGAGGTCTTTTATAATTGTTTTTCTGTTCTTTTCTTATTTTCTTTTTTGTTTTGCTTTATTATTCCCACTCTTCCTTCTTTCACATCACAGTATGTAGAACGCGTGCTGCTCCTCTCGCTTTTCTTCTTCTCCCCCCCCTCCCCCTATTTGTTCACTACTTTTATTTTTCGTTTGGTGAATTTATGGGATTCACAAGAGAATAAAGAATGTGCATAGTACCTGGTGCTTGTTCCATCGGAAAATGAGGAACGAGTACGTTTCTTTAGTTTTTCTTTTTCTCCTCTACAAAGAGCCACTTGTGTTCCAGCCAAAAAATGAGCCGTACTCCCGTTTTTGTTAAATTCGAAATTTAAAGAAAAAAAAAGAAAAGAAAAGAACAGTGTATGACTCATAGGTTTTTTGTGCTGGGCCAAAAAAAAGAAAAAAGAAAAAAAGAGGAGAAAAAGAAGTGTTTAATATCGACCATTATACACTATCGATGGGAACAAAATTAATTTTCATCCCCTAAACGTCCGGAGTATCTACGGTACCCCCATTTTCATTGTTGCTTTGAATGCTCGAAATAAGGGCAGCATGCAACCATAGGAAGATACAAGGAAAGGGTGGTACTAAGATATTTAATTCCAGGTGCCAGAATCAGATCTGTGGGTTTACATTCCCCCCCCCCCCCCCTGTATGACTCCTTTTATTTATTGTCTTTTTAATTTTATTTTATTTTATTTTATTTTATTGTCAATAGTGGTATACCCTTTTCTTTGCTTTTTTGCGAAGCACACGGCCCATGCAGAAGAATCTGAGTAAAGATGGTCAGGTGGCCTAAGCACGAAGAGAGAAAAGGTAAAAATATGGGGAGGGTGAAATAGAAAAGAAAACAAAAAGGAGCCAGAAAAAATGAAAAATGCCTTGTTTCAATAGGGGCCTTGCCACAAGGTTTAGCAAATAGCCACGTGGTGCCACGGCCTTAATAGCGAACTAGGCGTTTCAATCTATTTGACATCCTTTTTTTTTATGTCACGTGCATCAGACCAAAGCTGGCGGTTAACTTTCGGGGTTTCCCGATCTTTGGCCTTGGCTTCCACAGTTCTACTGCATACTAAGCTGAAGCATGGCCTTGATTACCCTTGTGCTGGCTTTGCCAATCCTCTCTTGGTTTTCTTTTTTTTCTTCTTTTTTTTCCCGGGGCAATGGGCACATGCAACAGGGGGGCGAAATGATGGATACTTGCAATTTGTTGTGATATTCTTTTTTCGTTTCTTCTACCGAGGTGCCTTGGCAGATTTCTTCCCATTCTGCACGGGCTTCGAGACAGAGGGCCGCGCCCTGCACACGAGTCATAGCACGGAGACGGGTGTCCTTAACAAAAGACTCCTTTTAACTCAAATAAGTTTATTATAATTTCCCCCCCCCCCCGCCCTCTCTCCTTTACTGAGGGTTGGGTTGCATGCTATCCGCGTCCCCCCTTTTTTTCTTTTTTTTTTCTCTGTTTCGAAAAAAAGAGCTTTTTTTCCATTATTTTCACGCATACGCGTGGCACGCAAAGCTGCCTCGCACACCCCAGGGGACCTGTCTCTCTGGTATTTATAGTTACGTTGGATGACTGTACATTTCTTTTTGGTAACGAACGGACCATGTCTGATGTGTAGATTGGGCGAAGAAAAAGAAGGATTTCTTTTTTATTGACCTTTTACCTTTAGGATTTGGGAAGCAAGACCCTTCCCTACTGTGGGAGGTCGTTGGGGACACTTAGAGAAATGAAGCGTAATGAATATCCCCCCCCCCATTTTTTTTCACCCTTTTGGCAATATTGTATTTAAGAAAAAAGAATAAAAGAAAAGTAAACGGGAAAACGAGCTGTTTCACTGTCAACACGCAATGGCCAGAACCGAGGTCCTTCCCTCATGGATTTAGGTAAGATCGTTGTAACTTGGGAGCAGAGAAGCTATTTTAAGAATAAGAAGAAGATTTTAAAAGTGGAGAAGACATTGACGAGGATAAGAGAATGATAAATGAATGTCTCAAAAAAAAAAAGGACCAATACAAAAAAAAAAAAAAAAGAAAGACAACTAAATGGGGACACAGTGGCAATCACGAGCAGTGAGAGAGTACACGAGAGGTTTTATATAAAAAGAGATTTTTTTTATTCTTTATTTACTTCCAAGCTGCTTTTTCTTGAAATTTTGGCTTAAAATATAAATCAAGTTTTACTTTATTTCACTCTCAGGTCTGGGCGTGAAATAAAAGTTGATTTTTCTTTTGAGAGATTTTAGCCTATCCGTTGGAAAATATTAGAAGACCCGGGCGTGGCGGTGTCCTTGCGGGCTCAAGCATGATCACCATATAGGAAGTGGGTTTTGAATAGACGCCCTCCAAAGTTGGCCTCAGGTTCAAGATTGGTGTAAAAGCTTGATTCGAAAAGCAGCTTGTCAGTTATAAAAAGATGTATTTATGAGAATCAATGAGACAGATTTCACTTTAACTCGTTCTTTTTGCATCTGATTTTTCATAAATAAATAGTTTTTTTCTGGGGGGGAATAACTTAATAGTGAGACCAAGACTTGGATTTTTGGCAGATAAAAAAACAGCGAGCAACAAGGCAGAACAATAGCAAGAAGACAAAAAAAAGAAAAAAAGAAGAAAAAAAAGAAGGAGGTGAAAAGAAAAAGAAAGAAAGAAACAAAAAAAAAAAAACAAGAAGAAAAAAAAAAAGAAAAAGGTCCTCACTTCCCGCACAGACCCCTTTATTCCTCTCCTTTTTTTACCTCTTTCACGTTTCACACCTTTTTCTTGGCGGCAGCAAGACCAAAGCTTCGGCTCAGGTCTCAGGTGTTTGACGCCACCTCCCCTTAAGCGAGTCATGTGAGGGAACTGGAAGGGTGCACCTTTGCCTTCTCACGGAAGTCGTAATGAGCAGCACATGGGGAACAGAGGAAGGCAGGGGGTGCACCAAGTGATGGGCTAATAATTCTTGTCTTAGCGAAGAAATGACGGGCAGGGTATAAGCACCTTGCCTCTCTTTAAACATAGTTGAGGTCCCTCACATCTTACTTTCTTTTTTTTTTTTCCCCTCCCGAAAGATAGAGTTTTTTTTTTTTTTTTTTTTACTTGCGAAGAAGAAAAGAGGGAGAAAAGAAAAGGCCTTTCTCTTGTTCAGGTTTTTCAGAAGTGAAGGTACAGAAGGGGGATGGTAATTTCCCCTCCCTGGGCAAAAATATAATAGAATAGTGCGATACGTCGGCACGAGGGTCTTACTTTCGGGAGGGGGGGAGGGGGTTATTGTTTTTTTTGTTTTATTCTTGATCCCCCTCCCTCACTGTTTTATTTATTACTGTTTTATTCCCCCTCTCCCCTTTCCCTTTTTATCTTTTCTGTTTAAAAGAAAAAAGAAACGAGGCAAAACTACGAGAGAGAAAAAAAAAGCAAAAAAAGAAAAAGAGAAAAGAAAAAAAAGGGTGGCGGTCCACCTACCATTCCCCCTTACCCCATCAGATATTTGTCCTTCTTTGGCCCGCCTGTTTCTTGTCTTCAATTTCTATTTTTGATCACTCACATTCCGTTCTTGTATTTTCTTCTTCTTCATTCTTTTCTTCTTTTTCCTAAAGAAAAAGAAAAGCATGGGGAAAAAGAAAAAGGAAAAGGAGCGAGAGTAGAGCCTATAGAAATAAACACAAGAACACTTGAATACCCTTTATTTTTGCTTTTTTTTTCCCTTCTTTTTTTTAGTTCTTTCTCTCGTTTATTTTTTTATTTTTGTTCTTCTTCTTACATTGTTCTTTCTTCCCTTCGAAACACACAGTAGAAGGCTAAGTTGCCCTCGGACATTGGGGTGCAAAAGCTTTCTATTTTTCTTTATTTTCTTCTTCTTTTTTTTTCTTTCTTCGCTGCTACGGCGGAGGACCAACGAGCGTCTATATATAGACGATTTGAAAAAAAATCTTTTACGCAAAGGGCTTTCAATGCAATACAGCCCGGCCCTTTCTTGCCGGCGGGGTCCTGCGCGGAAAATATGAAAAAAATAAACTAAATGCTGCCCTAACTTAACAAGAAAATGAAAAAATGAAAAAAAACGCCAGCCCAAATTTACCCTTAAAAATCACTTCAAAAAAAGGCGCCCGGAAAGAGGCCGGAAGAGGACGTTATGAGTGATGGCAGCACTGATGGCTCATCCCTATTATGCAATTTTGATACAAACAGTGATTCTGATACGAATTCGACCGATTCCGAGTCACAGCAGGGTGATTGGACGGCAAAGCCGGAGCAGTTGGAAGGCATCCGGTTTCGTGAAGATCGGAATCCTTGTGGACCCTGTTTTGACATCAGAGGCTCAACGCCATTCCATATATTCTCCCAAATGCTCGTCCCAAACTTTATTCGGGTCATAACTTCGAACAATGTGGCAAATGCGGCTAAAAAAGGTGCCTCCCTGGATCTCGATGCTGCTTCTCTGCGTACCTTCCTGGGTGTCCTTTTGTCGATGGACTTGGATATCAAGCCAGATTATTCTGATTACTGGTGCACTGGCTCCACGTTTCTCAACTACACCCCTGGGTACGCCACCGTCATGTCAAGAGACCGCTTTTTGACTATTCTGGGAAATCTGTGTTTCCACAGCGAAACAAACAAGCGTGCTGACTTCTACCTATCGCGAAGGCCTCCCGGAGATCATGGATGCCCCAAAGAATCGAGGCCCCACCAAGTGCATATTTACAACACCGCAATGGGCGGAACCGACGCTGGGTGATGCTGTGACAAAACGCCATAAACGCTCCCTTATGACTTAAAAGTGGCCCCTAAAAGTATTTTTTGTTAGGTAAATCTCTGGCGAATGCTTGGCTTGTTTGGAAAGAAGCATTGCCCCCCAACACCCTGAGTACGAACGACAGTGGATTTACGCCTTTCAAAGAGGCAGTCATCGAAGGGCTACTAGGGAGGCAGTCTAAACAACAGTTAAAGTCAGCTACAGAGCAGGCTGTCCCAATACCATGCCCCGAAACACAGAACGAGTGCTCTGAGACCCCAATGCGCCGTGACAGTACCTTCTGGGACCATTTCCCCGAAAAAGTAGTGCAACGTGCGGTGCAAGCATTGCAAGTCGAAAAGACCCCTATTTCAGTGTTCAGCCTGCTTGGTACAACTTTGCGTGACTCCGTGCTTCAAAGACTACCACCTTGCCGGGGATACCCCCCAGAAACCCCTCCCGGTGTCAAAAAAGAAGTCCCCCAGCCTGGGGCACGTACGAACCGCGTCAAGAAGGCCTTAAATAGCTTTTTATAGAATTTTACAGTCGATTTTTTTGACTTGTTTTTGTACCCCCTCTCGGGCACTTCAGGAACGATATTTTTGACAATGTTGTGGGGGTGGGCCCTGCTGTGGGCACCCTCTCTCTAGAATTGGGACATCTGGAGGCATTTCCGGGGGCATATAGCCCCGGCGTTGCGCTGGAATAGCTTTTTTTGAAGTTTTGAAAATTTACCCCCTGGTGGGCAAAAATGGTCCGTTGGTAGATGGTTAAAAGAAGACGAAAAAAAGAAAAAGATATGGGAAAAGAAGAAGAATTCAAAAAAAAGAGAAATAAAAGCCTTTTTTTGTTATCCCCCCCTTCCCCCCATCCTATTATCAATGACTGATTTTTTATATATATTTTTTTTCCTCTCCCCCCCTCCCCCCTCTTTTTTTTTCCTTCAATTTATCGTTCGCTGTCGCCAGAAAAATGTAATTTTTTTTGAAACAAGCAACCTTTCAAGAAATACGGATAAGAAAAAGAAGAAAAAAAGGGGGGGGGGAAAAAGAAAAGAAAGAACGAGAATCTGCTCCCCCAAAAAACACACTTTCTACAGTCCTCTCTTTTTTCATGCCCCCTCTTTTCTTGCTGTATCCCCCCTATAGTAACCGAGCCGCGGAAAAACTCAAGGGCCCAAAAAAGATTTTTTTTTGAAGTAAAGGTGGAAGGTCCTTTTCCCTTGCCTGGAACCGGGGGGGGAAAATATGAGGTTTTTTGAATTTTCACGGGATGGTTGAAAGAGGGGGGGGAAGGGGAAAGGAAGGGGGGTTTTTTTTTTCTTCTTTTTTTTTTTTTTTTGCTTTTTTTTTTTTTGGTTTTGTTGTTTATTTGAATCTTTCCTTTCCCCCCCTCTTTTTTTTTGCACGTAGGGAGCCATTTTGACCCCGGCACCATATTAACTGACAACAAGACTTGGAAAGAGTAAAGAGTTGGCATGGCACTGCAAGCATGCAAAAAAAAGGAAAGGGGACTTGTGGCAGTCCTGCTGGATGTGGTTATTTCCCCAGAAGGCACCACAAAAAGACACTTTACTGGAGGAAAAGGGACCTAAAAGAACAAAGATCGTATTTGTACTTTAAATGAAATTGTGGAATTGAACTCACATTTTCCTGTTGCCAAAAGCGTAATTTAGTACAACTGCGATCAGGGGTTTTTTTATTTCCCTCCTTTAAGGAATAATAGATCAGTGCCATGCCCTCTTTTTTTTTTTTTCCATGCCTGTAGCTTCGAAAAGAGAATCCTGTCACCCACGCCCTGCTTGTTTTCTTCTTTTTTTTTGTGTCTATTATTTCTCTCCTTTTTTTTTTCCCTTTGTTTTTGTTTTTTTTTTCCCCCCTACTTGTTTTTTCTTCTTTTTTTTTTCATTCCCTTCCCCCTCCCATCCTTCTCACTGTTGGCTGGTTTGGATCCTTTTATTTTCTCTCTCTGTATCTTGTTTTCTACATGAAAAAAGAAAAAAAAAAGAAAAAAACGAAATGGGAAATGGACGTCAGGTGATTCGCATACCAAGTTTGACTCCATTTTGGGTGTGTAATTAGTAAAAGAAAAAGAAAGAAAAGGTTATACCAGCCCTTGCTTGCTTAAAAGAAAAGAGTTCAAAACTGCTCAAAATACCCCTAGGAGGGGAGTGCAGCAAGGCCCCGTTTTTTGCTCTATTCAAAAGACAACAAAGAAACAGCCAGAACCGATTTTCTTTCTTTTCCCCTTCTCTCCTGGGTTTTTGGGAGGCTTTGTCTCAGACGATTGAGATGAGGTTGCATGACAGAAAAAAGATATGGGGGAAAAAAAAAGAAAAGAAAGTAAAGAAATAAACGAGAGAAAGAAAAAAAAGAAAGCAAAACCCCCTTTATCATTTTTTTATCCCATTCTTCTTTATTACCTTTCCCCCGATTCCTCCCGCCTTTAAGACTCCTCTCCATTTCCTTTTATTTCTGTAGGCAGTAACCTAACCCTCCCACTCTCCATAACAGGATGCATGCCTCGGGGGCTGCGTTAAAGCGCAGGCGGCAACGTGCGACGCACGCTGAGCCTGAAGTTGAGGAGGCTTCTAACCACGCGGTAGCAACACATGCCACGGTGTTGGCATTGGTGGCAGTGGTAGCGGTTGTGGGTGTGTGTGAGTACGCGCAAGATGAGCACGTGCCGGTGTCTGGTGGTCACCCCTGGGCCGCCACCGAGGTGCATGATGCGCCACACAAGATGTCTTTAATCAGTACTAAAGCTTACTCCCAGAATGAGGTGATCGCGAAGATAAGCACTGACAACTCGGATGTGATCTCAGCAGAAACAGCAGCAGCCAATGGCCAGCTGGCAGACAGTGTGCTCAGATTGCAGGCACTCCTCCCGCGAGGCGACATGTACACCGCAGCCTTGACCGTCATGGAGGTGTTGCTCAGCATGCGGGGGAGGAACTCACGCACTAGCAAAGCCATGACAGCCTGGTTAATGCAACACAAGCTGGCATCAGTACTACGCCTCACGGCCGACGAGGCGAAGCTATGCCTCGCGAGGCCGTCCCTCGCACGCTACAACGAGCACTTGAAGCGAGCACGACTCATCCTCAGCAGCGTGCGTGAAGCAGGTGTTTTGGTGACCTTTGACGAGGTGCTGAAAGCGTATGACATGCTCCTTAGTAAGAAGGCACCTTTCCTCGTCGCAGGAGCTCCGTGCTTAATCGTTGGCCTTGAGCACCTCACCCCCTCGGTGGGGATGCCTGCCACTGTAGTACTGGCTTACGATGCTGCTGCCAGAACATTAGACGTAACGTCCTTGCACGACATCCCAAAGCGCGCTCTTCTGGCAGCACAGGCACCCCCGCATGCCTACACTTTCGCTGACTTCGATGAACGGTCTGCCGTACCGCACTTCGACTTTGACCCTCTCATGCCAGTGGTGTCCGCACCCTGCGAACACGAAGTGAGCGTGCAGTACAGCACAGGGAAGCCAGATGAACACGTCTTAGATTGTTTTGGGTCTTTCGAGAGTTTCCAGCGACATCAACTCAACCAGGCGAAGGCACTGCCGGTTTGCAAGGGGATAAGCTCTATTTACACCTTCCATAGCGAGCTGCGTGGTGTGTTCCTGAAATCGTCTGAGTGGCACCCTTAAGCACCAAAGGAGTACATTAAGATGGTTGTGATCCTCCTCAAGGCTGAGCCCTGCTCCACAGCTGTGCCTTATGCGGTGAGAGCTTCTGATAGCATCGCAAGGCATTTGGGCTCTATGAAAGCTAAGTTGGGGCTCGGCAAGGGGACGGCGAACACGCGGTGGTTTGTGGAATGCCAGCGGACTGGGCCAGTTGCAAAGGTGGGACAAAGTTTTGTCGAGGCGGGTATCGTGGAGGGCGATGTTATTGTTATTATGCGCAAGCAGAAGGTGAGGGAAGACGAAGGTAGGAAGAAGGAAATAGAGGGGAGCAGGGCTGTTGGCGGAGCAACTGGAAAGCAACGAAGGTTTTTGTTCACAAACACCGGAGAGGTGATGGTGCATCAGCAATGGCGTTATGAAGGAGGAGGAACTGGTAGTGTCACGTGGGACGCTGCATTTGTGCTTGCTGCGTACCTTGATGGTTTGAAGATGGGAGGGACGGTGCTGGAACTTGGCTGCGGTGTGGGACTGCCTTCGGTTATGGCGAGTCTCCGGGGTGCTGACCTTGTCATTGCAACAGACGGTGACGCTGCAATCCTTCCTTTGCTTGTGGGTAACATGGGGCAGTGCAGGGGAAGGTGGCAGGCTTTGCATTATTTCTGGGGTGACGAAGAACAGTACAACAAAGTAGCCTCGCTTATCCCTGACGAAGAGCCCCTTACAGTACTGGCTGCAGACATCCTCTACCGCGGCAGCTACAAAGGCTGGCACCACCTCATCGCTACTTTCACTTCTCTGCTGTCACACCACAGGGATACCACCATTATATTGTCTGCCACTCTCAGAGAGGGTTCTCCTCACGAGGCTTTTTTCAACATGTTAGCGGAAGCACAGCTTAAGCATCAACGACTCCAGCTGCCTCTCTTGAGCGGAAGGCTCCCAAGCAACCAAGAGACACGGCTGTATCGTGTTATGAGGTGCGTGCCGTAGTTTTTATATATATTCAATGTCCTGTCACTGCTTACAGATGTCTTTAAAAGAAGATGTTCCCACCCTCACGCTTCCCATAGGGGTTGGTGATACCAACCTAGGTCTTTCTAGATTCCAGGAGTTATGGGCAGGTGTCATGTGCACTGTGCTCTTTGTGGTCATCACCATACAGGTGCTGTACAGGAGCAAGCAAAGGCAGACAAAGTTGCAGCGCGTCACAGCGAAGCCTTCTCTGCGGGTGCACGTAAATGGCAGTGCGCACGACGCTGCGAAAAGGAACGAGTTGGCCAATGCCTCTGTTCAGAAATCAAGGGATTTCAAACCTTATATACCGTACACTGGGCGGCCTGTGCCGGGGCTAGTTGATATTGGAGACACGCGTGAAGGGAAGCACCCTAATATGAAAGACTGGTTGGACTTCAGAGAGTACGCTAGGTACGTGGCAACAGCAATTAGATGGGAAGTGTACAACCTTGGGGGAGAAGGTGTAATCAACAGGCTGAATGGAGAACTCGACTGTCACACCCTGCGTGACATCCTCGGCGACCTTGAGGCCCAGGCTGCGCTGCCGGAAAGCATCCAAGCCGATGACGGGAGTAGTGCGTTCAGCGTTGACACGAAGGAGGCACTGAACTGGTTGTGTAATACACATGATAGATGGCGATGGGGGCTTAGACCGGGGAAAGAGTTCACCACTAAAGCAGAAGCTAAACGGTTTCGTGCCTTGTCGCAGGCTGTTATCAGCCACCTCCAGCAGCTGTCACCGAGGTGCATCATCTGCAACACATCACCTAAGTCCGTGACATTTAACCCTTGTCAGCACTTCTGCACGTGTGCTGCATGTTCCACACAACTCACCACTTGCCCTGTTTGCGCCTCTGCGATACAGAACCCGCGCAAGTCCTCGTGATTAGTTTAGGTAAAATATTTGTTTTGAATGTTTCTTAGTATCACAACAGAGGAATCAGGTATCACAAAGATGTTCGGGAGTCGGGTGAAGAAACAAGCTGATGAAAAAATTGATGTGAACCCAATGGTGGTGGAGGCGACCATCAGCTACCACGATGCCCTGGGCGTGCCGCACGACGCCACGGCACAGGAAGTTACCAAAGCTTACAAAAGGCAGTCGCTGAGGTGGCATCCTGACAGGAATCTCAACAACGTGGCTATCGCCGAGCGTCGCTTCAAAGAGATCAACGATGCGTACACCGCTCTGGTGGACCCGGACACGAACACACTGCGAACAATTGAGAAACAGGAAGCAATGAGCTACACGGGCCCTCTCATGGAAGGGATGCACAAGAGTGTGGTGACGGAGGAACTGTCTGTGACCCTCGAGGAGCTGTTTAGGGGGTGCAACAAAACCATACAGATCAAACGGGGGCGCATGGTGAATGGCGACCTGATCCAAGAGCGGAAGACCCTTGTCGTGCCCATCATGCCCGGTTGGAAGACGGGCACGAAGCTCCACTACCCCGACCAAGGCGACCAGGTATTGGGCGGGAGGATACAGGACCTTGTGTATGAGATCAGGCAAGTCCCGCACACGCTCTATCGTAGAACAGGTGATGACATTGAGCACAGACACTATCTGGACCCCGACCCAAGCAAGAGACATGACATCCGACTTGAAAGATTGACTCATGGACAACTCGGTAAGATCGAAGGCCCGCTATGCGCTTATTGTGATATCTTATCTGAACTCTGTGGTGTTGGTGTCACACTGCTCCCGCCGCACCCTCTGCCGAAAGACATCCTAGCGTCTATAAAAGGCAGCACAGAGCCAGGCCAGTCGGAAGGCGGCGAAGGATGGAAGCCGCCTGTTGGGAAAGGTATCAGACTGAAGGACAAAGAGGCAACTGCTTCTAGAATCAGGTTGCCAGGTGCTTTGCAAGCAGCGTTGGGGAAGAAGGTGTTCAAGTCGATCGATGGCATCCACAGCGCCTCATGGAAGATTACGAAGAAAGCAGGCGACGAGGTTGTGGTGGGGTTGGCACCACCACATGCCCACTGTGAGAGGAGGTACCACAGTGACGTGGCGAAGGGCAAGTGGGGTGTGGTGTGGAACAGCGATGGGAATGTCTACAATTTGGGTTCCACCAAGTCTAAGGCAGTAGTGCAGCCGTATGGCCCGGGGGATGTGTTGCAGATATCGGTGCACATAGGGGATGGGCAGATGTTCTTCTTTAAGAATAAAGAGCTTGTATTCAGAATTGGGGAAAAGGTATGCCGCATAACAACCGATCTCAACATTCCAACAGGTGGTCATCTCGACTGCTGACAAGAACTTTGGCGATGTGGAAACAGTGGAGAACATGGGGATGCCTGTACTGCGGGGGAACGAGGTATGCGAAAAGTGCTTCTGATCAAAAGAAACAATACAGATCGTCGGAAGGGGTGACCTACAGGTCGCGTTTTTGGAGCCAAGAAAAGTAGTCCGGTCGTCATCAGGCAGCTCTGTGGAGGTGGGGAGTGCGATCAAGCTTGAAGACTGGCTTGCCTCGCGAGACCACCCAATGCCCACGTATACGATGTCAGACTGGAAATCAGAATCGTCGTTAACCGGCGTTATGTACCAGGCACGGGTTACGCTGAAACAGAAACGGCCCTTCCATGCTGAAGGAAAATTCGATGAAGCGGTCTTTATGGGGAAAATGCAGGAGAGTCAAGATGCAGCACGTGATAGTGTTGCTTTCAAGGTCGTCAAGATGCTCAACAGCCTCACAACGCGATTCCCGGAAGCACACAAGGTGGTGAAAGAGGTGCGAAAGCGCACGGAACCAAGCGAACCTACACCAAGCCCTGAGCCAAAAAGGAGTAAGGGGGAAGTTGAGAACCCAACACCAATACTCCCTCCGGCTCCTGTGACCAGCACCGACGACATCGACTAGTCGGGCTTAGCACGTCATCATTGTTCTGAGTTTTATACTTTTTTCAATCGCACACAGACTTACACGAAATGCATGCATGGCCAGAATCTCTTGCTGTAGCATTGAAGGCAATATCCTTGAAGAGAAGGCTTCCATCGCCAAATGTGAGGGAACGCTGTGCTATGCCATCCAGTTTGAGGGTGTAGCCTGCTGCTATGTGGTGCCTTTAGAACAACCGTCGTCGCGTTGTGAGGCTTTTGTGGCAATGGCTGTCGCTTATGGTGGGGGTGACCCCTTACGGGAGTACGGGCAGAGCTTCCAAGATATGTTTGGAGAAGATGCAGCAGTGTTTGTGGAAATAATGAACGACATCTGTATGGACAGCTACATCATTGAAATGGACAGAAAGGTGATGCTCGAGAAGATGAAGCTATCACAGCCAGTCCCCTTGCTTCCCCCCAAGCTGTCTTGCTTAAGGTGGTATGCCGAATTGAGGCAGGGGAGCGAGATCTCATTGACAATGACTGTGAACCCTCTCACGAAGCTGTACTCACTTGTCTTGCAGCCGTGTTGCTCTTCTGGTGGCATACAGTTCGACCCCGAGACACTGTGCTTCAGCCCTGCAGTCTCATTTGCGAAACTGCGTGTCAAAGCACTGAAGCCAGGCACACATGCTGTGAGGTTTTTGGCACACGGTGCCAACGCACACGACGTCCTCTTACCCATGCACAGCGAGATAACAGTCATAAGCCACGAAATAGCCATTCTCGAGTCAGCAGTAGACACGCTGTACCTCCTGTTGCAGACGTGTGAAGCATACAGCAACCTGTCACCCTTCATAACGTCCATCAACAGGCTTTTTCACAGCTTCGTGTCTCAGGCAACCATCTTTGAGGTGCTGAACAGAATATCGGAGCGTGCACTGTTCTCGCTATTCTTCGAGACAGTCAAGTGCCTGAACCATGATCTGCTGGAGAAGATATGCAACGAGACCTTTCACGGAATACAGCTGTGCCATTTATGTATGTTATTTGGCGAGCTGTCAATCATCAGGTGTCTCTTGAGGTGCATCAATTTCGACCCCAACACAGGGAACTCATGTGTCGCTGCAGGGCTTGTTGTCAACGGTGAAAAAGACGTACTGGAGCTACTGGACACGTCAGACATTTGCTGTGATGGATACCTACAAGGTTCTACTGCTCTCTGTTTGGCCATTACTCAAAACAATACAAATGTAGCCTTGCGACTACTAGAGGTTGGCGTCGACGTGAACAAGTGGACACTAACGGGCGAAACACCTCTATACTTGTGTTTTAATTCCCACGTGAAGCAGCTGAATCTCGCAAATGCGATTCTCCAAACAGAAAAGGTGCAATGGGAAGGTCCTCATGGTAAGAAGAACTCTTCATGCCTCGCCTTTGCTGCCAGTGCTTGCCTGCCAGAAAGTGTGCAATGCTTGCTCACTGCAGGTTGCCCCATTGGCAAAGACTTCTGCTCTCCGTTACTCTCTGTCATTAACCATCACTATGAAAACGATTTAAGGTCTGCAACAGCAGAGATCCTAGCAGACGCGGCTTGTGGGTGTCTTGATCTAGTGGGCGCTTCTGGCTGCACAGTCCTGCAGGCTGCATGCGCTAAGGCCGACAAGGTGACAGTCCAAGTTATTTTGTGTGCAGGAGCAAGCCCTGATATACTGGACGAGAAGAACGAGAACTGCCTGCACTATCTGATGCGTAACACTACCGAAGAAGAAACGGTGCTGCTGAGCATCCTGACTACAATACTTACGCATTGTGAAGATGCTGATTGCGACACCGCCGATGCAGAAGGGAAGACACCTTTACATTACGCAGCGGGGTGCAGGTCTCATAGGTGCCTGAATGGTGCAATCTCCCTTTTTCTGGAAGCAGGTTTTGTGATCACATCTGATAGAGCAGGCTTTTCTCCACTGCACTACTCACTGATGTCGTACAACAGGAATGAAGCGGTCATATTGCAGCTACTTGATGCAATTCAAGCCGATTCTGAGGGAGTGGGACTCTTAGCTCCTTCGTTTCTCTGCCTTGCGGTGGAACATGGGATGACTGGGGTTGTTTCAAGGATTTGCAACAAGTTTCTGAATACTGCAGACGACTCGTGGTTGCATTGCGAAGGGGATACGGGAAACACACCCCTGCTGACAGCTCTGCTGTACGACAGCACTGACGACAAGAGTGTACAGATGGCATTAGCAATTTTACAAACGAAAAAGTGCAACCTGAGGTCAATGCGGGACCGTCCGTACAGCAGCCCCATCCATATTGCGGCATGCCGATGCTACACGAGTGTTGTTGATGTTTTGCTAAAAGAGGGTGAGTTTAGCGACCTGAGTGTCTTTTCTGACTATACCCCTCTCTCTGCCTTGCTGAGAGTGCCCCCTTATGATACGCCAGACTTCCAGCAGCGTCTTTCTGATATTACACGTAAGAGCACTGTGCTAGACATATTCATGTTGCTCCTCTTGAGGAGCCCCGATCCCGATGCTCTGATCGTGGTACCGGAGTCGCCCACAGGGTACAGGACCATCCTTCAGGTCCTCTGCGACCAGTGCCGACCGGTTCTTGTGGACAACTTCATAAGGACCAAGTCGCCGTCATGGACATGGGACAGGTCGCTTTCTGTCGTTGAACACCCGTTGTCGCTGGCGTTACATTCCAAGGGCGACTACCATGAGAAAGACAGCATCCTCACTCTGCTCCTTCCTTGCTTCAGTAACGACCTTAGCCCCGCGATGCTGATGCACTTGGTTCAAAGTTGCATAACCTACGGCTTCCGTACGCACCTCACAACATTGATCACGCTGCAGCGCTCGATCATTCAAGCAGTACTTCCTGGTGGGAAGAATCTCCTTCAGCTTGCGTTAGTATCCACCGTCTCCAGTGTCGAAAAGAAGGTAGGTGTGTGCGAGGCATTGATCTCGGCTGGTGTGAATGTCAACGTCATTAGCGCAAATGAATGTGGCACACCACTGCAAGAGGTGATAGCAAACAAAATGTGGAAGACCCTCGACCTGATGTGCAAGGCGTCAGTGAAGCTGAATGCATCGCTAACAACGCCTTTTAACACCACTCCGCCGATCCAGCTAGTATTGCGAAAGGTTGACGACTTCCCCGCCGAGGCGACTGCTGCTGCTGTAAGCTTGATATCCACTGGAACAGTTAAGGACCTAGAAGGGAAGGAGCAAATAGCTGATATATGTTGCAGCAAGGGGATCGCTAAGGTTCTTTACCCGATGCAAAGGTGCGGTTTGATCACGATACCTAGTGGAGAGCGAATGGGTGGTGAAGAGTTAAAGGAGTCGCTTTGCCACAAGGCGGCGTGTGCTGGAATTCTAAGCACAGAAGCAAAACTATTGTTTGGACCCGGCCCGACAATAGCTGCCCTGGCAGACGTTGGGTACTTAGAGGCTGTCATAGAGATGGAAGATGAGAAGGGACGCACGCCGTTCTTGAAGGCCATGGCAAATGGTGCCTTTGTTGCGGCACAAATACTACTGAAACGGGGAAGTAACCCCCTTGCCCGTGCTAAAGGCTCAAGTGCTGCGCACCTGATGATCACGTCACATTATGTGACAGACGAGACGGCGAGCAAGTGCTTAGGGCTGCTGAGTGATCCTCACTCTTTAGCACAAATGAGAACCGATTCCATTCTGCATCACGCCTGCAAGAGGGGCTTCATGCAGTGTGTAACCTGGCTGCTCTCTATACCCGGCATCAATCCCAATGGACTGGACCCCAACGGGAACACGCCCTTGCATGCGCTCATCTTGTCAAAGCTGAACAGCAAGTACAAGGGCGCGATAGCAACGAAGTTACTTCAGCACCAGAACATCCAACCAACTGCTCATGTGTCACCTCTGCACATCGCTTTATCTGAACCGAAGGTAGAACGCAGCCTTGTGAAGGCTTTGCTGTGCACCAACTCAGAGAAGCTCGCAGCTAACATTATCGATGCTACCGTAGACAGGGTAAGCACAGTGGCGAAGGCAGCCCAATGGTTGCTCGACGTGTTAGCAGCCCTACAGGAACGCGAAGTGAAGGAACAAAATATGAACACCGAACAAGTAAAGCCAACTGAGGAAGATCTTAAGAAGAAAAGTAAATCCGGGAGAAGCAAAAAAGATAAACGTGTGGAACTCGATTCGCCGAAGGTGGTCACTGCCAAGGCTCTGGAATGCTTCAATTTGCTCGTCAACCACCCCAAGATGACTACTGCAGCGGCGCAAGGTTCCACTGCTGCACTGCACATTCTGGCTCGTCATACTAACGTCTCGGTCGTGTTGCAAGCATCATTTTCTTTGTTGGCCATTGGTGCCAAGTGCTGCGTTGTGATTGATGGAAGCACCGCCTTGCAGCAGGCAATGAGCGCGTTTTCTACAGAAGTACATCTTGACAAGCGAACATTCAACTACCTCAGTACCTTGATGGACAGCTCCGAGTTCGATGCTTCAGTGACAGATAAGCAGCAAAAGACGCTTCTACATCTGTGCTTAGATATTGCCAACGAGGAGGTTGTCATCCAGCTTGCCGAGCGGCTTCTGACTGTGTACACGGTATGCGTCTGGTGAAAAGGAATAGCCACACAGCTGCACTATGATGCGTGTGACATCAACTGCGTCGACTGCAACGGCTACAGCATCTTGTCCACACTGGTTAGGTCCTCCTTAAGTCTTGAGACGCAGCGGCACATTGTACTGCTGCTTATCCAGGTTCCAGATATTGAAGTTAAGCTCCTCGGCATGAAAGGTATTCAGCACAATGTAAATCACTAGCACAGGCAACATATTACACTACGTGGTAACACAGCTCAGCCCACATGTGTTGAAGATGTGTCTTTCGTCTCCCGCACTAAGGTATGCCTCCTTCTGGGATTGGAAACCAACGTAGGTTGAATCTGTGCAACACCACATTCTGGGAAGAGCACGACCACAAGGGCCGCACCGTGCTGCACTGCATTCTGTGCAACGACGGGGTCGATATGGTTGCGAATCTAGAACAAGCGCTGCAATACAGCATCGCCATCCCATTCACTGCTCGCGATGATGAAAAGTTGACGCCTTTGCTGTACGCAGTTCGGTATAAGAAATGGGAAGCGGTGCATTTGTTGCTTTCGGAGGTTGATTCCCAGTCCGTTGGTGTCACGGAACTTGCTCCATGCGGAGCTTCAGTTTTGCACTGGCTCTTGGAGTTCGTTCCATCACAACAGGAAGCTATTCGTTGGACGGGGGGGCTCGCAAAAGGCTTGGAAAAAGCCTACGGGAGTCTCGATAAGTTACGTGATGTGAATTTAGAAACAATCTTGCACAAGGCAGCACGACGGGGCTTTGGTGCAGTGTGTGTGATGCTAATCGAAGACTATAGGTGCGGAATACTTAATTTCAATGGCTACGAAACCCCTCTGCATGCATTACTGAAAAGCGACTGCCATCCGAAAGCTCGCGAAGTTTGTGCCTTGGAAATCCTTGCAGTAGTCAAACAGAACATCGATGTTGTGGACAAACAGCTGATGACTCCCTTAATGCTGGCTGCAAGGAACAGTGACCTCGAAATCTGTTGTGAGCTCTTACGCAAAGGCAGTTCCTGTGCTATGTTAGACTGCAAAGGAAAGTCGGTCTTATACCATGCTATGTACCCCAAAACGGAAGGGCCTGACTATGAGAAGATTGCCATGTGCATTTTGCAAAACATGAGTGATCATATGGGGGATTTCATAGATTGTGAACTGATGCTACCTGCACTTGAGCGGGGGTCGTATTGCCTGATAAAGAAGATGGTTGAAGTCGGTTTTAACATAGCAGTGCCATTGAAAGACGGTAAAACAATCATCGAGCATGCACTGCTTGTTGAAGACAGGACTGCCCATGTTAGGCCCAGCATTGCGTGCTACCTCGTGATGCACGTAAGGAACACAGTAAACACCATCTCTGGAATAGAGTTCTTACGCAGAACGGACGAGCAGCATCTCTGTGAAGCGTTGTCGAAAGGGCAACGGCCAGATGTTTTGGCCAACTGGTTAGAACGTACAGTAATAAGAAGTGGCCCCACAGCTGCAGAAGTGACAAATACCGTTGTGGAAAATATAAACACGTACTACAAACATTGTAGCATTAGCACCCAAGTCGCACCAACCACTGTAAGGCTGCCCTATGGGGGCACAGGGTCTTGGAATGAAGACGAAGAAAATGTGTTTTTGACTTTGGTGCGTCAATGCCCTGACTTATTGAAGTCGTCAGACACAGTACTCAACAGGTACATAGCTGTACTGCTGTATGCACGGCTTGGAAGCAGAGTCATTACCAATAGTACTGAAAGCGCCCTCCTCGAGAGCGAGGCTATGACGGTGTCGATCGTGTCAGCACTACCACCCGTGTCGCTGTTGTTGTTGTGCACATCAAGCCTAGATGCACAAGATGCCATCCTCCCTCCTAATGGAGTGTTCAGTTCGGCGTCGGGTGGGCTCAGGAATTTGTTTGAAGCTGCGATAGTCTTCTCGAGCAGTGAAGTGATGAAGCCTATCGCCCTGCACTGCAAGGGCTTCCTGATTTCTAATAGTGATGACTCGTTGGAAAAGGTAGCTATCGAAAAGGGTAGAGTCGAAGCTGTAGTTGCGGTACTCGAGAGCAAGTGCAGACATGGAAGAAGACTGGACAGGAGTGCAATTGATTCGTTTTTCCGCAGACCTTTGTCCGAACGAAAATGGGAAGTGTTCGAGGTGTTACTGAATTTGCGCACGCCATTGACTGAGCAAGGCATCCTGTACATGCTCGAGCAGGGTGCAATTGGTGCTCTGAATTCTTTGGGTGACACAGTGCTGCACCTGCTGGCAGTCAACAAGCAGTGTGACTTACTGGAAGGTCTGTTCCAGCATCTGCCACACTTTAATATGCTGCCTATCTCTACTGAGACGAAGAATGTTTTTGGCAAGAAGGCTTATGACTACGCCTCGCCTGACATGCTGCGACTGTTGTACACAATGCGTCCCCAGACTCGCACTACAGCGTGCTCTGTGCCGCTCAGAAGATCACCAATATTCAAGGTGCTGCCGCCCTCATGCTCTCCTGTTCCCCCGTCGACACCTCCCAGGGGTGGCCTAGCCCCCCGAATGACACAGCGGCCGCTAGCATGCGAACAGGTTATCCGAGGCCCAGCCACATCGACCGCACCGAAAAGCAGCCAGAACTTTAAAAAAGGGAAAAAGGCGCAATGCTGTCGTCGTGGGCCAACGGTTGGCTGGTGCATGCGGGATGTCCCCTTTACAGTTACACATAGTAATAATGCAGTGGGTTCCGGTACTGACGTGATGCGAAAAGTCTGGTAATAGTAATAGTAATAGTAGTGACTTATTGTTGATACAGTAGCAACTTCTGCCGAACAGGTTACAAATAAAGATGGCGCACACAACGTACCACAGCAAGCACAAGATGGACCACCAGAACATTCACCAGCTGTCCTTCTATGGAGAGGTGTGTTGTTTTTTTTGAGGTTGTTCACAGCCCCATGACTGGCAAATCGCGGTTTAGTCTGTAAGCAAAAAGGAGTAGCGGTAGTTTTATCCCACAGGGTTTATACTGCGTGCAAACAAGTGGTAAAAACCAACGCTTTTTTTTTCTTCTTACAGGTACCGAAGATTTGCAATGTGATCAAGAATATCGCTGACAGTGACGACAGTGGGGGAACAGAAGACGGTGGTGATGATGAAGGTGATGGTAATAGTCGTAGTCAGCGGTCGAGGTTAACCAGGCAGGAACGCATTAGGCAGTTGCTGAACCAGGTTGGAGGTGTGGGACACACCACAGGACCCCGGACCGACACCGGTGAGGGGTACCTTCTTAGATGGTATGTTGCAGCTGCCATTATTTTGCAACACACAACAGCGAACGTGACGGGTGGAAATTGAGGAACGTGAAGGGCCTGACGGAAGCTAAATACAAGAAGTACTCGGCCACCCCATTGCACTTTATGTGCGCATCGCAGTGCTTCGAAGGAATCATTCTCTTGCTACAAAATGGAAGCAAAGACAAAGAGTGCACGTTTCATGGGACTAGGTCGCAGACATGCAGGGACATGCTGGCGGACGCACCACGCAAGCTTCTTGCTGCATATGACTTTTGGTCTCTTGAGAACCCTGTATGGAAGCCAGACAACCACCACTGTTTTACGGATTCCTCTAAATGGCTCATCATGCGCCTGCTTTATGGCAACAAGAAGCACGCACATAGGTATGCCTCCAGCAGAGGGGGGGACCAAAACCCGGAATCCCGGAACATGCCCACGAGATGAAGTGGGTTTCGAGGCTCCTGTTGTAGAGTGCCTCTCAGCCCCCGCTTTTGGTGCTCTGTTTGTCCGAATCTGCCTGGGCTACCTAATTTGCCGCTGCTGCATATCCCCTTTTTTTCTTTCCCAGCAAATCCCGGCTGTGCACAAACAACAAACAACCGACTCTTTTTATAAAGGCTATGCAACGACCTGCTGTTCACCGCTGTTCAGTTCATACCAGCCAGTGTCATGATGCAGATCCCAAGCGTTTAGAACAACGGCGTGCTTTTTCAAAAGAAAACCACGCAGATGACTTTTTTTTTTTCTTCTTCTTTCCTTTCTCTCCTTTCCCGCAAAATTCTTTAAGTCTTCCCAAAAGAAAAAGATAGAGAAAAAAAAAAAGCTTCAAAAGACCTGTTCGTATGCTTTTTTTTTTATATACTTACTTCTGCCTTTTTTTCTTTTCTTTTTCTGTTATTATTTGATCCTTGCCGTTCGTACGAAAAAGGGATAAAGACCGACCCCGAGAAACAACGGGCTCCTTGTACTAAACAACACAACACTTTTTTTTTGTGCTATACGAGTTTCCTTTTCCCCGCATTTTTTCTTTTTTTTTTTTCCTTGCTCCAGTTTCCTTATTTCATGTTGTCCACGGGTGTTCGCACAACACTCCTATTTCCTGGTGCAGAGAGCTTTCGGCGACAGAACTGTGCTTTTCTCCCCTCCCTTTTCTTTTGACCATTTTGCAAGATAGAACGTTAGAGAGAAAAGAAAAAGAAGAGAAGGTTGAATTGTAATTGGGCAGTTTTACGGCACTACTTTTTTTTCCATCTTGAATAGAAAAAAGAAGAAAAAGAAAAGAAAAGAAACTCGATAAAATTTCAGTGTGCATGGGGGTGCTCACTGTTGGAAGAAAGAAAAGCCCAGATGACTATTTCGTTTCCTTCTCCCACCATTCATTTTCTCCCCCAAGGGAGCGGTCCGATCGTGATAATAAGATGTTTTCCACTTCACATGCGGGGGGCCATAGCAAGCTGTTCTTAAGACACATGGCGCAACATTAATTCTGGCTTTGTCATGCACTGCTATGTATTAAGTATAATAGGTGGAAATAAAATGAGCCCATTACGGTTATTGGCGCTGTTGTACTCTGCGCACTGCTGTGTAGCGATGGAGTGGAAGGCGATGCCCTTTGTTGTTTCATCTTCAGACGGGCTACAGGTATGCTTATTTAAACAACTTAGCAACTTGCACAACTCATCAGGTGGACGCCCGTGCACGTCAGGCCCTTGCCGACATCGCTGCTGACGTCGAGGTGGTGTCTGTGGTCGAAATGGACAATGTGGAGGCCTCTGTTACTAACCTTCTTTGGACCTCCTACCAGCTCGAAGCGAAGATTGAGACCATGCCTGAGCCTTTCAGGCATGATGAAGAAGCAGCACCTGTGTGGATGTTGTATGGTGGTGAGAGCCAGCGGGGGAACCAGAGGATCATCCTAAGCACTAAGTATGCCATCTTTTGCCTTTAACCCCCTTGAAGCTTCGCGTCGTGTTCGCAGATGAGGAACGCCACCAGGTTCGCATTCACCATGCTGGCCACTGTATCGCAGGCGCTCGTGCTCGACTACAGCCCCAGTAGAAACAATGTTGAGGTATGCCCAACGTCGGCAACAACAACAATCACAGTGCCCTGCGCTCCTCAAAGCACTTGCTGCTGAGGCCGATTTGACACAACGTGTTGTGCATAACCCCCTGTGCGCGGGGGAGAATTGCCTACAAGATGTTATGCTGCCCGATCTAACCGTCTTCACTTCTGAGGTCGGAGTGGAGAGGGAGATTGCACAGATCCTGAGGCACGAAACCGAGCAGGAGGGCAGCAAGGCGTATAAAGAGGTTAACGTTGTGGTCCTTCCCACCTATGCGTGGACCGTGAAGGCACCGTCCATTCTGGAGAACTCGGGTGACAAGGACAAGAGGAGGATGCGGGAGGCTGTGGATCACATTGACACCGAAGTGGCAGGGACCAAGTTCCAATGGACTACATCGGGTCTCAAGCTGGTGTCGTGGGTCGAGCATGTGCTGGAGGCAAGGGTGGGTGTCACGTCTATTCCCATTACGTACGTCCCAACCTTTATCTCGAAGACAGTACACCTTGGGTTCAAAACCGCGTTCGAGAGGTACAAGCGAGAAATGAAAGGAGTAGCAGAGTATGGCTACGTGCTGAAGGACGATGGGACTGCCGTGATTGCTATTGCACCTGGGCATTCGAGTTTGCAAAAGGCTGCTGAGAAAGAAGATGCGTCGAAAGCTCTTACAAACAAGGACGTGAACATGGACAGGGCTGAGCTTAGACCCCCTTCGCAAAAGGCGCTCAAGAGGCTCCATGAGGCAGCAAAAGTGCGCTGCACGGAGTTTGTGCAGCAGTTCTTGAAGGGCATCGCGGATCCCACCGCACCTGTGACAGATCTTATGAAGAAAATCGACGCTGAGTTCGAGAGAATCCTTTCACAGAACAGTGAGAGTATCAAGACGTATGTCTGCTGTCAGCCTCTCCCACACCAACAGGTACATCACGAGCTACATGAACGACCTGTACGACTCACAGGTTACCATCTTGTCTGCTAAGAAGAGGGATCTGCCTCTTCCTAAAGCTGTGATAGACTCTGTATGCATACTTACCTTACACAATCGCAACACGTCACAGAGCCTGGAGGCGCTTATTGGGAGTGCAAAGCTCGATTTCGAGACCATTCTCGGTCAGCTCAACGAGACCAAAGAAGCGATGGAAGGGCGTGAGACGTTGGTGCACAGGCTGGACTCCCTGTTCAATAGCTATCACAAGTCGAATAAAGAAGAGGTGACACGCAAACTGGATAAATTCGCAGATGATGCAACGAGGCATGCCGAGAGCAAGACTCTGGACCTCCCACTAGGGTATGAAAACTTTCTAAGTTAAAGTAAAACAGGAAAGCCGCTTTGAAACGGAGTATCGATGGGATCGAGATGGAGTCGCTTGGTGTCTGGCAGAAGCTCATCGATGGCCTGTACCTGTACAATGGGAAGACAAACGTGTGGCCTGAGAGGTCTCAGACAACCGAGGATACTAAAGGGAAACTCAAGGCCAACCTCTTCAAGCTTAGAAAAGACTACGAGTCGTTGAACAGGATCGAAGTCCAAAAGAAGTGCAAGGCACACGGGGAGAAAGTGTCCTCGAAGTACAAGACCGAGGTTGTGCTAGGGAGAACTATCAGGTTCCCTGGTAACGAGGACACTGTATTTGTATGCCGCACTCTCGACAATATTCTCATTCCAACAGGAACAAGCAGTGGCGGAGGCAGTCCAGTCTGTTATTGAGTTCAACAACTCGCTTTCTGAGTTCGCAGACACGTCTGTGTTTGAAGAAGAGTTGAAGCAGGTGGAAGGCAAGCTACAAGAATTGGTATGCTTGTGGATTCATCTTCATTGTTTCATTTGCAGATCTGTGGTGACGTCTATGGCAAGGGGCAGTCCGTGATGGGTACGAACGTAGAGCTGTTGGCGCAGTTGGACTGGGTCAGTGAAGCAATGAAAGCAACTGCACGAGCGGTATGCTTTATGTCACTCCTAACACATACAGATTAAGGCCGATGGGGAAGAGAGGGCTGGGACTATTTTTCATGAGCAGCTCTCCAAATTCGGCGGCTCACAGTATTCAGAGTTGTCAGCAGCAACAAGACAGAAACTATCGAACCACTGGTGCAGCACTGAACTTGGAAGGGACTGCCCTGGTAGCTGCGATGCCTGGGCGGCTTCTGGCCTCATCCACGCAATGGACGTCATCGGTTTCTGCGAGCCAGACTGGACATGGTGCAACTGGAACAGTGGCAAAGAAACAGAAAAAGGAGACAGGTGGAAAGACACGCCGTTCTATGTGTGCAGCGTCCCTATCAGCAAACCGTGCCCTGGATTCTGGGAGCGCCGTGGGTCTCCCATGATGAAGGTATGCTTTGCATCGACGCTAACCACGCTTGCAGATTATCTTACGTATCATTTGGGCTGTGTCGGTAGTGGGCATTCTTGTTTCATTCTACTCACGCGTCACCCGGAAGCACGGTATGCTCACGCGACATGCTTTTATTTTTTACAATAGACGCTTCTGAGGTCAAAAAGGCCGCGCTTGCAACACCGAAAGAATCACACAAAAAGAAGAAATCGGGGAAACACTAGAGACCGTTCATTTAGAAATGGCATGTCAATATGGGGGTGGTCACCCCTTGTCAAGAGTAGGTGCGGAGAACTTTCCTTCCATTAGAGCATAATCTTATTTTTAAGGATTCTCTGAATACCGCATGTCACAACAGCACCAAAATGAATACTGAGCTTCAGGTGGCAACGAAGCAGCTCATCGAGCTGTCACAGAAAATAGAAAAGCTGAAAAAGGAAGCTGTTGAAGAGCAAGACGCTCAGAACAGCCCTTCTTTGGTCAGTGGTCAGAGGAACCGTGAGGCTGTTGACTTGCCGACACCTGAGGGGTTTTCGAAAGTCTCCGAAGGAGCGGCAGCAGTTCTGGCCAGGAGAAACAAGGACGGCAGCCAGGAGGTGTTTTACAACCCCGTGCAAGTGGTTAATAGGGATCTTTCAATTTGTGCTATTCGTGGGTACAATGAGCTGCGCATGGAAAAGCCCACGAAGAAGGGCAGGAGCAAGGACAAGGGTCTCAGGATCTTAGAAGGTCTGTCTGCTACTGGGCTGCGTGCCATCCGCTATTGGAAGGAGATTCCTGACATCGAAAAGATAATTGTGAATGATCTGCTGCCGGACGCTGTCGATGCCATCAACCGGAATCTGAAGTACAACAAGGTGCCTCTTTCGAAGGTCATTGCGAATTGCGACGATGCGGTTGTCTTGATGCAGCGCTTAGCTGCTCAGACTCCTGACACATTGTTGAAGATCAACACCGAGAACCCCAGGGTGGTTCATCCCTTGTGCTCCGAGAAGATGGACGTTGTGGACCTTGACCCCTATGGTACTGCGGCTCCTTTTCTTGATTCTGCGATCGCATGCGCCGAAGAGGGTGCCCTCATGTGTGTGACGTGCACAGATTGCGATGTGCTGTGCGGAGTGCACCCTGAGGCGTGCCACCACAAATACGGCGCTATTTCAGTTAAGGGGAAGTACTGCCACGAGCTGGCTGTTCGCATCCTCTTAGCCTGTATTGAAAGGCACGCCATAAGACATGGGAAACATATCGTGCCGATGCTTAGTTTGCAGATTGACTTCTACGTACGTGTGTTCGTCAGAGTGTTCAGCTCAAAGGCAGAAAGCAAGCTTTCCATTGGGAAGGTCGGTCACGTGTTGCAGTGTAGTGCATGTTCCGCCTTCAGGGTGAAGCCAATAGGTATGCTGCTGTGCGTTTTATTATGTTCATAGGTTCTGTTCGTGTTGAGTCAAAGTCTAGAGATGAACGAAGAAAGATTGCCAAGGGTAAAAGGAAGAGGGACGAAGCGAAAGAGGAGGAAAAGGCCGGCGACGAGGAAGTGGCCAAGGAGGTCGAAGAGAAACCTTCTGCAGCTGTTCCGTCTGTTCCAAGCAGGACTGAGCCCAGGCTCAAATACGGCACGGCGACAACAGTGACTTTTGGATCTACATACAAGCCGCACACTCCTGGATGCAGTGTTTGTGGAGGTGCCGTGTGGGTATGCCGCAGTTTTTGCTTGTAAGACACATCAGATTGGAGGCCCCATTTGGAGCGGCCCTACTCATGACAAGGAGTACGTGGAGCGACTCATTGACATCGTGGATAAGGACACTGAGCACTTTGCTGTATGTTCTTTACTTTATTTTTCTTAAGTATCACAGGCGCACAAGCGAGTTCGCGCGTTGCTTGCAGCAGCTAGGGACGAGCTACCAGACTGTCCCCTTTTCTATCAGTTGGCGTCACTGAGCGGCAGCTTGCACACCTCTACGTATGCCTGAGTAACAACTTCATATCAATGATTAGGATTCCATTCGTGAAATTCAACTCGGCCCTGCTAAACCTCGGGTACAGAACAAGCCAGGTGCACTGCTGTCCCGACGGCATAAAGACGGATGCTCCGCCTGAGGTTGTTTACGATATCATTAAAGCGTGGCACAAGGTTCTTCAGAATGAAGGTAAAGCACCAGGCTCTAACCTTGCGGGTGCTGCCAAGCATATCATGAATGCTCCAACGCGTGTCATTGTCGACTTCACATTCCATGAAGGCGCTGACTCGCGTTCGAAGGCGACTGGAGAGACAAAGTGGGGCAAGGTTTACGAGCCTGGTTGGGGACCCAAGGCCCGCGCCAAAGGGACGAAAGACAAAACAGCGGCGAGCAACGGAGAGGAGGAGTAAGGGGATTATAATCATGTATCTTACAACTTGGTCAGAAAAGGAATTATTATTCCAAAGCTTTCATGGAAACTCACACCAGGCAACATGGCTGCAATATACAGGAAAACGGCGTCACGTAGCTTTAATCGCATTGTGTTTGTAGGGGGGAATGGGTTCCCCGCTGGCGTATACACGCCTGTCTTGAATAGGTTAGTGAAGAAGTTTGAATGCGATGTATCCGTAGTGGAGGTGCATAACAAGTACGAGGGAAAAGGCTGGCAAAAGATGGTCAATCATGTGAAGGATCACTTGACCTCCAAGGATGGAAACAACACGCTCCTTATTGGACATTCCTTGGGTGGAAGCCTATCATTGGCAGCTCTAAATAATGGCGGCCGAGCGCAACGCGTAGCGGTCTTTGACCCACCCGTTTTTTCACCTCCGATAAGGGCGATTATTCATATTAGCAAGATGTTCAAAGCGGGGCCCTTGATGCGCATCGTGAACACCACAAAGAAACGCCGCAATAACTGGGCTTCGAGAGACGAGGCAATGGAATACCTGAAGACGAAGTTCCCCTTAGCCACCTTGTCGCCAGAAGTGCTGCACTACTTTAAAGAGTTCGGACTTATGACAAATGAAGATGGAACGGTTTCCCTTACTTTTCCGCCAGAAAAAGAAGCAGGCATCTTCCTCGACACACCTACCGAACTAGACCTTTTTTGGAGAAAGCCGCACTATAGCACCGTTGGGGTTTACCCCAAGGGAAGTTTCACTAGTTACATGTGGCCGCGCTCGAGCGACAAAGCGAACCCACAACGGGGCGTCTTTTTTTACTCGCTGAAACAAGAATTCACAAGAGGCATTGATCACAACTGGACGGCGAGGGAGATGCCGTTCTTGGACTACGAGCCTTGCGAGTCGCATTTCTCAATCATTGAACAGCCAGAGAATTCCGTGAATCGTCTTTACGAAATTATGACAGATTCAAAATCAGGATAGTGACAAAGGACTGCATGGGCAGCGTACCGCGTCCTGCAGTCTTGAATAAATAAATATGTTGTGTTTATTTGTAAGCTAAGGTATATCACAGGAATGGTGGTGGAGATAAATGACTCTGTTATGACTGACGAAAGCCGTGCATGGCTGGCGTCCTCAAGCCTCAGCAACGAGGGTGTATCCTTTGACGGCATCACGAAGCAGATTTTGGAAGACTACTTCGCAACGAAGACTTTAGTCGAAGGCACGAATTGGACCAATGAGGTGAGCTGGGAGTTGTTATGGCAGACACCACCAGTGGTGGCTACGAAGAGAACAAGCTACCTTGTGTTGTGCGAGGACGCGAAGCTTAAGGGCACCGTTACGAAAGAAGAGCTGGCGAAGCGTGGGCCGCTGAATATTGAGGACGAGCATTGGCTAGCAGTAAAGGGTATTGTGTTCAGCCTGGCTATGGGGCCGCGTGAGGGCAGAGACTTCTACACGAAGCTCACTTTGATACCGGTGCACGCAGGTTCTGACATGACTCCGTACCTACGCTCTGTGATTCTGAACGAGAAACGCGGTGATGACGAAGTGACTGAGAAGGCTTTACAGCTCATCTGCTGCCACTTTTACGAGTACCTCCCCCTTGTGGGGTGTTTAGAGTAACGTTTAAATATAACAGAGAACAAGGGGGCGTCTCACAAAGACTTCCTTTAACTCATATATATAAATATATGTTTTTCATTACTTGAAAGGAAATGCACTTTTCAGAATAAAGTAAAATGGCGGCAACAGCAGCAACAGCAGCACCCAGTCCTGCACCGCAGCCAGCCGCCGCTAACGCAGTACCTGCTAAAAAAGCTTCTGCAAAAAGTAATTTACACCAATGCCCTCTTTCCCTTGCGCAGCTGGCGGCTTGCGGTGACAAAATTAAACCATATGCAAAGCATGAGGTATGACCATGAGTGACTTAACTTAAGCACCACAGTCGTCGGGGGTGTGCGTCGTATCGTGAAGTCTATTACACTCAATTTTTAAGGTTAGTATTTATTAACTGCAATCAATAGTAATGCAGGTCTCAGCAACTCAGGTAGATGCCAGGGTGGTAGCTTCTAATGCAGGTGCTGAAAGCCACCCGTTGGCAGAAGCATGGGGTGCCAGTGGGTGATGGCGGGGCGCTTGTCGTGTATTGCAGATTGTCAATGAGCGACTGTCTTGCAGGATTATGTACTATGCTATGTGCTTGTGTCCTTGTGTGTGTAAGAAATACTCCGCCGCAGTTGCGGTTAAAATGCGTCAACATATTGAACGACACGATATTTGGCGTGACCCCAAGTACACAAAGTGTTGGGGTTGTGCCGAACATGCGGCGAAAGCAAGGTGCTCTTGAGGCAACACGCATCCAGAAGCCCTGCTTCTTGAAGTCTGTTACGACTACACATCGGCGCATAAAAACAACTGCTGCCCCCTATGAACAGGTCACTAACATCACAGTCGTGACAGAGGTTACCACCACAACAACCACCACTACGTTCCTCGACGAACCCGTGCTGAACCCGAAGTTGACGAGGTCCCTGAAAAGAGAAAAGAGGAAGAAACGTGGGCATTTTATTTTTTAACAAAAATAAGCTCACCACTATTTGTTTGGGTCCGTAGTACTACAAATGCCACATACTTGCACTCGCACCGTAGGATATCATGACCTTGTTGTTTGTTGCAGACACCTCGCAGACAGGGTACTCAAACAATTTTATTTTCGGCGAGAGCGAACTAAAGGGCAATGGGGTGACTAGTGGTAAGTTGGTGCACAGCGATGGGACAGTGCGACTGACCGATGACAAGACGGGAGAGGTGCATGGCGAGGTATGCAACATGCAACATATCACAGAAACACAGGTCTATTCCATCACTGATGACCTTCTGAAGACGCTCGACAAGATGGAAGGCGTGGAGCAGGGTGAGGGGCCCGTTGTTACACGTAACAAGATTGATGTGAAGTTGGTGAGTGAAATTGAAGGCGTGGAGAGCAAAAACGTGAAAGCTGAAGCGTTCATCAGCAAGGATTTGAGCACAGAGTGGGAGGTAATACCATCGGGTAGGGCTCAAGATGAAGTGGCACCCGATGGTGACACGCCTTCAGACGGTGATAACGACAGCGATGAGAGTGAATGTTACAAAGAAAAAGGAAACACTCACCCACAATGTGAGATCACTGGTGTAAGCGGTATGTACTCTTTGGCTGTAAACTACTTCGTAGGGTTCTTGAATCTCTTATCCGAATCCGACGGCCCAGAACCGGCTGCTAAAAAGCAGAAACAGTAGAGAGTAATACTGCTTATATTTTATTTCGCACCTGTCTGCACCACTTTTAGGTTTCTAATGAACCGTGTCGTGTTCATAGCCCTGCTTGCTGCACTTTCCGTATATGGCGAGAACCTAGACCCGAAACGCGTGTGGCTCGTTGACCACAATGACTTCGGAGGCGGTGTTGCCAACTTTTTGTACCGTGGAAACGCACCCATCAAGAACGACACGTCCTTCGCATACGACGAGCTTGTTGCGGTGTTTAAGCAGCGTGCAAATGAGAACGGTGTGGCATTCCCTTCGAACTTCTACTTCGTCGATGTCACGTTAGACAACACATTCGACGGGAAGGTCTTCACCATTGAGAGGGAGTTTTGGGCAAAGAAGTCTGGGACCACGAAAGACTTTGGCATCATGCTCCACTGGCTCACTGGGGAGACAGGAGGCGTGGTTTCCCCCACTTTGACTCCGTTGGTAGCTGAACGGAAAGAAGTTTGCAACAGTGGTGACCTGTGGCTTGTTGACCAGCTCCCCACAAGATTAGCGTACACACGGGCAACACTCCTCACACAAAGGTACGACAAGCTGCCTGTTGTGATGTATGTTCACTGCGTTGGTGGATGTGACAGGACAGGTGAATTTATTGCCACATACCGCCTGCAGTACGGCAGCAACAAGAATATTACTTCCCTTTACCAACGGGATATCCAAGAATGCGGAAGGGCTCCGAACACAATGGCCACCCGCTCGATTGAGTGGTACTGTATCTGCTACCAATTTAAGACCGGAGCAGATGTAGGGAAGTGTGACTCCCTAGAATGACCGAACGATCTTTGACGATGTCTCGTGCTCTTTTGCGTGGAATGCCTCTTTCTTTCTTTCCAATCCAACTTCATAAGAACTAAGAATTTAAATAGACAACTGAATAACAAAGGACAAGGGGTGTATTCCAATGAACTGTTTTTCTCAGAAGGATATTTCGCGGAGCGGGCAGTTGCTCAAGTTGGGTGCGGTGAACAAGGCTTGGAAGGAGAGGTGGTTCGTGTTGGTGGGGAGTAAGTTGTACTATTTCAGGAACAGAGATATGAAACAACCGCAGGGGACCGTGTCGGTAGATCAGGCCTATATCAGACCCTCTGCAGATCAGCAATATTGCTTCGAAGTTGTGACGTCTCAGCGGGTGTTCCAGCTTGTTGCGCAGTCACACAACGACATGTTGAAGTGGGTGCAGGCGTTAACCGAAGCCTCATCTGTTTCTAAGGAAAACGAGCTCTTTCAGGTTCTCGAAGAGCGCATCTGTTCCGTAGAAGCTGTGCGGTGCTCGAATGCCATGAAGCACTCTCCACCTGTTTCGTCGACGCAGTCTCCTTCGCACGACTCCAACGACCTCCTTACCTATGTTTCCAGCGAAGACGATTAGCTGCTTTTTATGAAGTTTTGTGAAATCTTGTTTATCCGTTTCGTTAGTTTTTTCGCTTTCCTTTTTCTTTCAAAGGCCCAATACACCCAGGCAAGACTACCTGAAAATGAATGATGATTCACTGCAATAAGACAATTGAGCAGCTAGGCCACAAGAACGAGAACGGCAGGGGGAGCAGAACCAACGATTCTAAAGCTACAGTTTCTGTACTTTATTGGTCGTTCGTGTTCTGCCTGCCTGAGTTTGCCGCTGCGTCCGTTGTCGTGCGAGTTGTGTTGCCCGTCGGTTTGCCCGCCGACAAAAGGATCCCCTCCGAGACACGACACACAAAAAAGAAAAAAGACGACGGCCAACCTGTTGATAATTGACCTCCATGTTGAACAAAGGTAAGAAGATTGTCATTCTTTGGAAGGAGATGCCTCGTGCCAACGGCGGGGGAGCTAGAAGGAGTGGGTGGAATCGTCTCAGAGTTCCTGAACCCGTTGCTGCAGTGGTTGTCACAGCTACGATGGGTGAAGGAGGACACCAGCTCTGAAGTGTCGGCGGTGGAGTTGGCCATCGATTTCGAATGGACGACAGGCAAATTATTGGGAGGTCTGCTGGAAGATAGGGCTCGCAAGATCAAAGCACTGATAAGGAAGGTGAACGCGGAATGAAGGGCACGGAAGAAGCCACGCCCCTTCCCAGCGGATGAACAGGAGAGGGTACCTCTGCGTTCCAATAAAAATTACAAATGCACGAACGAAACTCAACCGGACCGGTTTTCCCACATTCACACCCTAGGGCAACAAGGCACAGCAGGCACGCACGAGACCGTGAACAATCATTGCTTTCGTTCCAATCGAGGCCTTGAGCGTCTTGCAGAGTCGTGTGATGCGGTCTCGCGAAGGCGGTTTTCAGTTCCATCAGCTTGTCGTGCGTGGAGTGGGTGGCCTCCTGGCGAAACCCATAGCCGTCTTCCCACCTGCTGGCGGTGGTGGGGGAGCGGGACGCAGCCCTACAAGCGAAGAGGCAGGAGGTGTACCACACACACCAGTGGCTGGAGATCACACAAGGTCAAGAACACCCAGTACCGTCGGACAAGGACTTCGGCAAGCTACCGGCAGGGGATGTCCTACGGGAGTACACGAAGGAGGTGCTGAAGTGGATGCGGCAACTGCGCTGGTATGCAGGCAGCACGGAACACGTCAGTGTCGACGGTGGAGCTGGCACTGGATTTCGAGAACGTGACCGGGAAGACCCTTGGAGGGAAGCTGGGGGATCTCGCAGAAGTACAGCAGAAAGCGAGGAGATTGCATGGACTGATGAAGAAGAACTGGCAAACATGGGAGCTAGGGAGGGTACTGAAGAAGGTGAAAGGAAGGAGGGCCTTCCCAGCTGAGCCGAGCACAAGGGTGCACACACTACGATCCATCGGGAGGACAAAGGCGGTGATCGGATGGAACAGGAGGGCGATATTTGCATCACCGAAGACCAAGCATGACCTAGAGGCGTTGAAAGGACAACTGGCAAGAGAACGAAGAGAAAGAGCGGCCAGGCTGGGGAGAAGGCCGGCAAGACCACCAAAGGAGGAGAAACCGCTGCTGAAAGGGGATAGGTGCAGGTAGAAGATGAGAACAAGGGGGCGTCTCACAAAGACTTCCTTTAACTCATATATTTATTATGAGAAATCTCGGAGAAATGCTCAAAATCCACCCCTTTCCCACTTACCCGCTTTCCGATTTTCAATCTCCCTTCTCCTGACTTTGTCGGACGATACACAACACACTTCCTTAGGTGATCTCAGTAATCTTGAAACAAAGAAAGAAGATGAGCATCACGGTGTTCGTAAAGACTAAAGCAGGTGTTCACGATGTAGAGGTGGCTGGTAAAGAGACAATGAGGAGCCTGTACAAGAAGGCGGCATGTGCTGCTGGTTTACTCGACGGGAGGTTCAAACTGGCTTGGGAGGAGAAAGAGCTGAGCAAGTTCGGGGATGGAGAGGTTCAGGAGATTGGGCTCATGGAGGGGTCTGTGGTCCATGTGGTTCCAGGCACAGTGGTTGGGCTGAAGGAGTTGAAGGATAGTCCTGAAATGAAACTGGAGCTCGAAAGGCTTGTGGCGGCAGACCCCGAGCTGGTTCTTGAGGTAGATGTGGGGGACTCTACAGAGGTGGTGTACATTGAGGGGCGGGACCTCCCTTCTGGACTTTGGGGTCTCGTTGTCACCGACTCCACAAACCGTATCAGAGATATCGGAGATAGTTTTCTTCGTCACTCACCCCTGAAATCTGTCGATCTCAGGCTGAATCTCAAAACCATAGGTTCTCACTTCCTTTTCGAGTCGTCCCTCATGTTCATAAACTTCGGAGATCAGAGTTTCTTCACAAGTTTCACCTCCGTTGGTCATTTTTTCCTGAGTGGGTGCTCCAAGTTGCAAAGAATAGAGCTGAGCGTCTTTGCTAATATAACCTCTATTGGCGATTTCTTCCTAGATGAGTGCACAGAGCTGCAAAACGTGGGTCTGAAAGGTTTCACTAACGTCACTTCCATTGGCGATTACTTCCTTTTAAAATGCTCGGGGCTAAAAAACGTGGATCTGAATGTCTTCATTAACGTCACCCAAATTGGCCATTCATTTCTGTCTGGGTGCTCGGGGCTGCAAAACGTGGATCTGAAAAGCTTCAACAACGTCACTTCCATTGGCGATTCCTTCCTTTTAAAATGCTCGGGGCTGCAAAACGTGGATCTGAATGTCTTCACCAACGTCACCCGAATTGGCCATTCCTTCCTGTCTCAGTGCTCGGGGCTGCAAAACGTGGATCTGAATAACTTCACGTCATTATCGCTGGTCGGAGGTGCGTAAAGAGCTGCAGAAGGCATTCAAGGCTGGAGGGGTGGTGCCAGCAAGCAAGAATTCTCCCCCAAACGAACTTTTCACTACCCCTATCTCTTTGGGTGGACCGATATAACCTTTATCTTTTTCTTCTTTCATGAGGCCTTCAAGACAACTACACAGGAAAATAAAAACAAGGCGAAAAAGATGAGGGGGAAAAAAGAAAAGAACATGAAATGATGGAACAGTACTTCGCGAGCTTGGAAGGTGGGGCAGACGAGAGCGCCCAAGAGCATGAAAGTTCCTTCCTTCTGGAAATTCTCTTCCGTCAGGCCATCGAAGTCTCCCGCAAACCCGCACGAGAAATAAAGCAATCACTTGGTTTTTTAAAATTGGAAAAAAAAAAAAAAAAGAAGGAAGAAAAAGAATTTCTTTTTCTAAGTACAAAAATCTTTTTCTAAGAAAAATATTTTAGAAGTACAAAAATTTCCCTTAAGGGGGCATGGGCAGAGTGAAAAAAAAAACTTTTTTTTTTCCAAGTACAAGAATTTTGGTAACATTTCGTCTAACCCTATGATCCCCAAAAACCCCCTCATAAAAATTTTCCCCAAAGTGGAAAACCCACGGTGGTATGCAGGCCTTTTCGGTTTGAAAAGGGAAAAAGTTGAACCACCCGAAGTCGACAACCGGGGTCCAAAGTTCCTTAGGAAAAATTCCCTTAGGAACCCCCTTAGGAAATTCCCTTAGGGAAAAAAGTTCCGCAATGGGGTTTGCGGGTTTGCGTGCGTGTGTCTGTGTTGTGTTCGTGTTCGTGTCTGTGCGGGTGCGGGTGTGGGAGTGTCTGTGGCGGGTGTGTCTGTGTGTGGGTGTGTCTGTGTGCGTGCGTGTGTCTTGTTGTGTTCGCTCGTGTCTGGCTGTCTATGTTTTTGAATTTGCCTCTTCTTCTCCTTCCCTTCCCCTCCAAAAAAAATTTTTTTTCTTTTATTTTCTTTTTATTTTTCTTTTCTTTATTTTCTTTCTCCCAACCCTACCCCCCCTCGAAAAAAAAGAAAAGAAAAGAAAAGATTCATTCCTCCCTAGTTTATTATATTTTGCATCAGGTTCGCCGAGAAAATAAAAGGAAAAACAAAGAAAGAGAACGGCAACCAAATTTTAAATTTTTATTTTATCATCAAAGGAGGTTTGAAAAAGAGAAAAATTAAAGAGAAGAAAGAGACCTTTTTCTCCTCTATCGATAAGTGATTCACGAACTCGAATCTTTATCTGCCAGATTTTTTTTTCTCCGCCTTACTAATAAAAAAATAAAAAAAGTGAAAAAAGGAGTAGAAGACGATCCGGTGGGGGGGCATGGGAACCATAAACCGTGTCTTCCATCGCCATCGGCAAGGCGGGGGCTTTTCCGTCCCATGGGTGAAAAGAGGCGGATAAAACCACTAACCCGCAAACCCGCAAACTCCCTCTCCCACCAACGATTCTAAAGCTACAGTTTCTGTACTTTATTGGTCGTTCGTGTTCTGCTGGTGCCTGCCGCCTCTGCCTGGGTTTGCTGCTGCGTCCGTCGTCCGTCGTCGCCGTCGTCCGGGGGGGTTGTTTTGCCTGTCGGCCTGCCCGCCGCTTACCGAAAGGATCCCCTCCCCCAACACACACTTTAAAAAAAAATAAAAAAAATAAAAAATGGATCCAAGACGGAACGCAAGAGGAGGTGACCGCGCAAACCGCAGGGAGAAGGAACCCCGACAGGCCGCCAGGCTGCACACGACGCCAGGGCCGACCCAACCAGACTATCTGGTTGGGCAGTATGAATCCCCACCCCCACCCCCTAGATCCCCCCACCCCCCTTTAGAAAAAAAAAATAAAATAAAAAAATCACTAGCAGAGACCGCGGTTTTGACCGCCGCTGCTACAGCCACGGCCGCCCCAGCCGCCCTGAACGCCGCAGCCGACCCTGCCGCCCTGATCGCCGCAACTGAGACCGCCGCAGCCGCCCCTGCCGCAGCCACGACCGCCGCGACCACGACCCCTGCAGCCGACCCTGCTATTGTTGAAGAGGGAAGAAAAGAGGGAGAAAAAAAGGGGTGGGTACTGGTGTATGGTGAACACCCTCCCGGGTTGAGGACGGGCCCGGCCCCTGCCTTCCCGAAAGCCCTGCTTTCAGGAAAGTGGGAGGCCCTGTCTGGGAACTCAGGGAGGGAGACCCTCCAATACGGGTACCGGTGGGAGGGGACGAACGCCAAGGTGCGCCCCACCACGGGGATCCCAGGGGGGGCGGAGGGGTGGGTGAGGGAGGTGGCCGCCGCCGCAGGGCTCGAGGTGGTCCCCAACCAGGTACTTGTCAACAAGTACAAGTCTGGTTGTGGGATTGCCGCCCACAAGGACGACGCGAGGCTGGGACCGATTGTCCTAGTCCTCTCGTACGGAGCCGAGACCACAATGGTCATGAGGAGGGGGGACAGGGTGGCGAAATACCTGGTGCCCCCCTTCTCATGGGCATTGTTGGAAGGTGAAGCGAGACACCAGTGGACGCACCACATCCCGTCCGGGATGTCCACTGGTGTCAGGGTGTCGATCACCCTGCGTGCGGTAGGCCCCAAGCTCACCCGCACACCCCAGGAAGACCCATCCCCTGGGTTAACAGACGAACCCCCTTTTTTAGATCCCCTTTTTTGTGGGCAAGGGGGGGTGGCACTCCCAAGAGAGGATAGTGCCCCACCCGCCCCCCTTTTTTTTTTAGAACCCTCTTCGGAGGAAAACAGACCCTCTTCGGAGGAAAATAGAGAGAAAGGGGAAGAGGTGGCACTCCCGAGAGAGGGTGGTGCTCCTCCCCCCCATTTGTCCCCCCCTTTTTCATTTTTAGAGCCCTCTCCAGAGGAACCCTCCACGGAGGTAAAAAACAGACCCTCTTCGGAGGAAAACAGAGAGAGAGGGGAAGAGGTGGCACTCCCGAGAGAGGGTAGTGTTCCTCCCCCCCATTCGTCCCCCCCTTTTTCTTTTATAGAGCCCTCTCCAGAGGGACCCTCCACGGAGGTGAAAAACAGACCCTCTTCGGAGGAAAAAAAGGCAGAGGGAGAGACAGCACGCCCGAGAGAAGGTAGTGCCCCTCCCTCTCTGCCCCCCATTTTTTCTGGACCCTCTACGGAGGTGTACACCCTGGTCCCCAAGGGCCGGGGGCTTTTTTTGAGGGTGGAAGGGAAAGAAAAAAAAAAAACAAACAAGGAGGAACCTTTTTTCTTTTCAAACAACCAGGGGGACCCAGCACCCACCCCCACCGCCCGCCAAGGTGTGGTTGGGGCGGAGGCTGCGAGCGACGTGAGAGCACCACTGCACACCCTTGTGAGAAGACAGAAAAGAGCCCCCTGGATTGCCATGGGTGGCAGGGAACCTAAGCCAGCGCCCAAGCGGAAGAAGAACAGGAGGAGGCACAGGAGCGAAGCGGCCCTTCAGAGGCGTCGGGAGAAGAGGACCAAGGCGAGGGAGGGGGCGAGGGAGGCTGCCAGACAGGAGAAGAAAAGGCACCGTCGTGCGAGGAAAGAAGGGAGGAGGAGGGCCCGCAGAGAGGAACACGAGGCCGCCCTGGAACAGAAGCCAGATGACCCTGCAATGGGGCTGAAGCGGACCGAGGTGGGAACGCCTGGAGCCCAACCCCTGGCACCCAGAATCCCGGCACCTGGGGCTGCAACCGGCACAAGGAGGCACCGCAGACGGACGGGACACAGCAAGGAAGGGGTGAGATGGGAGCACCTGGGGGCGTGGGCCTGGGTCGCCCTGTTCTCCCTCTTGCTTTTCTTTTTTCTTTTGTGGTGATGTGTTTTTCCTGTTTTTGATTTTCTTCTTCCCCCGCTCTATGCTTTTTCGCATGGACATTGGCCACTCTGCCCCTTTCCCCTTTTTTGATTCTCCCTCTTTCCCCCTCCTAAATTTTACCCCCTGCCCCACTCATTCCTCCCTAGTATGTTTTTGAATTTGCCTCTTCTTCTTTTAAGCCTTTTTTGAGATTTTTATTTTTGAATTTTTATCATTTGGAGTTGCTTCTTCTTCTTCCCCTCTCCCTCCCATAAAGAAAAAGAGAAACCCATGCCTTCCTCCCAGGTTGGAACTTGATTGTCTGTTTTGGAATATTTTTATTTTCTCTTAAGATTTATCGTGCCTTGTGTGTCTTTTGAAGAAAAAAAAAAAAAAAAACATTCTCAAGTCCCCCTTTTTATTTATTTTCTCAAGTCCCCCTTTTTAAAAAAACCAACGATTCTAAAGCTACAGTTTCTGTACTTTATTGGTCGTCTGTGTTTTTGTTGGTGCCTGCTGCGTCCGCTCGGTGTCCGTTCGTCGTCGTCTGGGGGGGTTGTTTCGGCCCGGCCCGCCTGCCGTTTAGCAAAGGATCCCCTCCCCCCTCAACACAAAAAAAAAAAAAATAAAAATGGACCCTAGACGAAACGTCGTCGGAGACCGCCGCCCGCAGGAGGAACGCCTACGAGAGACGCCGACCAAGCCGACCACCCGACCAGACCGAAATCTGGCCGGGCAGTATGACCCCTCCCCTCCCCTTAGATCCCCTCTAGATGTCGTAAAAAATAATAAAAAACATAAAAAAATAGAACCACCCGCAGCCAGCGCGCCCGCTCCCGATTCCGCAGCCGCCACCGCCACCCGCCTGAAGACTGAGAGGGGGGAAAAAAAGAAAGAAGGAGGGTGGGTGCTCACGGGAGGGGACCACCCCCCGGGCTTAAGAACAGGCCCAGCTCCCACCCACCCAGAGACCTTGCTCTCGGGGGGGTGGGAGTCCATTTCGGGGAACAAAGGGAGGGAAACCCTCCAATTTGGTTTCAGGTGGGTGGGTGCCCGTGCCAAAGTGCGCCGCACCACCCCGATCCCAGAGGGGGCCAGGGGTTGGGTGGCGGAGGTGGCCACCGCAGCGGGGCTGGGGATCACCCCAGACCAGGTGCTCGTAAATCGATACGAGCCTGGGTGTGGAATCGCCCACCACACCGACGACGTGAGGTTGGGACCAGTGGTCCTCATCCTCTCGTACGGCGGGAGTACCTGGTGCCTCCCTTCACCTGGGCCATTCTGGAGGGTGAGGCCCGCTACGAATGGACCCACCACATCCCCGAAGGGTGTTCTTCGGGCTCCAGGGTGTCGATCACCCTGCGGACGGTTGGCTGCCCCGTGCCCCTCCCCTCCCCCTCTGTGTCCTCTGTGGAGGAAATAGAAAAAAAAAAAACTGTGTTTGTGGGGAGAAGGAAAGAGAGTGCGAAGGAGGTGTCCGCTTCTTCTTGTTCTTCTTTCTCTTGTTTATCTGTCCCCCCTCTTGTAAATTCCCCCCTTGTAAACCCCCCCATTGTAGATTCCCCCCCCTTTGTTTCTTCCCAGGGGGAGGACAAGAAAAAAATAGGTAAGGGTGCACTCCCGAGAGAGGGTAGCGCCCCTTCCTCTGCTTCTTCTATCTCTGGATTATCTGTCTCCCCTCTTGTAAACTCCCCCCCTTCCTCCGCTTCTTCTTTTTCTTCTTTCTCTTGTTTATCTGTCCCCCCTCTTGTAAATTCCCCCCTTGTAAACCCCCCCCTTGTAGATCCCCCCCCCTTTGTTCCCTCCCAGGAGGAGGATAAGAAAAAAAAAAAAGGGAAGGGTGCACTCCCGAGAGAGGGTAGCGCCCCTTCCTCTGCTTCTTCTATTTATGGTTTATCTGTCCCCCCTCTTGTAAATCCCCCCCTTGCAAACCCCCCCCAAGTGGATTCCCCCCCCTTTGTTTCCTCCCAGAAGGAGGATAAGAAGAAAAAAGAGAAGGGTGCTCTCCCTAGAGAGGTTAGCGCCCCTTCGGCCCCCCCATTGTCACCCCCCCTTTACACCCGGATCCGAATGGGTCCGGGACTTTTTTTGAGGGTGGAAAATAAACAAAAAAACACACCCACACTCACTAACAGGAGGGGGGTCCTGGCCCCCGTTTCCACCACCCTCCAGGGGGTGGTGGGGGCGGTGGCCCAGGAGGAAAGATGGAAGCCGGAGCGCGCCCCGCAGGGGAGGAATGGAGGGGGAGTACCCTGGTTGGCCCCGGGACCCCGGAAGACGAGGCAGACGGTGACGAAGGGTCGGAGGAGGAGACACCGTAGCGAGGCCACCCTCCAAAGGCGCCGCGAGGAGAGGGCCCAGGCCAGGGAGAAGGCTAGGGAAATCGCTGACAGGGAGCGGAGGAGGCTGCACCGCCAGAGAAGGGTCGAGAAGAGGAGGGAAAGGGAAGCCTGCAAGAAGAAGGGGTGCGGTCCCGCCCCTCCAGCTGTTGCAGCCCGGCTCATCGGGATAGCGGAAGCGGAGGAGAGGGCTGCGATGGCCAGGAGGGCCATCAGGTCGAGGGCCGGGAAACACCTTGCGAGGAAGAGGTGGGTGGCCAGGAGACGTTGGGGGCCCTATACCAGGGTGGTCTATCGGAGCCCCGTGCCCCCCCTCCCCTTAGAAGCCTCCTCGCTCAAAGGCGGAGCAACGCTTTCCCAACCCCCACCCCCGCCTCCGCCCCCAGGCGCAGCCGGAGGCCCCCCTGCCACCAGTAGGAGCACGGCCGGGGCTTCCCGAAGGACCGACGGAGTGTGGGAGTGCCTGCTGTGTGAGAAGGGTAAGAAAGAGCACTCGTCGAAGGCGGGCTTGCAGTACCACCTGTCGAAGACCCACGCCGGAGAGCTCACGCCAGAGAACGCGAAGGCGATGGGTTTCGCGATCTGCGGAGGGTGCAGCGTGCTGTTCACGGCGGGGAACAAGGAGCGGTGCGTGAATTGCCGGCCCAAGCCCGAGAAGGAGCCCTCCCGCCTCGTCCGTGGGATATCGGGCTCGTCTGTCACCAGGGAGTCGATCCTGCACGAGGTGGGTGCCAAGGAGGAGGATGCTGGGGGCGGAGGGGATTGCTTGTTCCGCTCTCTGGCGGTGGTGCTGCTGGGGGAGAAGGAACGACACGGAGAGGTGAGGAGTCGGGTGGTCAACCACATAAGGGACAACAGGGGCAGGTTCGAGAGCTTTGTGGATCCGATCGGTTTTGAGGCCTACATCCACTACATGGCAAAGCAAGGGGAGTGGGGGGACCACCTTTGTCTGCAGGCGGCGGTGGAGGTCTGGCAAAAGACGGTCGTGGTCGTGACCGGGGGTGACGCCCAGGTCTTGAAGCTCGGGGAGGCAAGGGAACCGGAGGATACGGTGGTGCTTGGCTTCACGGGATCCCACTACAGGCCTGTGTTGGTCTCGGAGGGCGGAAAGTCCACCCTGGTGGATTGGGCGGTGGAGGCGAGGCTAGCCCCCTCGGGGACCAGGCCCGCCATCCTGGACCTCGCCCACCTCCTGATGCCGGAGTCCTCCATCAGGCCCAACGGACACCACATGAAGGATGCCCCACGACTGGACAGCAAGGTCAGGAGTTTCCAGTGCCCGGTGAGGGGGTGCGAGAGGTCGTCCCACATGGGAGGCCCGGCGATCTTGGGGTGGGAACTGCTGAAGTCCCACTTGAACGACCACCTGCTGGACGAGGAGGTACTCCCGCAGGAGCTGAAGAAGTTTGGCCTCAAGACCTGCGTGTGTGGGTCGGTGGTGGGCGAACGGGAGGCGGCTCACGTCAGGTGCATCGCCAGGTACAGCGCTCCTGGGGGTCCCGTGGATGTGAAGGCGGCCCCTAGCCGGGACGCACTTCCTTCTCTGGAGGAGGTGGCCACCCGGAAAGTGGGCCTCATGAAGCACATCCCCGTCCCGCTCCAAGGGTTGTGGAGTCTGGCGCTGAAGACGGCACTGGTGAGGGTGAAGCAGGAGAACTCCTACCTGTCGTGGGTGCTGCTCCTGATGCTTCCGAAGGCTTGCCTGGGCAGACGCAGGGGTGGAAAGGCACGTCGGAAGTCCGGGGAGAGCAGCGCCAAGCAGAAGTTGGAGGCCTGGATCAGAGGGGAGTACCAGCAGGTGTGGAACGGAGTCCCCCTATCGGAGAAGAGAGTCTCGAAGGATCCAGACGACGAATCCAGGCTGAAGAGAGGGGAGACGCTGTGCAGGGATGGGCGCTTCTCCAGAGCCAACGCAGCGCTAACTGCGGGAGGGTTGGCGGAGGACTCCACCGAGACCTTCGAGAAGCTCCTGGGCCTCCACCCTGAGGCATCGGTTGACCCCTCGGGGCTAGAACTGAATCCGGCTGACTCCTTCGAGGACGTCACGGCCGTCGACGTTCTGAGCATGGTCCGGGACTTTGACAAGGGGAAAGCGGCTGGGCCGACTGGGTTGAGCGCCCAACACCTGAAGGACGGGGTGGACGGCGTGGTGACGGAAGTAGGGGCCCTGGCGGCTCTCACCGAGGTGTGCAATATCATGGCCAGAGGTCAGACTCCGGCTGAGGTGGCACCGGTGCTACTAGGGGCGAGCTTGATTCCGCTGCGGAAACCGGACAGGGGAGTCCGTCCGATCGCCGTAGGAGAGAGCCTGAGACGACTTGTAGGGAAGGCAATCCTTGACAAGGAAGGGGCGGAAGTGGCCAAGTCCTACCTGAGGAAGGGGGGCCAGATCGGGGTGGCGGTCCCCGCGGGGATGGAGGCGGCTGTCCACGCGACAAGGCAGTACGTGGAGAAGGCGAAACAGGACGACGTATCCCGAGTGGCGATCAAGATAGACTACGCAAACGCCTTCAACACAATCAGCAGGTACGAGATGCTAAAGGAGGCGTGCGCGAAGGTTCCCAAGGGGTACAAGTGGGCCGAATCTTGCTACAGACACCCATCCAAGCTGTTCCACGAGGGGACGGAGCTACTCTCGAGGGAGGGGGTCCAGCAGGGCGACCCGGTGGGTCCGTTGCTGTTCTCCCTCGCGCTGCAGCCAGTACTGGAGAAGATAAGGGCGGATACAAGTCTGGACCTCCAGTTCTTCTACCTCGATGACGGGTTCCTGGCCGGAGAGAGGGGACAGGTGGAGAAGGCCTACCGCATCGTGGTAGAGGAGTCGGCGAAGCGAGGCCTGAAGGTGAAGCCGCAGAAGTGCGAGTTGATCTGGGTGTCTGGTGAGAAGCCGACCGACCCAGAAGAGTGGGGCTTCTCCGGTTTCTCCAAGGAGAAAATGAGCTCGGATGGGAACTTCGAGCTCCTGGGGACCCCCATAGGGGACGCGGAGTACACGAAGGCCTTCTTGGCAAAGAAGCTCGAGGCCCTGGGCAAGACCTTCGAGATGCAGAAGAAGATGAGGACCCAGTCGGGCTACGCCTTGGTGAAGAACTGCAGCTCGTACAGCAAGATGGTCCACCTCATGCGCACGGTACCGCACACGCAGCTAGCGGGCCCCTTGACGGAATTCGACGGCCTGGTGAAGGGGGCGATGGAGCACCTTCTTGCCCGGGAGCTCGGGGAGAGGGAGTGGAGCCAGGCGAAGCTTGCGACGAGGAGGGGAGGGATGGGCCTTCGCAGCTGCAGCGAACACGCCCTAGTGGCGAACATGGCCTCGCTGGCGGCGACCCAGGAGCTGGCGTCGGAGATCCTGGGGGGGTACGACTGGGACGCTTCACTGGCGGGTGGCTGGGAGTGGGGGGTCGAGTGGTTCAACGGCCACCTCGCAGCCGACGATCCTGACAGGCTCTCCGTGGACCTGCTGCGAAACACCCCGAGGCTGTACCCTCAGAGGAAGATGTCGCAGATCCTCGAGGAGAAGTCCTGGGGTGCGCTGTTCGGGAGCTCCCCGGGTGGTAGGGACAAGGCCAGGTTGAACTCGCTGAAGGTTCACAAAGCAGGGGCTTGGCTGACGGCGATCACGGGCTTGAATAACGAACTAAAGAACGATGAGTTCAGGACGCTGACCAGCTGGCTCCTTGGCACCGCAGTCGGGTCCGAGGGGAAGTGCCCGATGTGCGGTGAGGACAACGACGCACTAGGCGACCATGCCATGGTTTGCAAGAGAGGTGCGGTCATGACGAAGAGGCACGACAGGGTGAGGGACATGTTGGTGAAGCACTGCTACAGCGGCGGGTTGCAAGCGGTGAAGGAGCAACAAGGCCTCCTGGGTGACGGGAGGAAGCCTGCTGACGTTTACCTCCCGATGGGGGTGGAAGGCGAGGGCCCTCTGGCCATCGACGTGACGGTGGTCCACCCGTGTGCGAGCGCCCACCTGGCGGCGGCAATGGCGGTTCCGGGGGCGGCTGCGGAGAAACAGGCGGAGTCGAAGCGGGCGAAGTACGCGAGCGACTGCGAGAGAGCCCGGATACGGTTCACCCCCTGTGCTCTGGAGACGTTTGGCGGGTTCGGGACCGACGCCAGGAGGGTGCTGAAGAGGATCGCGGCGGAGGTGGCGAAGAAGAGGCAGCGGGACGCGACGGAGGTCTATAGGACCATGACAGAGGAACTGAGCGTAGCCCTCATGAGAGAGGTGGCAGTGGAGACGAGGAGGAGGCACCCGATCAAAGAGACACAAGCACCGCCCGACCCACCCCCGGCCCCAGACATCCCCCCCGATGGCCCAGGAGACGAGGAAGCCCAGGCAGCGGGCGCCCCCCCACCCTCGACGGAGGACGCGTCAGGCACGACAAAAACCGAATCAGCCGACATGCCCGCTGGAGAGGAGGAAGTGTGCACGACGCAGGATGGCCCCAGCGCGATGGAGGAGGACCCGGCAGAGGACATGCCAGAGGAGCAGGCGGAGTTGCAGACAGGCCCTCTCTCATTGCAGGGGGAGGACTTCGGCTTGATGGAGGTGGAAAGCGAGGACGGGCTGGAGGGCGGTGCTCCGCAGGCGGACATCCCCGCCGCCCCCCCGGTCGTCGGAGGGACGGACTTGGCCCCCGCGGGGGAGGGGGGGACCCCTGACGCGACGGAGGTGAGGGAGCCCTGGGAGGCAGTGCCGCTACCAGACGTCTCCAGCCCCGACGCGATGGAGGATGATACGGCAGGGAGCTCGCTCGCAGAAGGGTGGGTCCCGCAGGCAGGCCCCGCTGCCCCGCGGGTGGACATCTCAGGTTCTAAAGAAAACGAAACAGCCGACTTGTCCATGGGGGAGGGAAGTCCTCAGGAGGAGGAGCCCGGCTTGATGGAGGAGGACACGGAAGAGAGCGGGGATGGGCAGGGCGGAGGGACGTCGCTGGGATACACCTCCACCCCGGCGGAGGAGGTGGGCCCGACCGACATGTCCGTGGAGGAGGAGGAGGAGAAGAGTGATTCGATAGAGGGTGGGGAACCCATGGAGGGGACGTCTCAGTCGGACGCCTCCGACTCCTCCTCGGAGGGCAACACTGGCACAGAAAACACCATCCAAGCCGCATTGCCTGAAGGAATGGAGGAGGAGGACGCGCAGGGAACGGACCGGATGGAGGTTGAGGGGGGCCTGACTCCGCCGCAGGCATCAGAGGGGAACACTGGCACAGAAAACACCATCCAAGCCGTATTGCCCGAAGGAATGGAGGAGGAGGGCTCGCAGGGGACGGTCCAGACGGAGGTTGAGGGGGGCCTAACCCCGCCACAGGCATCAGAGGGGGATGAGCCTATGGGGCCACTCCTGCTCGAGGGACGGGCTGAGGTAAGTGGAGAACCGAGCAACCACCAGTTTCCCCTCTCTCCGTCCCCCTCGGGAAGGGAGGACGACCAGATGTCGTGGCAGGGGCCGCAGGAAGGGGAGGGGGGGCCCTCACCGTCATCTTCGATGGAGGAAGTCCTCTCGTCCGCCCCAGAGTCCAGCAGCGAAGGCCCCGGGGTCGGAGAAGGGGACGCAGAGTTGCAGAGCGCCGGAGGGGAGGGAGGTTCGGAGTCACCCGGGTCGGCCAGCCCGATGAGGGAGGACGAAGGGAGCCCCGATCTGGAAGCGGCAGAAGCCGGAGGCCCGCCAGCGGCGGTGAGCCAGGAGGTGGAGCGGACCGGGCTGGGCGCGTTCTCTAGGGAGCAGATCATGGCGATCCTGGAGGCGGATGTCTTCTCTCCTGTACCCGCGGGAGAAAGCGGCCTGGGGACGACACAACCCTCACAGGGAGCGGCGGTGCTAACCCCAAGGGCCTCCCAGTCGGTGCTCGGAGGAGGGTGCGACTCCCCCATTGTGGCGGCGGTGTTGGAAGGGGCTGCCCGAGGCCCCCCTTCGTCGGAGGGGGACAGGGCAAGGCTTGGGGGAGACCGTGAGTCAGGCTCTCCGGAGGCCAGGAGCACGGGGAACACACCGTCCGTGACGCTTGTGGGAGCCATCGGGGAAAGCCTGGTGAGGAAGAGGGTCCCGTCCAACGAGGCCCTGTCCGCCCAGAGGGATCCCAAGGTACAGAGGCACCCAGCGTTGCTGGACGTCAGGGGGCCTGCGGTCCGCCCCTGGTTCCCAGTCCAACTAGAGTCAGACGAAGTTTACGTGGCGCGGGTTCTCTTCGAGGCGGACGGGGAGGAGGAGTCCCCCATCCAGTCGGAAGGCGTCGAACCCCCTATCCAGGCGGAGGGTGGTGAGTCCCATGTCCGGGAGCTCCCCGCCCAGGAGGAGGAGGCTGGGTCTCCCACCCAGGCGGAGGTGGGTGAGTCCCCCACTCAGACGGAGGGCAGTGGATCCAGCATCCAGGTGGAGGATAGCGAATCCCCTACTCAGTCGGAGGGTGATGAGTCCCACATCCAGGAGGAAGGAGGGGAGTCCCCTGCCCAGGCGGAAGGTGAAGCTAATGAGCCCCCCATCCAGACGGGAGCGGCGGTGGAGGACGGGACCGCGCCCGAGCCCCTCGAGATTGATTCGCCGGAGGTCAGTGGGAACAGGGGTCTGGCGAGGAAGAGGGTGCCCTCGAATGAGGCTCAGTCCGCCCAGCGGACCCCAAAAGTGAAGAAGGGTCGCGGCCAGCTGGACGTAAGAGAATCGAGCCTGGCCGCTGGCATGCGCGTGCTGTTCGGAGCGGTTCCGCCCCCTTCCCTGACCCCCTTGGCCGTGGGTAGCAGGCCGCCGCAGGAGGAAGGCGAAACGGCGCAATCTCCCATTCCGGGGGCGAGCGGTGCAGGGCTCTACTCTCCAGAGGCGAGGTTCCCGGAGGCGCCCGTGGTGTCCATGGCCGCGGACCTGTGCGAGTCGGACGGGACGGAGGCACATTCGGCCCCCTCCGGTGTGGACAGAGAGCCTTCGCCCGCTCGTCCGTCGCAGTCTCCCGTGCTGGGGGCTGAAGGCGGGGGGCGCCTCTCTCCGGAGGTCAGTACCCCAGAAACCTCCAACCCCGATGTCCGGGTAGAGGGCGGGGAAAAGGTCGCCAGAAAAAGGGTACCTTCCCACGAGACCCAGTCGGCCCAACGCGCCGCTAAGGTCGGGAAGGGCCCTGTCCAACGAGATGTGAGGGGGCCCCAGGGTGGTCGATCCACCCCCCTGGGCTCGCAAGGGCCCAGGGCTTGAGCAGCCAACATTAAGGGTTCCTGAGGGAAGCCCTCTTTAGAATTCCCCCCCCTTTTTTTTTTTTTTTTTTTTGCAAGAACGAGTCTTTGACTTGTCTAAACAAAAGGGGAACGTTGGCAACGTGTTTCGGGTTGACAAACGTCTCCAGGTTTTACCCGGCACGTACAAACAACGGCCAGTCCCTCTTTTTTTTTTTTTTTTTTTTTTTTTTTTTTTTCCATTACAACAAAACGACAAAGGGGAAAAAAAAAAAAAAAGAAAGTTAGCAAAAGAAAAAAAAAAGGGGACCGGGAGTTTTCCCCCTGAAGTTCCTTTGTTAAAACATGTTTGCTGTTGGGTTTCCGTTTCTTTTCTTTTTGGTTTTACTAGGAGTTTTCCTTCTACAGATTGTTTGCTGATGGTTTTGAGTTGATTCTTTTTTATTTTTTATCTTATGGTTTAACTAGAAGTTTTCCTTCTACAGCTTGTTCGCTGACGGGTGGGTTTATCAGGCGGGCTTCCATAGCTGGTGACCTATGGAAGCCTTCCCAAATTTTTTCTTTTTTTCAGGCCGGGCTGGGGAAGGACGGCAAGACCACCAACGGAGGAGAAACCGCTGCAGAAAGGGGAAAGGTGCAGGAAGACGAAGAGGACGAGAGGGCGTCTCACAAAGACTCCCTTCAATTCATATATCTTTTATTTTCTTTTTATTTTTCTTTTCTTTATTTTCTTTCTCCCAACCCTACCCCCCCTCGAAAAAAAAAAAGAAAAGAAAAGAAAAGATTCATTCCTCCCTAGTTTATTATATTTTGCATCAGGTTCGCCGAGAAAATAAAAGGAAAAACAAGGAAAGAGAACGGCAACCAAATTTTAAATTTTTATTTTATCATCAAAGGAGGTTTGAAAAAGAGAAAAATTAAAGAGAAGAAAGAGGCCTTTTTCTCCTCTATCGATAAGTGATTCACGAACTCGAATCTTTATCACCACTTTTTTGTGCATGCCAGATTTTTTTTTTCTCCCGCCTTGTTAGAGAAGTTTTAATTTACTAGTAAAAAAATAAAAAAAGTGAAAAGAGGAGTAGAAGACGATCCGGTGGGGGGCATGGGAACCATAAACCGTGTCTTCCATCGCGATCGGCAAGGCGGGGGCTTTTCCGTCCCATGGGTGAAAAGAGGCGGATAAAACCACTATTCCGGACCCCCCCCAACACTGAGCATGCACTTTTTCCCCCATACATACCTCTCTTGTTTATCAAAATATCACCAATTTTACGGCGGACGCCAAGAAAAAAAAAAGCCAAGGAGAAGGAGTTTAGGGAAATAACAAAAGACCTACGGCCCCAAGGAAGGCGGTGAAAACAGCCATGGTGGGCCAGCCCTGGCAGACAGGGAGCCTGAACACCAAGAACACCGCGGAGCCAAATTTGCATCCGGAATTTTCGGTTTTCAAACTTACAAAAACCCCCTGTAGGCATCTGCGTCCGTCCAGCCCCATTTTGGCACCCCTTTTGGGTGCGGAAAAAAAAACTACCAACGATTCTAAAGCTACAGTTTCTGTACTTTATTGGTCGTCTGTGTTTTTGTTGGTGCCTGCTGCGTCCGCTCGGTGTCCGTTCGTCGTCGTCTGGGGGGGTTGTTTCGGCCCGGCCCGCCTGCCGTTTAGCAAAGGATCCCCTCCCCCCTCAACACAAAAAAAAAAAAAATAAAAATGGACCCTAGACGAAACGTCGTCGGAGACCGCCGCCCGCAGGAGGAACGCCTACGAGAGACGCCGACCAAGCCGACCACCCGACCAGACCGAAATCTGGCCGGGCAGTATGACCCCTCCCCTCCCCTTAGATCCCCTCTAGATGTCGTAAAAAATAATAAAAAACATAAAAAAATAGAACCACCCGCAGCCAGCGCGCCCGCTCCCGATTCCGCAGCCGCCACCGCCACCCGCCTGAAGACTGAGAGGGGGGAAAAAAAGAAAGAAGGAGGGTGGGTGCTCACGGGAGGGGACCACCCCCCGGGCTTAAGAACAGGCCCAGCTCCCACCCACCCAGAGACCTTGCTCTCGGGGGGGTGGGAGTCCATTTCGGGGAACAAAGGGAGGGAAACCCTCCAATTTGGTTTCAGGTGGGTGGGTGCCCGTGCCAAAGTGCGCCGCACCACCCCGATCCCAGAGGGGGCCAGGGGTTGGGTGGCGGAGGTGGCCACCGCAGCGGGGCTGGGGATCACCCCAGACCAGGTGCTCGTAAATCGATACGAGCCTGGGTGTGGAATCGCCCACCACACCGACGACGTGAGGTTGGGACCAGTGGTCCTCATCCTCTCGTACGGCGCAGAGACCACGATGGTCCTGAAGAAGGGGTCCAGGGTATCGAAGTACCTGGTGCCTCCCTTCACCTGGGCCATTCTGGAGGGTGAGGCCCGCTACGAATGGACCCACCACATCCCCGAAGGGTGTTCTTCGGGCTCCAGGGTGTCGATCACCCTGCGGACGGTTGGCTGCCCCGTGCCCCTCCCCTCCCCCTCTGTGTCCTCTGTGGAGGAAATAGAAAAAAAAAAAACTGTGTTTGTGGGGAGAAGGAAAGAGAGTGCGAAGGAGGTGTCCCCGAGAGAGGGAGGCGCCCCTTCCCCCCCTTCCTCCGCTTCTTCTTGTTCTTCTTTCTCTTGTTTATCTGTCCCCCCTCTTGTAAATTCCCCCCTTGTAAACCCCCCCATTGTAGATTCCCCCCCCTTTGTTTCTTCCCAGGGGGAGGACAAGAAAAAAATAGGTAAGGGTGCACTCCCGAGAGAGGGTAGCGCCCCTTCCTCTGCTTCTTCTATCTCTGGATTATCTGTCTCCCCTCTTGTAAACTCCCCCCCTTCCTCCGCTTCTTCTTTTTCTTCTTTCTCTTGTTTATCTGTCCCCCCTCTTGTAAATTCCCCCCTTGTAAACCCCCCCCTTGTAGATCCCCCCCCCTTTGTTCCCTCCCAGGAGGAGGATAAGAAAAAAAAAAAAGGGAAGGGTGCACTCCCGAGAGAGGGTAGCGCCCCTTCCTCTGCTTCTTCTATTTATGGTTTATCTGTCCCCCCTCTTGTAAATCCCCCCCTTGCAAACCCCCCCCAAGTGGATTCCCCCCCCTTTGTTTCCTCCCAGAAGGAGGATAAGAAGAAAAAAGAGAAGGGTGCTCTCCCTAGAGAGGTTAGCGCCCCTTCGGCCCCCCCATTGTCACCCCCCCTTTACACCCGGATCCGAATGGGTCCGGGACTTTTTTTGAGGGTGGAAAATAAACAAAAAAACACACCCACACTCACTAACAGGAGGGGGGTCCTGGCCCCCGTTTCCACCACCCTCCAGGGGGTGGTGGGGGCGGTGGCCCAGGAGGAAAGATGGAAGCCGGAGCGCGCCCCGCAGGGGAGGAATGGAGGGGGAGTACCCTGGTTGGCCCCGGGACCCCGGAAGACGAGGCAGACGGTGACGAAGGGCCGGGGGAGGAGACACCGTAGCGAGGCCACCCTCCAAAGGCGCCGCGAGGAGAGGGCCCAGGCCAGGGAGAAGGCTAGGGAAATCGCTGACAGGGAGCGGAGGAGGCTGCACCGCCAGAGAAGGGTCGAGAAGAGGAGGGAAAGGGAAGCCTGCAAGAAGAAGGGGTGCGGTCCCGCCCCTCCAGCTGTTGCAGCCCGGCTCATCGGGATAGCGGAAGCGGAGGAGAGGGCTGCGATGGCCAGGAGGGCCATCAGGTCGAGGGCCGGGAAACACCTTGCGAGGAAGAGGTGGGTGGCCAGGAGACGTTGGGGGCCCTATACCAGGGTGGTCTATCGGAGCCCCGTGCCCCCCCTCCCCTTAGAAGCCTCCTCGCTCAAAGGCGGAGCAACGCTTTCCCAACCCCCACCCCCGCCTCCGCCCCCAGGCGCAGCCGGAGGCCCCCCCGCCACCAGTAGGAGCACGGCCGGGGCTTCCCGAAGGACCGACGGAGTGTGGGAGTGCCTGCTGTGTGAGAAGGGTAAGAAAGAGCACTCGTCGAAGGCGGGCTTGCAGTACCACCTGTCGAAGACCCACGCCGGAGAGCTCACGCCAGAGAACGCGAAGGCGATGGGTTTCGCGATCTGCGGAGGGTGCAGCGTGCTGTTCACGGCGGGGAACAAGGAGCGGTGCGTGAATTGCCGGCCCAAGCCCGAGAAGGAGCCCTCCCGCCTCGTCCGTGGGATATCGGGCTCGTCTGTCACCAGGGAGTCGATCCTGCACGAGGTGGGTGCCAAGGAGGAGGATGCTGGGGGCGGAGGGGATTGCTTGTTCCGCTCTCTGGCGGTGGTGCTGCTGGGGGAGAAGGAACGACACGGAGAGGTGAGGAGTCGGGTGGTCAACCACATAAGGGACAACAGGGGCAGGTTCGAGAGCTTTGTGGATCCGATCGGTTTTGAGGCCTACATCCACTACATGGCAAAGCAAGGGGAGTGGGGGGACCACCTTTGTCTGCAGGCGGCGGTGGAGGTCTGGCAAAAGACGGTCGTGGTCGTGACCGGGGGTGACGCCCAGGTCTTGAAGCTCGGGGAGGCAAGGGAACCGGAGGATACGGTGGTGCTTGGCTTCACGGGATCCCACTACAGGCCTGTGTTGGTCTCGGAGGGCGGAAAGTCCACCCTGGTGGATTGGGCGGTGGAGGCGAGGCTAGCCCCCTCGGGGACCAGGCCCGCCATCCTGGACCTCGCCCACCTCCTGATGCCGGAGTCCTCCATCAGGCCCAACGGACACCACATGAAGGATGCCCCACGACTGGACAGCAAGGTCAGGAGTTTCCAGTGCCCGGTGAGGGGGTGCGAGAGGTCGTCCCACATGGGAGGCCCGGCGATCTTGGGGTGGGAACTGCTGAAGTCCCACTTGAACGACCACCTGCTGGACGAGGAGGTACTCCCGCAGGAGCTGAAGAAGTTTGGCCTCAAGACCTGCGTGTGTGGGTCGGTGGTGGGCGAACGGGAGGCGGCTCACGTCAGGTGCATCGCCAGGTACAGCGCTCCTGGGGGTCCCGTGGATGTGAAGGCGGCCCCTAGCCGGGACGCACTTCCTTCTCTGGAGGAGGTGGCCACCCGGAAAGTGGGCCTCATGAAGCACATCCCCGTCCCGCTCCAAGGGTTGTGGAGTCTGGCGCTGAAGACGGCACTGGTGAGGGTGAAGCAGGAGAACTCCTACCTGTCGTGGGTGCTGCTCCTGATGCTTCCGAAGGCTTGCCTGGGCAGACGCAGGGGTGGAAAGGCACGTCGGAAGTCCGGGGAGAGCAGCGCCAAGCAGAAGTTGGAGGCCTGGATCAGAGGGGAGTACCAGCAGGTGTGGAACGGAGTCCCCCTATCGGAGAAGAGAGTCTCGAAGGATCCAGACGACGAATCCAGGCTGAAGAGAGGGGAGACGCTGTGCAGGGATGGGCGCTTCTCCAGAGCCAACGCAGCGCTAACTGCGGGAGGGTTGGCGGAGGACTCCACCGAGACCTTCGAGAAGCTCCTGGGCCTCCACCCTGAGGCATCGGTTGACCCCTCGGGGCTAGAACTGAATCCGGCTGACTCCTTCGAGGACGTCACGGCCGTCGACGTTCTGAGCATGGTCCGGGACTTTGACAAGGGGAAAGCGGCTGGGCCGACTGGGTTGAGCGCCCAACACCTGAAGGACGGGGTGGACGGCGTGGTGACGGAAGTAGGGGCCCTGGCGGCTCTCACCGAGGTGTGCAATATCATGGCCAGAGGTCAGACTCCGGCTGAGGTGGCACCGGTGCTACTAGGGGCGAGCTTGATTCCGCTGCGGAAACCGGACAGGGGAGTCCGTCCGATCGCCGTAGGAGAGAGCCTGAGACGACTTGTAGGGAAGGCAATCCTTGACAAGGAAGGGGCGGAAGTGGCCAAGTCCTACCTGAGGAAGGGGGGCCAGATCGGGGTGGCGGTCCCCGCGGGGATGGAGGCGGCTGTCCACGCGACAAGGCAGTACGTGGAGAAGGCGAAACAGGACGACGTATCCCGAGTGGCGATCAAGATAGACTACGCAAACGCCTTCAACACAATCAGCAGGTACGAGATGCTAAAGGAGGCGTGCGCGAAGGTTCCCAAGGGGTACAAGTGGGCCGAATCTTGCTACAGACACCCATCCAAGCTGTTCCACGAGGGGACGGAGCTACTCTCGAGGGAGGGGGTCCAGCAGGGCGACCCGGTGGGTCCGTTGCTGTTCTCCCTCGCGCTGCAGCCAGTACTGGAGAAGATAAGGGCGGATACAAGTCTGGACCTCCAGTTCTTCTACCTCGATGACGGGTTCCTGGCCGGAGAGAGGGGACAGGTGGAGAAGGCCTACCGCATCGTGGTAGAGGAGTCGGCGAAGCGAGGCCTGAAGGTGAAGCCGCAGAAGTGCGAGTTGATCTGGGTGTCTGGTGAGAAGCCGACCGACCCAGAAGAGTGGGGCTTCTCCGGTTTCTCCAAGGAGAAAATGAGCTCGGATGGGAACTTCGAGCTCCTGGGGACCCCCATAGGGGACGCGGAGTACACGAAGGCCTTCTTGGCAAAGAAGCTCGAGGCCCTGGGCAAGACCTTCGAGATGCAGAAGAAGATGAGGACCCAGTCGGGCTACGCCTTGGTGAAGAACTGCAGCTCGTACAGCAAGATGGTCCACCTCATGCGCACGGTACCGCACACGCAGCTAGCGGGCCCCTTGACGGAATTCGACGGCCTGGTGAAGGGGGCGATGGAGCACCTTCTTGCCCGGGAGCTCGGGGAGAGGGAGTGGAGCCAGGCGAAGCTTGCGACGAGGAGGGGAGGGATGGGCCTTCGCAGCTGCAGCGAACACGCCCTAGTGGCGAACATGGCCTCGCTGGCGGCGACCCAGGAGCTGGCGTCGGAGATCCTGGGGGGGTACGACTGGGACGCTTCACTGGCGGGTGGCTGGGAGTGGGGGGTCGAGTGGTTCAACGGCCACCTCGCAGCCGACGATCCTGACAGGCTCTCCGTGGACCTGCTGCGAAACACCCCGAGGCTGTACCCTCAGAGGAAGATGTCGCAGATCCTCGAGGAGAAGTCCTGGGGTGCGCTGTTCGGGAGCTCCCCGGGTGGTAGGGACAAGGCCAGGTTGAACTCGCTGAAGGTTCACAAAGCAGGGGCTTGGCTGACGGCGATCACGGGCTTGAATAACGAACTAAAGAACGATGAGTTCAGGACGCTGACCAGCTGGCTCCTTGGCACCGCAGTCGGGTCCGAGGGGAAGTGCCCGATGTGCGGTGAGGACAACGACGCACTAGGCGACCATGCCATGGTTTGCAAGAGAGGTGCGGTCATGACGAAGAGGCACGACAGGGTGAGGGACATGTTGGTGAAGCACTGCTACAGCGGCGGGTTGCAAGCGGTGAAGGAGCAACAAGGCCTCCTGGGTGACGGGAGGAAGCCTGCTGACGTTTACCTCCCGATGGGGGTGGAAGGCGAGGGCCCTCTGGCCATCGACGTGACGGTGGTCCACCCGTGTGCGAGCGCCCACCTGGCGGCGGCAATGGCGGTTCCGGGGGCGGCTGCGGAGAAACAGGCGGAGTCGAAGCGGGCGAAGTACGCGAGCGACTGCGAGAGAGCCCGGATACGGTTCACCCCCTGTGCTCTGGAGACGTTTGGCGGGTTCGGGACCGACGCCAGGAGGGTGCTGAAGAGGATCGCGGCGGAGGTGGCGAAGAAGAGGCAGCGGGACGCGACGGAGGTCTATAGGACCATGACAGAGGAACTGAGCGTAGCCCTCATGAGAGAGGTGGCAGTGGAGACGAGGAGGAGGCACCCGATCAAAGAGACACAAGCACCGCCCGACCCACCCCCGGCCCCAGACATCCCCCCCGATGGCCCAGGAGACGAGGAAGCCCAGGCAGCGGGCGCCCCCCCACCCTCGACGGAGGACGCGTCAGGCACGACAAAAACCGAATCAGCCGACATGCCCGCTGGAGAGGAGGAAGTGTGCACGACGCAGGATGGCCCCAGCGCGATGGAGGAGGACCCGGCAGAGGACATGCCAGAGGAGCAGGCGGAGTTGCAGACAGGCCCTCTCTCATTGCAGGGGGAGGACTTCGGCTTGATGGAGGTGGAAAGCGAGGACGGGCTGGAGGGCGGTGCTCCGCAGGCGGACATCCCCGCCGCCCCCCCGGTCGTCGGAGGGACGGACTTGGCCCCCGCGGGGGAGGGGGGGACCCCTGACGCGACGGAGGTGAGGGAGCCCTGGGAGGCAGTGCCGCTACCAGACGTCTCCAGCCCCGACGCGATGGAGGATGATACGGCAGGGAGCTCGCTCGCAGAAGGGTGGGTCCCGCAGGCAGGCCCCGCTGCCCCGCGGGTGGACATCTCAGGTTCTAAAGAAAACGAAACAGCCGACTTGTCCATGGGGGAGGGAAGTCCTCAGGAGGAGGAGCCCGGCTTGATGGAGGAGGACACGGAAGAGAGCGGGGATGGGCAGGGCGGAGGGACGTCGCTGGGATACACCTCCACCCCGGCGGAGGAGGTGGGCCCGACCGACATGTCCGTGGAGGAGGAGGAGGAGAAGAGTGATTCGATAGAGGGTGGGGAACCCATGGAGGGGACGTCTCAGTCGGACGCCTCCGACTCCTCCTCGGAGGGCAACACTGGCACAGAAAACACCATCCAAGCCGCATTGCCTGAAGGAATGGAGGAGGAGGACGCGCAGGGAACGGACCGGATGGAGGTTGAGGGGGGCCTGACTCCGCCGCAGGCATCAGAGGGGAACACTGGCACAGAAAACACCATCCAAGCCGTATTGCCCGAAGGAATGGAGGAGGAGGGCTCGCAGGGGACGGTCCAGACGGAGGTTGAGGGGGGCCTAACCCCGCCACAGGCATCAGAGGGGGATGAGCCTATGGGGCCACTCCTGCTCGAGGGACGGGCTGAGGTAAGTGGAGAACCGAGCAACCACCAGTTTCCCCTCTCTCCGTCCCCCTCGGGAAGGGAGGACGACCAGATGTCGTGGCAGGGGCCGCAGGAAGGGGAGGGGGGGCCCTCACCGTCATCTTCGATGGAGGAAGTCCTCTCGTCCGCCCCAGAGTCCAGCAGCGAAGGCCCCGGGGTCGGAGAAGGGGACGCAGAGTTGCAGAGCGCCGGAGGGGAGGGAGGTTCGGAGTCACCCGGGTCGGCCAGCCCGATGAGGGAGGACGAAGGGAGCCCCGATCTGGAAGCGGCAGAAGCCGGAGGCCCGCCAGCGGCGGTGAGCCAGGAGGTGGAGCGGACCGGGCTGGGCGCGTTCTCTAGGGAGCAGATCATGGCGATCCTGGAGGCGGATGTCTTCTCTCCTGTACCCGCGGGAGAAAGCGGCCTGGGGACGACACAACCCTCACAGGGAGCGGCGGTGCTAACCCCAAGGGCCTCCCAGTCGGTGCTCGGAGGAGGGTGCGACTCCCCCATTGTGGCGGCGGTGTTGGAAGGGGCTGCCCGAGGCCCCCCTTCGTCGGAGGGGGACAGGGCAAGGCTTGGGGGAGACCGTGAGTCAGGCTCTCCGGAGGCCAGGAGCACGGGGAACACACCGTCCGTGACGCTTGTGGGAGCCATCGGGGAAAGCCTGGTGAGGAAGAGGGTCCCGTCCAACGAGGCCCTGTCCGCCCAGAGGGATCCCAAGGTACAGAGGCACCCAGCGTTGCTGGACGTCAGGGGGCCTGCGGTCCGCCCCTGGTTCCCAGTCCAACTAGAGTCAGACGAAGTTTACGTGGCGCGGGTTCTCTTCGAGGCGGACGGGGAGGAGGAGTCCCCCATCCAGTCGGAAGGCGTCGAACCCCCTATCCAGGCGGAGGGTGGTGAGTCCCATGTCCGGGAGCTCCCCGCCCAGGAGGAGGAGGCTGGGTCTCCCACCCAGGCGGAGGTGGGTGAGTCCCCCACTCAGACGGAGGGCAGTGGATCCAGCATCCAGGTGGAGGATAGCGAATCCCCTACTCAGTCGGAGGGTGATGAGTCCCACATCCAGGAGGAAGGAGGGGAGTCCCCTGCCCAGGCGGAAGGTGAAGCTAATGAGCCCCCCATCCAGACGGGAGCGGCGGTGGAGGACGGGACCGCGCCCGAGCCCCTCGAGATTGATTCGCCGGAGGTCAGTGGGAACAGGGGTCTGGCGAGGAAGAGGGTGCCCTCGAATGAGGCTCAGTCCGCCCAGCGGACCCCAAAAGTGAAGAAGGGTCGCGGCCAGCTGGACGTAAGAGAATCGAGCCTGGCCGCTGGCATGCGCGTGCTGTTCGGAGCGGTTCCGCCCCCTTCCCTGACCCCCTTGGCCGTGGGTAGCAGGCCGCCGCAGGAGGAAGGCGAAACGGCGCAATCTCCCATTCCGGGGGCGAGCGGTGCAGGGCTCTACTCTCCAGAGGCGAGGTTCCCGGAGGCGCCCGTGGTGTCCATGGCCGCGGACCTGTGCGAGTCGGACGGGACGGAGGCACATTCGGCCCCCTCCGGTGTGGACAGAGAGCCTTCGCCCGCTCGTCCGTCGCAGTCTCCCGTGCTGGGGGCTGAAGGCGGGGGGCGCCTCTCTCCGGAGGTCAGTACCCCAGAAACCTCCAACCCCGATGTCCGGGTAGAGGGCGGGGAAAAGGTCGCCAGAAAAAGGGTACCTTCCCACGAGACCCAGTCGGCCCAACGCGCCGCTAAGGTCGGGAAGGGCCCTGTCCAACGAGATGTGAGGGGGCCCCAGGGTGGTCGATCCACCCCCCTGGGCTCGCAAGGGCCCAGGGCTTGAGCAGCCAACATTAAGGGTTCCTGAGGGAAGCCCTCTTTAGAATTCCCCCCCCTTTTTTTTTTTTTTTTTTTTGCAAGAACGAGTCTTTGACTTGTCTAAACAAAAGGGGAACGTTGGCAACGTGTTTCGGGTTGACAAACGTCTCCAGGTTTTACCCGGCACGTACAAACAACGGCCAGTCCCTCTTTTTTTTTTTTTTTTTTTTTTTTTTTTTTTTCCATTACAACAAAACGACAAAGGGGAAAAAAAAAAAAAAAGAAAGTTAGCAAAAGAAAAAAAAAAGGGGACCGGGAGTTTTCCCCCTGAAGTTCCTTTGTTAAAACATGTTTGCTGTTGGGTTTCCGTTTCTTTTCTTTTTGGTTTTACTAGGAGTTTTCCTTCTACAGATTGTTTGCTGATGGTTTTGAGTTGATTCTTTTTTATTTTTTATCTTATGGTTTAACTAGAAGTTTTCCTTCTACAGCTTGTTCGCTGACGGGTGGGTTTATCAGGCGGGCTTCCATAGCTGGTGACCTATGGAAGCCTTCCCAAATTTTTTCTTTTTTTCAGGCCGGGCTGGGGAAGGACGGCAAGACCACCAACGGAGGAGAAACCGCTGCAGAAAGGGGAAAGGTGCAGGAAGACGAAGAGGACGAGAGGGCGTCTCACAAAGACTCCCTTCAATTCATATATCTTTTATTTTCTTTTTATTTTTCTTTTCTTTATTTTCTTTCTCCCAACCCTACCCCCCCTCGAAAAAAAAAAAGAAAAGAAAAGAAAAGATTCATTCCTCCCTAGTTTATTATATTTTGCATCAGGTTCGCCGAGAAAATAAAAGGAAAAACAAGGAAAGAGAACGGCAACCAAATTTTAAATTTTTATTTTATCATCAAAGGAGGTTTGAAAAAGAGAAAAATTAAAGAGAAGAAAGAGGCCTTTTTCTCCTCTATCGATAAGTGATTCACGAACTCGAATCTTTATCACCACTTTTTTGTGCATGCCAGATTTTTTTTTTCTCCCGCCTTGTTAGAGAAGTTTTAATTTACTAGTAAAAAAATAAAAAAAGTGAAAAGAGGAGTAGAAGACGATCCGGTGGGGGGCATGGGAACCATAAACCGTGTCTTCCATCGCGATCGGCAAGGCGGGGGCTTTTCCGTCCCATGGGTGAAAAGAGGCGGATAAAACCACTATTCCGGACCCCCCCCAACACTGAGCATGCACTTTTTCCCCCATACATACCTCTCTTGTTTATCAAAATATCACCAATTTTACGGCGGACGCCAAGAAAAAAAAAAGCCAAGGAGAAGGAGTTTAGGGAAATAACAAAAGACCTACGGCCCCAAGGAAGGCGGTGAAAACAGCCATGGTGGGCCAGCCCTGGCAGACAGGGAGCCTGAACACCAAGAACACCGCGGAGCCAAATTTGCATCCGGAATTTTCGGTTTTCAAACTTACAAAAACCCCCTGTAGGCATCTGCGTCCGTCCAGCCCCATTTTGGCACCCCTTTTGGGTGCGGAAAAAAAAACTACCAACGATTCTAAAGCTACAGTTTCTGTACTTTATTGGTCGTCTGTGTTTTTGTTGGTGCCTGCTGCGTCCGCTCGGTGTCCGTTCGTCGTCGTCTGGGGGGGTTGTTTCGGCCCGGCCCGCCTGCCGTTTAGCAAAGGATCCCCTCCCCCCTCAACACAAAAAAAAAAAAAATAAAAATGGACCCTAGACGAAACGTCGTCGGAGACCGCCGCCCGCAGGAGGAACGCCTACGAGAGACGCCGACCAAGCCGACCACCCGACCAGACCGAAATCTGGCCGGGCAGTATGACCCCTCCCCTCCCCTTAGATCCCCTCTAGATGTCGTAAAAAATAATAAAAAACATAAAAAAATAGAACCACCCGCAGCCAGCGCGCCCGCTCCCGATTCCGCAGCCGCCACCGCCACCCGCCTGAAGACTGAGAGGGGGGAAAAAAAGAAAGAAGGAGGGTGGGTGCTCACGGGAGGGGACCACCCCCCGGGCTTAAGAACAGGCCCAGCTCCCACCCACCCAGAGACCTTGCTCTCGGGGGGGTGGGAGTCCATTTCGGGGAACAAAGGGAGGGAAACCCTCCAATTTGGTTTCAGGTGGGTGGGTGCCCGTGCCAAAGTGCGCCGCACCACCCCGATCCCAGAGGGGGCCAGGGGTTGGGTGGCGGAGGTGGCCACCGCAGCGGGGCTGGGGATCACCCCAGACCAGGTGCTCGTAAATCGATACGAGCCTGGGTGTGGAATCGCCCACCACACCGACGACGTGAGGTTGGGACCAGTGGTCCTCATCCTCTCGTACGGCGCAGAGACCACGATGGTCCTGAAGAAGGGGTCCAGGGTATCGAAGTACCTGGTGCCTCCCTTCACCTGGGCCATTCTGGAGGGTGAGGCCCGCTACGAATGGACCCACCACATCCCCGAAGGGTGTTCTTCGGGCTCCAGGGTGTCGATCACCCTGCGGACGGTTGGCTGCCCCGTGCCCCTCCCCTCCCCCTCTGTGTCCTCTGTGGAGGAAATAGAAAAAAAAAAAACTGTGTTTGTGGGGAGAAGGAAAGAGAGTGCGAAGGAGGTGTCCCCGAGAGAGGGAGGCGCCCCTTCCCCCCCTTCCTCCGCTTCTTCTTGTTCTTCTTTCTCTTGTTTATCTGTCCCCCCTCTTGTAAATTCCCCCCTTGTAAACCCCCCCATTGTAGATTCCCCCCCCTTTGTTTCTTCCCAGGGGGAGGACAAGAAAAAAATAGGTAAGGGTGCACTCCCGAGAGAGGGTAGCGCCCCTTCCTCTGCTTCTTCTATCTCTGGATTATCTGTCTCCCCTCTTGTAAACTCCCCCCCTTCCTCCGCTTCTTCTTTTTCTTCTTTCTCTTGTTTATCTGTCCCCCCTCTTGTAAATTCCCCCCTTGTAAACCCCCCCCTTGTAGATCCCCCCCCCTTTGTTCCCTCCCAGGAGGAGGATAAGAAAAAAAAAAAAGGGAAGGGTGCACTCCCGAGAGAGGGTAGCGCCCCTTCCTCTGCTTCTTCTATTTATGGTTTATCTGTCCCCCCTCTTGTAAATCCCCCCCTTGCAAACCCCCCCCAAGTGGATTCCCCCCCCTTTGTTTCCTCCCAGAAGGAGGATAAGAAGAAAAAAGAGAAGGGTGCTCTCCCTAGAGAGGTTAGCGCCCCTTCGGCCCCCCCATTGTCACCCCCCCTTTACACCCGGATCCGAATGGGTCCGGGACTTTTTTTGAGGGTGGAAAATAAACAAAAAAACACACCCACACTCACTAACAGGAGGGGGGTCCTGGCCCCCGTTTCCACCACCCTCCAGGGGGTGGTGGGGGCGGTGGCCCAGGAGGAAAGATGGAAGCCGGAGCGCGCCCCGCAGGGGAGGAATGGAGGGGGAGTACCCTGGTTGGCCCCGGGACCCCGGAAGACGAGGCAGACGGTGACGAAGGGCCGGGGGAGGAGACACCGTAGCGAGGCCACCCTCCAAAGGCGCCGCGAGGAGAGGGCCCAGGCCAGGGAGAAGGCTAGGGAAATCGCTGACAGGGAGCGGAGGAGGCTGCACCGCCAGAGAAGGGTCGAGAAGAGGAGGGAAAGGGAAGCCTGCAAGAAGAAGGGGTGCGGTCCCGCCCCTCCAGCTGTTGCAGCCCGGCTCATCGGGATAGCGGAAGCGGAGGAGAGGGCTGCGATGGCCAGGAGGGCCATCAGGTCGAGGGCCGGGAAACACCTTGCGAGGAAGAGGTGGGTGGCCAGGAGACGTTGGGGGCCCTATACCAGGGTGGTCTATCGGAGCCCCGTGCCCCCCCTCCCCTTAGAAGCCTCCTCGCTCAAAGGCGGAGCAACGCTTTCCCAACCCCCACCCCCGCCTCCGCCCCCAGGCGCAGCCGGAGGCCCCCCCGCCACCAGTAGGAGCACGGCCGGGGCTTCCCGAAGGACCGACGGAGTGTGGGAGTGCCTGCTGTGTGAGAAGGGTAAGAAAGAGCACTCGTCGAAGGCGGGCTTGCAGTACCACCTGTCGAAGACCCACGCCGGAGAGCTCACGCCAGAGAACGCGAAGGCGATGGGTTTCGCGATCTGCGGAGGGTGCAGCGTGCTGTTCACGGCGGGGAACAAGGAGCGGTGCGTGAATTGCCGGCCCAAGCCCGAGAAGGAGCCCTCCCGCCTCGTCCGTGGGATATCGGGCTCGTCTGTCACCAGGGAGTCGATCCTGCACGAGGTGGGTGCCAAGGAGGAGGATGCTGGGGGCGGAGGGGATTGCTTGTTCCGCTCTCTGGCGGTGGTGCTGCTGGGGGAGAAGGAACGACACGGAGAGGTGAGGAGTCGGGTGGTCAACCACATAAGGGACAACAGGGGCAGGTTCGAGAGCTTTGTGGATCCGATCGGTTTTGAGGCCTACATCCACTACATGGCAAAGCAAGGGGAGTGGGGGGACCACCTTTGTCTGCAGGCGGCGGTGGAGGTCTGGCAAAAGACGGTCGTGGTCGTGACCGGGGGTGACGCCCAGGTCTTGAAGCTCGGGGAGGCAAGGGAACCGGAGGATACGGTGGTGCTTGGCTTCACGGGATCCCACTACAGGCCTGTGTTGGTCTCGGAGGGCGGAAAGTCCACCCTGGTGGATTGGGCGGTGGAGGCGAGGCTAGCCCCCTCGGGGACCAGGCCCGCCATCCTGGACCTCGCCCACCTCCTGATGCCGGAGTCCTCCATCAGGCCCAACGGACACCACATGAAGGATGCCCCACGACTGGACAGCAAGGTCAGGAGTTTCCAGTGCCCGGTGAGGGGGTGCGAGAGGTCGTCCCACATGGGAGGCCCGGCGATCTTGGGGTGGGAACTGCTGAAGTCCCACTTGAACGACCACCTGCTGGACGAGGAGGTACTCCCGCAGGAGCTGAAGAAGTTTGGCCTCAAGACCTGCGTGTGTGGGTCGGTGGTGGGCGAACGGGAGGCGGCTCACGTCAGGTGCATCGCCAGGTACAGCGCTCCTGGGGGTCCCGTGGATGTGAAGGCGGCCCCTAGCCGGGACGCACTTCCTTCTCTGGAGGAGGTGGCCACCCGGAAAGTGGGCCTCATGAAGCACATCCCCGTCCCGCTCCAAGGGTTGTGGAGTCTGGCGCTGAAGACGGCACTGGTGAGGGTGAAGCAGGAGAACTCCTACCTGTCGTGGGTGCTGCTCCTGATGCTTCCGAAGGCTTGCCTGGGCAGACGCAGGGGTGGAAAGGCACGTCGGAAGTCCGGGGAGAGCAGCGCCAAGCAGAAGTTGGAGGCCTGGATCAGAGGGGAGTACCAGCAGGTGTGGAACGGAGTCCCCCTATCGGAGAAGAGAGTCTCGAAGGATCCAGACGACGAATCCAGGCTGAAGAGAGGGGAGACGCTGTGCAGGGATGGGCGCTTCTCCAGAGCCAACGCAGCGCTAACTGCGGGAGGGTTGGCGGAGGACTCCACCGAGACCTTCGAGAAGCTCCTGGGCCTCCACCCTGAGGCATCGGTTGACCCCTCGGGGCTAGAACTGAATCCGGCTGACTCCTTCGAGGACGTCACGGCCGTCGACGTTCTGAGCATGGTCCGGGACTTTGACAAGGGGAAAGCGGCTGGGCCGACTGGGTTGAGCGCCCAACACCTGAAGGACGGGGTGGACGGCGTGGTGACGGAAGTAGGGGCCCTGGCGGCTCTCACCGAGGTGTGCAATATCATGGCCAGAGGTCAGACTCCGGCTGAGGTGGCACCGGTGCTACTAGGGGCGAGCTTGATTCCGCTGCGGAAACCGGACAGGGGAGTCCGTCCGATCGCCGTAGGAGAGAGCCTGAGACGACTTGTAGGGAAGGCAATCCTTGACAAGGAAGGGGCGGAAGTGGCCAAGTCCTACCTGAGGAAGGGGGGCCAGATCGGGGTGGCGGTCCCCGCGGGGATGGAGGCGGCTGTCCACGCGACAAGGCAGTACGTGGAGAAGGCGAAACAGGACGACGTATCCCGAGTGGCGATCAAGATAGACTACGCAAACGCCTTCAACACAATCAGCAGGTACGAGATGCTAAAGGAGGCGTGCGCGAAGGTTCCCAAGGGGTACAAGTGGGCCGAATCTTGCTACAGACACCCATCCAAGCTGTTCCACGAGGGGACGGAGCTACTCTCGAGGGAGGGGGTCCAGCAGGGCGACCCGGTGGGTCCGTTGCTGTTCTCCCTCGCGCTGCAGCCAGTACTGGAGAAGATAAGGGCGGATACAAGTCTGGACCTCCAGTTCTTCTACCTCGATGACGGGTTCCTGGCCGGAGAGAGGGGACAGGTGGAGAAGGCCTACCGCATCGTGGTAGAGGAGTCGGCGAAGCGAGGCCTGAAGGTGAAGCCGCAGAAGTGCGAGTTGATCTGGGTGTCTGGTGAGAAGCCGACCGACCCAGAAGAGTGGGGCTTCTCCGGTTTCTCCAAGGAGAAAATGAGCTCGGATGGGAACTTCGAGCTCCTGGGGACCCCCATAGGGGACGCGGAGTACACGAAGGCCTTCTTGGCAAAGAAGCTCGAGGCCCTGGGCAAGACCTTCGAGATGCAGAAGAAGATGAGGACCCAGTCGGGCTACGCCTTGGTGAAGAACTGCAGCTCGTACAGCAAGATGGTCCACCTCATGCGCACGGTACCGCACACGCAGCTAGCGGGCCCCTTGACGGAATTCGACGGCCTGGTGAAGGGGGCGATGGAGCACCTTCTTGCCCGGGAGCTCGGGGAGAGGGAGTGGAGCCAGGCGAAGCTTGCGACGAGGAGGGGAGGGATGGGCCTTCGCAGCTGCAGCGAACACGCCCTAGTGGCGAACATGGCCTCGCTGGCGGCGACCCAGGAGCTGGCGTCGGAGATCCTGGGGGGGTACGACTGGGACGCTTCACTGGCGGGTGGCTGGGAGTGGGGGGTCGAGTGGTTCAACGGCCACCTCGCAGCCGACGATCCTGACAGGCTCTCCGTGGACCTGCTGCGAAACACCCCGAGGCTGTACCCTCAGAGGAAGATGTCGCAGATCCTCGAGGAGAAGTCCTGGGGTGCGCTGTTCGGGAGCTCCCCGGGTGGTAGGGACAAGGCCAGGTTGAACTCGCTGAAGGTTCACAAAGCAGGGGCTTGGCTGACGGCGATCACGGGCTTGAATAACGAACTAAAGAACGATGAGTTCAGGACGCTGACCAGCTGGCTCCTTGGCACCGCAGTCGGGTCCGAGGGGAAGTGCCCGATGTGCGGTGAGGACAACGACGCACTAGGCGACCATGCCATGGTTTGCAAGAGAGGTGCGGTCATGACGAAGAGGCACGACAGGGTGAGGGACATGTTGGTGAAGCACTGCTACAGCGGCGGGTTGCAAGCGGTGAAGGAGCAACAAGGCCTCCTGGGTGACGGGAGGAAGCCTGCTGACGTTTACCTCCCGATGGGGGTGGAAGGCGAGGGCCCTCTGGCCATCGACGTGACGGTGGTCCACCCGTGTGCGAGCGCCCACCTGGCGGCGGCAATGGCGGTTCCGGGGGCGGCTGCGGAGAAACAGGCGGAGTCGAAGCGGGCGAAGTACGCGAGCGACTGCGAGAGAGCCCGGATACGGTTCACCCCCTGTGCTCTGGAGACGTTTGGCGGGTTCGGGACCGACGCCAGGAGGGTGCTGAAGAGGATCGCGGCGGAGGTGGCGAAGAAGAGGCAGCGGGACGCGACGGAGGTCTATAGGACCATGACAGAGGAACTGAGCGTAGCCCTCATGAGAGAGGTGGCAGTGGAGACGAGGAGGAGGCACCCGATCAAAGAGACACAAGCACCGCCCGACCCACCCCCGGCCCCAGACATCCCCCCCGATGGCCCAGGAGACGAGGAAGCCCAGGCAGCGGGCGCCCCCCCACCCTCGACGGAGGACGCGTCAGGCACGACAAAAACCGAATCAGCCGACATGCCCGCTGGAGAGGAGGAAGTGTGCACGACGCAGGATGGCCCCAGCGCGATGGAGGAGGACCCGGCAGAGGACATGCCAGAGGAGCAGGCGGAGTTGCAGACAGGCCCTCTCTCATTGCAGGGGGAGGACTTCGGCTTGATGGAGGTGGAAAGCGAGGACGGGCTGGAGGGCGGTGCTCCGCAGGCGGACATCCCCGCCGCCCCCCCGGTCGTCGGAGGGACGGACTTGGCCCCCGCGGGGGAGGGGGGGACCCCTGACGCGACGGAGGTGAGGGAGCCCTGGGAGGCAGTGCCGCTACCAGACGTCTCCAGCCCCGACGCGATGGAGGATGATACGGCAGGGAGCTCGCTCGCAGAAGGGTGGGTCCCGCAGGCAGGCCCCGCTGCCCCGCGGGTGGACATCTCAGGTTCTAAAGAAAACGAAACAGCCGACTTGTCCATGGGGGAGGGAAGTCCTCAGGAGGAGGAGCCCGGCTTGATGGAGGAGGACACGGAAGAGAGCGGGGATGGGCAGGGCGGAGGGACGTCGCTGGGATACACCTCCACCCCGGCGGAGGAGGTGGGCCCGACCGACATGTCCGTGGAGGAGGAGGAGGAGAAGAGTGATTCGATAGAGGGTGGGGAACCCATGGAGGGGACGTCTCAGTCGGACGCCTCCGACTCCTCCTCGGAGGGCAACACTGGCACAGAAAACACCATCCAAGCCGCATTGCCTGAAGGAATGGAGGAGGAGGACGCGCAGGGAACGGACCGGATGGAGGTTGAGGGGGGCCTGACTCCGCCGCAGGCATCAGAGGGGAACACTGGCACAGAAAACACCATCCAAGCCGTATTGCCCGAAGGAATGGAGGAGGAGGGCTCGCAGGGGACGGTCCAGACGGAGGTTGAGGGGGGCCTAACCCCGCCACAGGCATCAGAGGGGGATGAGCCTATGGGGCCACTCCTGCTCGAGGGACGGGCTGAGGTAAGTGGAGAACCGAGCAACCACCAGTTTCCCCTCTCTCCGTCCCCCTCGGGAAGGGAGGACGACCAGATGTCGTGGCAGGGGCCGCAGGAAGGGGAGGGGGGGCCCTCACCGTCATCTTCGATGGAGGAAGTCCTCTCGTCCGCCCCAGAGTCCAGCAGCGAAGGCCCCGGGGTCGGAGAAGGGGACGCAGAGTTGCAGAGCGCCGGAGGGGAGGGAGGTTCGGAGTCACCCGGGTCGGCCAGCCCGATGAGGGAGGACGAAGGGAGCCCCGATCTGGAAGCGGCAGAAGCCGGAGGCCCGCCAGCGGCGGTGAGCCAGGAGGTGGAGCGGACCGGGCTGGGCGCGTTCTCTAGGGAGCAGATCATGGCGATCCTGGAGGCGGATGTCTTCTCTCCTGTACCCGCGGGAGAAAGCGGCCTGGGGACGACACAACCCTCACAGGGAGCGGCGGTGCTAACCCCAAGGGCCTCCCAGTCGGTGCTCGGAGGAGGGTGCGACTCCCCCATTGTGGCGGCGGTGTTGGAAGGGGCTGCCCGAGGCCCCCCTTCGTCGGAGGGGGACAGGGCAAGGCTTGGGGGAGACCGTGAGTCAGGCTCTCCGGAGGCCAGGAGCACGGGGAACACACCGTCCGTGACGCTTGTGGGAGCCATCGGGGAAAGCCTGGTGAGGAAGAGGGTCCCGTCCAACGAGGCCCTGTCCGCCCAGAGGGATCCCAAGGTACAGAGGCACCCAGCGTTGCTGGACGTCAGGGGGCCTGCGGTCCGCCCCTGGTTCCCAGTCCAACTAGAGTCAGACGAAGTTTACGTGGCGCGGGTTCTCTTCGAGGCGGACGGGGAGGAGGAGTCCCCCATCCAGTCGGAAGGCGTCGAACCCCCTATCCAGGCGGAGGGTGGTGAGTCCCATGTCCGGGAGCTCCCCGCCCAGGAGGAGGAGGCTGGGTCTCCCACCCAGGCGGAGGTGGGTGAGTCCCCCACTCAGACGGAGGGCAGTGGATCCAGCATCCAGGTGGAGGATAGCGAATCCCCTACTCAGTCGGAGGGTGATGAGTCCCACATCCAGGAGGAAGGAGGGGAGTCCCCTGCCCAGGCGGAAGGTGAAGCTAATGAGCCCCCCATCCAGACGGGAGCGGCGGTGGAGGACGGGACCGCGCCCGAGCCCCTCGAGATTGATTCGCCGGAGGTCAGTGGGAACAGGGGTCTGGCGAGGAAGAGGGTGCCCTCGAATGAGGCTCAGTCCGCCCAGCGGACCCCAAAAGTGAAGAAGGGTCGCGGCCAGCTGGACGTAAGAGAATCGAGCCTGGCCGCTGGCATGCGCGTGCTGTTCGGAGCGGTTCCGCCCCCTTCCCTGACCCCCTTGGCCGTGGGTAGCAGGCCGCCGCAGGAGGAAGGCGAAACGGCGCAATCTCCCATTCCGGGGGCGAGCGGTGCAGGGCTCTACTCTCCAGAGGCGAGGTTCCCGGAGGCGCCCGTGGTGTCCATGGCCGCGGACCTGTGCGAGTCGGACGGGACGGAGGCACATTCGGCCCCCTCCGGTGTGGACAGAGAGCCTTCGCCCGCTCGTCCGTCGCAGTCTCCCGTGCTGGGGGCTGAAGGCGGGGGGCGCCTCTCTCCGGAGGTCAGTACCCCAGAAACCTCCAACCCCGATGTCCGGGTAGAGGGCGGGGAAAAGGTCGCCAGAAAAAGGGTACCTTCCCACGAGACCCAGTCGGCCCAACGCGCCGCTAAGGTCGGGAAGGGCCCTGTCCAACGAGATGTGAGGGGGCCCCAGGGTGGTCGATCCACCCCCCTGGGCTCGCAAGGGCCCAGGGCTTGAGCAGCCAACATTAAGGGTTCCTGAGGGAAGCCCTCTTTAGAATTCCCCCCCCTTTTTTTTTTTTTTTTTTTTGCAAGAACGAGTCTTTGACTTGTCTAAACAAAAGGGGAACGTTGGCAACGTGTTTCGGGTTGACAAACGTCTCCAGGTTTTACCCGGCACGTACAAACAACGGCCAGTCCCTCTTTTTTTTTTTTTTTTTTTTTTTTTTTTTTTTCCATTACAACAAAACGACAAAGGGGAAAAAAAAAAAAAAAGAAAGTTAGCAAAAGAAAAAAAAAAGGGGACCGGGAGTTTTCCCCCTGAAGTTCCTTTGTTAAAACATGTTTGCTGTTGGGTTTCCGTTTCTTTTCTTTTTGGTTTTACTAGGAGTTTTCCTTCTACAGATTGTTTGCTGATGGTTTTGAGTTGATTCTTTTTTATTTTTTATCTTATGGTTTAACTAGAAGTTTTCCTTCTACAGCTTGTTCGCTGACGGGTGGGTTTATCAGGCGGGCTTCCATAGCTGGTGACCTATGGAAGCCTTCCCAAATTTTTTCTTTTTTTCAGGCCGGGCTGGGGAAGGACGGCAAGACCACCAACGGAGGAGAAACCGCTGCAGAAAGGGGAAAGGTGCAGGAAGACGAAGAGGACGAGAGGGCGTCTCACAAAGACTCCCTTCAATTCATATATCTTTTATTTTCTTTTTATTTTTCTTTTCTTTATTTTCTTTCTCCCAACCCTACCCCCCCTCGAAAAAAAAAAAGAAAAGAAAAGAAAAGATTCATTCCTCCCTAGTTTATTATATTTTGCATCAGGTTCGCCGAGAAAATAAAAGGAAAAACAAGGAAAGAGAACGGCAACCAAATTTTAAATTTTTATTTTATCATCAAAGGAGGTTTGAAAAAGAGAAAAATTAAAGAGAAGAAAGAGGCCTTTTTCTCCTCTATCGATAAGTGATTCACGAACTCGAATCTTTATCACCACTTTTTTGTGCATGCCAGATTTTTTTTTTCTCCCGCCTTGTTAGAGAAGTTTTAATTTACTAGTAAAAAAATAAAAAAAGTGAAAAGAGGAGTAGAAGACGATCCGGTGGGGGGCATGGGAACCATAAACCGTGTCTTCCATCGCGATCGGCAAGGCGGGGGCTTTTCCGTCCCATGGGTGAAAAGAGGCGGATAAAACCACTATTCCGGACCCCCCCCAACACTGAGCATGCACTTTTTCCCCCATACATACCTCTCTTGTTTATCAAAATATCACCAATTTTACGGCGGACGCCAAGAAAAAAAAAAGCCAAGGAGAAGGAGTTTAGGGAAATAACAAAAGACCTACGGCCCCAAGGAAGGCGGTGAAAACAGCCATGGTGGGCCAGCCCTGGCAGACAGGGAGCCTGAACACCAAGAACACCGCGGAGCCAAATTTGCATCCGGAATTTTCGGTTTTCAAACTTACAAAAACCCCCTGTAGGCATCTGCGTCCGTCCAGCCCCATTTTGGCACCCCTTTTGGGTGCGGAAAAAAAAACTACCAACGATTCTAAAGCTACAGTTTCTGTACTTTATTGGTCGTCTGTGTTTTTGTTGGTGCCTGCTGCGTCCGCTCGGTGTCCGTTCGTCGTCGTCTGGGGGGGTTGTTTCGGCCCGGCCCGCCTGCCGTTTAGCAAAGGATCCCCTCCCCCCTCAACACAAAAAAAAAAAAAATAAAAATGGACCCTAGACGAAACGTCGTCGGAGACCGCCGCCCGCAGGAGGAACGCCTACGAGAGACGCCGACCAAGCCGACCACCCGACCAGACCGAAATCTGGCCGGGCAGTATGACCCCTCCCCTCCCCTTAGATCCCCTCTAGATGTCGTAAAAAATAATAAAAAACATAAAAAAATAGAACCACCCGCAGCCAGCGCGCCCGCTCCCGATTCCGCAGCCGCCACCGCCACCCGCCTGAAGACTGAGAGGGGGGAAAAAAAGAAAGAAGGAGGGTGGGTGCTCACGGGAGGGGACCACCCCCCGGGCTTAAGAACAGGCCCAGCTCCCACCCACCCAGAGACCTTGCTCTCGGGGGGGTGGGAGTCCATTTCGGGGAACAAAGGGAGGGAAACCCTCCAATTTGGTTTCAGGTGGGTGGGTGCCCGTGCCAAAGTGCGCCGCACCACCCCGATCCCAGAGGGGGCCAGGGGTTGGGTGGCGGAGGTGGCCACCGCAGCGGGGCTGGGGATCACCCCAGACCAGGTGCTCGTAAATCGATACGAGCCTGGGTGTGGAATCGCCCACCACACCGACGACGTGAGGTTGGGACCAGTGGTCCTCATCCTCTCGTACGGCGCAGAGACCACGATGGTCCTGAAGAAGGGGTCCAGGGTATCGAAGTACCTGGTGCCTCCCTTCACCTGGGCCATTCTGGAGGGTGAGGCCCGCTACGAATGGACCCACCACATCCCCGAAGGGTGTTCTTCGGGCTCCAGGGTGTCGATCACCCTGCGGACGGTTGGCTGCCCCGTGCCCCTCCCCTCCCCCTCTGTGTCCTCTGTGGAGGAAATAGAAAAAAAAAAAACTGTGTTTGTGGGGAGAAGGAAAGAGAGTGCGAAGGAGGTGTCCCCGAGAGAGGGAGGCGCCCCTTCCCCCCCTTCCTCCGCTTCTTCTTGTTCTTCTTTCTCTTGTTTATCTGTCCCCCCTCTTGTAAATTCCCCCCTTGTAAACCCCCCCATTGTAGATTCCCCCCCCTTTGTTTCTTCCCAGGGGGAGGACAAGAAAAAAATAGGTAAGGGTGCACTCCCGAGAGAGGGTAGCGCCCCTTCCTCTGCTTCTTCTATCTCTGGATTATCTGTCTCCCCTCTTGTAAACTCCCCCCCTTCCTCCGCTTCTTCTTTTTCTTCTTTCTCTTGTTTATCTGTCCCCCCTCTTGTAAATTCCCCCCTTGTAAACCCCCCCCTTGTAGATCCCCCCCCCTTTGTTCCCTCCCAGGAGGAGGATAAGAAAAAAAAAAAAGGGAAGGGTGCACTCCCGAGAGAGGGTAGCGCCCCTTCCTCTGCTTCTTCTATTTATGGTTTATCTGTCCCCCCTCTTGTAAATCCCCCCCTTGCAAACCCCCCCCAAGTGGATTCCCCCCCCTTTGTTTCCTCCCAGAAGGAGGATAAGAAGAAAAAAGAGAAGGGTGCTCTCCCTAGAGAGGTTAGCGCCCCTTCGGCCCCCCCATTGTCACCCCCCCTTTACACCCGGATCCGAATGGGTCCGGGACTTTTTTTGAGGGTGGAAAATAAACAAAAAAACACACCCACACTCACTAACAGGAGGGGGGTCCTGGCCCCCGTTTCCACCACCCTCCAGGGGGTGGTGGGGGCGGTGGCCCAGGAGGAAAGATGGAAGCCGGAGCGCGCCCCGCAGGGGAGGAATGGAGGGGGAGTACCCTGGTTGGCCCCGGGACCCCGGAAGACGAGGCAGACGGTGACGAAGGGTCGGAGGAGGAGACACCGTAGCGAGGCCACCCTCCAAAGGCGCCGCGAGGAGAGGGCCCAGGCCAGGGAGAAGGCTAGGGAAATCGCTGACAGGGAGCGGAGGAGGCTGCACCGCCAGAGAAGGGTCGAGAAGAGGAGGGAAAGGGAAGCCTGCAAGAAGAAGGGGTGCGGTCCCGCCCCTCCAGCTGTTGCAGCCCGGCTCATCGGGATAGCGGAAGCGGAGGAGAGGGCTGCGATGGCCAGGAGGGCCATCAGGTCGAGGGCCGGGAAACACCTTGCGAGGAAGAGGTGGGTGGCCAGGAGACGTTGGGGGCCCTATACCAGGGTGGTCTATCGGAGCCCCGTGCCCCCCCTCCCCTTAGAAGCCTCCTCGCTCAAAGGCGGAGCAACGCTTTCCCAACCCCCACCCCCGCCTCCGCCCCCAGGCGCAGCCGGAGGCCCCCCTGCCACCAGTAGGAGCACGGCCGGGGCTTCCCGAAGGACCGACGGAGTGTGGGAGTGCCTGCTGTGTGAGAAGGGTAAGAAAGAGCACTCGTCGAAGGCGGGCTTGCAGTACCACCTGTCGAAGACCCACGCCGGAGAGCTCACGCCAGAGAACGCGAAGGCGATGGGTTTCGCGATCTGCGGAGGGTGCAGCGTGCTGTTCACGGCGGGGAACAAGGAGCGGTGCGTGAATTGCCGGCCCAAGCCCGAGAAGGAGCCCTCCCGCCTCGTCCGTGGGATATCGGGCTCGTCTGTCACCAGGGAGTCGATCCTGCACGAGGTGGGTGCCAAGGAGGAGGATGCTGGGGGCGGAGGGGATTGCTTGTTCCGCTCTCTGGCGGTGGTGCTGCTGGGGGAGAAGGAACGACACGGAGAGGTGAGGAGTCGGGTGGTCAACCACATAAGGGACAACAGGGGCAGGTTCGAGAGCTTTGTGGATCCGATCGGTTTTGAGGCCTACATCCACTACATGGCAAAGCAAGGGGAGTGGGGGGACCACCTTTGTCTGCAGGCGGCGGTGGAGGTCTGGCAAAAGACGGTCGTGGTCGTGACCGGGGGTGACGCCCAGGTCTTGAAGCTCGGGGAGGCAAGGGAACCGGAGGATACGGTGGTGCTTGGCTTCACGGGATCCCACTACAGGCCTGTGTTGGTCTCGGAGGGCGGAAAGTCCACCCTGGTGGATTGGGCGGTGGAGGCGAGGCTAGCCCCCTCGGGGACCAGGCCCGCCATCCTGGACCTCGCCCACCTCCTGATGCCGGAGTCCTCCATCAGGCCCAACGGACACCACATGAAGGATGCCCCACGACTGGACAGCAAGGTCAGGAGTTTCCAGTGCCCGGTGAGGGGGTGCGAGAGGTCGTCCCACATGGGAGGCCCGGCGATCTTGGGGTGGGAACTGCTGAAGTCCCACTTGAACGACCACCTGCTGGACGAGGAGGTACTCCCGCAGGAGCTGAAGAAGTTTGGCCTCAAGACCTGCGTGTGTGGGTCGGTGGTGGGCGAACGGGAGGCGGCTCACGTCAGGTGCATCGCCAGGTACAGCGCTCCTGGGGGTCCCGTGGATGTGAAGGCGGCCCCTAGCCGGGACGCACTTCCTTCTCTGGAGGAGGTGGCCACCCGGAAAGTGGGCCTCATGAAGCACATCCCCGTCCCGCTCCAAGGGTTGTGGAGTCTGGCGCTGAAGACGGCACTGGTGAGGGTGAAGCAGGAGAACTCCTACCTGTCGTGGGTGCTGCTCCTGATGCTTCCGAAGGCTTGCCTGGGCAGACGCAGGGGTGGAAAGGCACGTCGGAAGTCCGGGGAGAGCAGCGCCAAGCAGAAGTTGGAGGCCTGGATCAGAGGGGAGTACCAGCAGGTGTGGAACGGAGTCCCCCTATCGGAGAAGAGAGTCTCGAAGGATCCAGACGACGAATCCAGGCTGAAGAGAGGGGAGACGCTGTGCAGGGATGGGCGCTTCTCCAGAGCCAACGCAGCGCTAACTGCGGGAGGGTTGGCGGAGGACTCCACCGAGACCTTCGAGAAGCTCCTGGGCCTCCACCCTGAGGCATCGGTTGACCCCTCGGGGCTAGAACTGAATCCGGCTGACTCCTTCGAGGACGTCACGGCCGTCGACGTTCTGAGCATGGTCCGGGACTTTGACAAGGGGAAAGCGGCTGGGCCGACTGGGTTGAGCGCCCAACACCTGAAGGACGGGGTGGACGGCGTGGTGACGGAAGTAGGGGCCCTGGCGGCTCTCACCGAGGTGTGCAATATCATGGCCAGAGGTCAGACTCCGGCTGAGGTGGCACCGGTGCTACTAGGGGCGAGCTTGATTCCGCTGCGGAAACCGGACAGGGGAGTCCGTCCGATCGCCGTAGGAGAGAGCCTGAGACGACTTGTAGGGAAGGCAATCCTTGACAAGGAAGGGGCGGAAGTGGCCAAGTCCTACCTGAGGAAGGGGGGCCAGATCGGGGTGGCGGTCCCCGCGGGGATGGAGGCGGCTGTCCACGCGACAAGGCAGTACGTGGAGAAGGCGAAACAGGACGACGTATCCCGAGTGGCGATCAAGATAGACTACGCAAACGCCTTCAACACAATCAGCAGGTACGAGATGCTAAAGGAGGCGTGCGCGAAGGTTCCCAAGGGGTACAAGTGGGCCGAATCTTGCTACAGACACCCATCCAAGCTGTTCCACGAGGGGACGGAGCTACTCTCGAGGGAGGGGGTCCAGCAGGGCGACCCGGTGGGTCCGTTGCTGTTCTCCCTCGCGCTGCAGCCAGTACTGGAGAAGATAAGGGCGGATACAAGTCTGGACCTCCAGTTCTTCTACCTCGATGACGGGTTCCTGGCCGGAGAGAGGGGACAGGTGGAGAAGGCCTACCGCATCGTGGTAGAGGAGTCGGCGAAGCGAGGCCTGAAGGTGAAGCCGCAGAAGTGCGAGTTGATCTGGGTGTCTGGTGAGAAGCCGACCGACCCAGAAGAGTGGGGCTTCTCCGGTTTCTCCAAGGAGAAAATGAGCTCGGATGGGAACTTCGAGCTCCTGGGGACCCCCATAGGGGACGCGGAGTACACGAAGGCCTTCTTGGCAAAGAAGCTCGAGGCCCTGGGCAAGACCTTCGAGATGCAGAAGAAGATGAGGACCCAGTCGGGCTACGCCTTGGTGAAGAACTGCAGCTCGTACAGCAAGATGGTCCACCTCATGCGCACGGTACCGCACACGCAGCTAGCGGGCCCCTTGACGGAATTCGACGGCCTGGTGAAGGGGGCGATGGAGCACCTTCTTGCCCGGGAGCTCGGGGAGAGGGAGTGGAGCCAGGCGAAGCTTGCGACGAGGAGGGGAGGGATGGGCCTTCGCAGCTGCAGCGAACACGCCCTAGTGGCGAACATGGCCTCGCTGGCGGCGACCCAGGAGCTGGCGTCGGAGATCCTGGGGGGGTACGACTGGGACGCTTCACTGGCGGGTGGCTGGGAGTGGGGGGTCGAGTGGTTCAACGGCCACCTCGCAGCCGACGATCCTGACAGGCTCTCCGTGGACCTGCTGCGAAACACCCCGAGGCTGTACCCTCAGAGGAAGATGTCGCAGATCCTCGAGGAGAAGTCCTGGGGTGCGCTGTTCGGGAGCTCCCCGGGTGGTAGGGACAAGGCCAGGTTGAACTCGCTGAAGGTTCACAAAGCAGGGGCTTGGCTGACGGCGATCACGGGCTTGAATAACGAACTAAAGAACGATGAGTTCAGGACGCTGACCAGCTGGCTCCTTGGCACCGCAGTCGGGTCCGAGGGGAAGTGCCCGATGTGCGGTGAGGACAACGACGCACTAGGCGACCATGCCATGGTTTGCAAGAGAGGTGCGGTCATGACGAAGAGGCACGACAGGGTGAGGGACATGTTGGTGAAGCACTGCTACAGCGGCGGGTTGCAAGCGGTGAAGGAGCAACAAGGCCTCCTGGGTGACGGGAGGAAGCCTGCTGACGTTTACCTCCCGATGGGGGTGGAAGGCGAGGGCCCTCTGGCCATCGACGTGACGGTGGTCCACCCGTGTGCGAGCGCCCACCTGGCGGCGGCAATGGCGGTTCCGGGGGCGGCTGCGGAGAAACAGGCGGAGTCGAAGCGGGCGAAGTACGCGAGCGACTGCGAGAGAGCCCGGATACGGTTCACCCCCTGTGCTCTGGAGACGTTTGGCGGGTTCGGGACCGACGCCAGGAGGGTGCTGAAGAGGATCGCGGCGGAGGTGGCGAAGAAGAGGCAGCGGGACGCGACGGAGGTCTATAGGACCATGACAGAGGAACTGAGCGTAGCCCTCATGAGAGAGGTGGCAGTGGAGACGAGGAGGAGGCACCCGATCAAAGAGACACAAGCACCGCCCGACCCACCCCCGGCCCCAGACATCCCCCCCGATGGCCCAGGAGACGAGGAAGCCCAGGCAGCGGGCGCCCCCCCACCCTCGACGGAGGACGCGTCAGGCACGACAAAAACCGAATCAGCCGACATGCCCGCTGGAGAGGAGGAAGTGTGCACGACGCAGGATGGCCCCAGCGCGATGGAGGAGGACCCGGCAGAGGACATGCCAGAGGAGCAGGCGGAGTTGCAGACAGGCCCTCTCTCATTGCAGGGGGAGGACTTCGGCTTGATGGAGGTGGAAAGCGAGGACGGGCTGGAGGGCGGTGCTCCGCAGGCGGACATCCCCGCCGCCCCCCCGGTCGTCGGAGGGACGGACTTGGCCCCCGCGGGGGAGGGGGGGACCCCTGACGCGACGGAGGTGAGGGAGCCCTGGGAGGCAGTGCCGCTACCAGACGTCTCCAGCCCCGACGCGATGGAGGATGATACGGCAGGGAGCTCGCTCGCAGAAGGGTGGGTCCCGCAGGCAGGCCCCGCTGCCCCGCGGGTGGACATCTCAGGTTCTAAAGAAAACGAAACAGCCGACTTGTCCATGGGGGAGGGAAGTCCTCAGGAGGAGGAGCCCGGCTTGATGGAGGAGGACACGGAAGAGAGCGGGGATGGGCAGGGCGGAGGGACGTCGCTGGGATACACCTCCACCCCGGCGGAGGAGGTGGGCCCGACCGACATGTCCGTGGAGGAGGAGGAGGAGAAGAGTGATTCGATAGAGGGTGGGGAACCCATGGAGGGGACGTCTCAGTCGGACGCCTCCGACTCCTCCTCGGAGGGCAACACTGGCACAGAAAACACCATCCAAGCCGCATTGCCTGAAGGAATGGAGGAGGAGGACGCGCAGGGAACGGACCGGATGGAGGTTGAGGGGGGCCTGACTCCGCCGCAGGCATCAGAGGGGAACACTGGCACAGAAAACACCATCCAAGCCGTATTGCCCGAAG